>OZ030005.1:144214552-144562052 GCA_964023405.1 Apodemus agrarius
GTAGACCAGGCTAGCCTCGAACTCAGAAATCCGCCTGCCTCTGCCTCCCAAGTGCTGGGATTAAAGGTGTGCGCCACCACCGCCCGGCTCTTTTTTTTTTTTTTTAAAGATGTATTTATTTTATACATATGAGTACACCATCATTGCTCTCCTCAGACTCACCAGAAGAGGGCACCAGACCCCATTACAGATGGTTGTAAGCCGCCATGTGGTTGCTGGGAATTGAACTCAGGACCTCTGGAAGAGCAGTCGGTGCTCTTGACCACTGAGCCATCTCTCCAGCCCCTGGATGCTCTTTTAAAGGACATGGGTTCAATTCTTAGCACCATAGAGCCTCACAATCATCCCTACCTCTCCAGTTCCATGGGATTAATGTTCTCTTCTGGCCCCCGAAGGCATCAGGCATACTGGTGGTACACACACATACATGCAGGCCAAACATTCATACAATACAATAAAATAAATAAATCTAAAAAAAAAAAATTACCTAAAAGGAAGACTGGATGCTGGGCAGTAGCACACACTTTAATTCCAGTACTCCAGAGGCAGAGACAGGCAGAGCTCTGTGAGTTCGAGGATAGCCTGGTCTACAGAACGAGTTCCAGGACAGCCAGTGCTCAAAATTCAGTCTCAAATCAAATAAAGCAAGCAAGCAAGCAAGCCTGGAACTATCCACAGTGAAAGGCAGTAGGCTCGAGGGACTCAGCGGGGCGATCGGGGACATCTAGGGCCTCTGATCTAGCCTTGACTTCTTGTCTCAGGCTGAGCCAGAACTGTGTCCTGAAAAGAGAAGGAATGTGGGTATATCAGAATCCAGCAAGCCCTGGGTCACTGTTGCATGCTCCCTGAGCCTCTATTTCCTTATCTATGAAATGGGACCAATAGCTCCTGCTGCTGTGCCAGGGTGGCATTATAGTGCCCGCCTACAGATCACCCCCTGCTCATCTCTTCCCAGGCTCCTCCTCTCTGCGCTGGGTTCTGACAGACCTGCATTCTCGCTGGTAGCTTATGGTATGATCCCAATGCTTCAGCTGCAAATCCTGCTACAGGGACCAGCACTCATTGAGGACCTGGGGAACCTCATCCCAGCGTCTCTGATGGAGCTGCCGAGCAGGCAGACTGTCCAGGCACCCCTGAGGATTAGGGGTGAGGGCATCTCTCCCATGTTGCCATGCAGCCTTGGCCCTCCCCAGTGTGAGTGGAGGCAGGCCCAGAGCTGCAGTGGGCGCCATCCTCTGTCCCTACGGCTTGTGCCACAGGCGTGGATGAGTCACTGCTCATAGGCGATAAATGCCACTGAAGCCGCACTACTGTGTTCAGGTGCACAACCTTATCAGCTGTGTCCACCTGCTGTTCTGCAGACTCAGAGCCCCCCGCCCCACCCCCTGTCGTGCCCGCACCCCCCCTCCCTGCATCCCCGCACCTCCGCCGTCCAGCCTGTCTCATCTTTCTGAACGACGTCTTGCAAAGTGCCATAAAGATACTTCTTAAAACACATCATTGAATTCCCGTTCGCCTGGCACGCTTTATGGCTCTGGCAGAGTTTGCTTCCTCCTGCCCAGCTTTCATGCCCACGAGCCTCTGGAAGCTTAGTCTGGGGTCAGGCTTCCCCATCAAAATTTACTGCGAACATCTTTTTACAACACCTGTCTCAGTGAGCCGTGAAATACTCTTCGCCTCTTCAAAAATGAAAGAAAATGAAAATGCATGTTTTACATCTTTTATAAAAAAAAATAAAATCCGCTTGTGCTTTAAGTTTGCATCTGACTCGATGGGAGGCGGCGGGCAGTGACTCCCGCGTGTGACAGGGCCTCCTGGGAGGTGGCCCTGGAAGATGGGGCCGAGCTGAAGCATGAGTGCGGGGCCTTGGGGCGGAGAAGCATCCCAGGCGGCTGTGTGGCTTGACACCTCGGGAGCCTGCCGTGGCCAGGACCGTGGTCGGAGACGGGGACACCGTACCGTACGGGTGTGCTGGCCTTTTATTGTGTCTAATGTAGCCCAGGCTGGCCTTGGATCCCTGGTCCTTCTGCCCCTGCCTGACAAGTGCTGGGATAACAGTTGTGTGCCAGCACACCTGGCTCCTGTTGGCCTCGGAAGCTGTGTGTTTAGGGCTGGGCGCTGGCAGGGACCGACAGAGATGTCTCTGAGATTGGCCTAGTGGCTGGTGTCAGAGACAGAACGCAGTTCCTGCGGAGCAGTGCTCTGAACTCCATTGGCACAAGTGGGCCTTGTGAACGGTGGTCATTCAAACTGGGCCACCAAGGTCAAGGTCATGGGGTCCACCCCAGGTTTCTTTCACCTGGGTGTGATGAGGGCTGGATCGTTCTGCCTCTCTTCTAAGGGGGTGGCATCCATCAGATGTGTCTGCTAGGGGGCTAGGTATCCTTGGGCAGTGGGAGTCACGTGTGGTGCCAGGGTTGCTTCCAGCCTGACCACTTCAGCGGCGTCTGCAGCTGGTCTACACTGGCTGGCAAGCAGTTGGTGGGCGTCACCATAGCTTCCTGGTGCCAGCTCCAGGTCAGGCCAGCTGGACGCACACACACTTGATTGTGCCAAGGTTCAGGGTGTCTGGTCATGATAGCACATAACTTATCTGTGGAGGTAAATAATGGCTGAACCCCCCCCCCCCCGCCCTGCTCGCCACCCGAGAAAGGCTTGCTCCTCCCGAATCCTGCGCCATCGGGCACTCTTCCCCAGGAGGAGCCTGTGATGTTACAAGGGGGTCCCACTGCAATCCTGCTCTCTTTTTCTAAAGCAGTGACTGTGATTGAACCCAGGACTCGTGCGTGCTAGCTAAGCACATTACCCTTGAACTAGTGTTCTCAGCCCGCACAGGGTCTTGGTCATGAACCTTCAGCATCTTAGTAGACTGTGTCTCTGACCTAGAGAAGGAAACTGAGGCTCAGACTTGCCCTTGAGTATAGTGGGAGCCAAGGGGGAATGAAATCACCGTGCGGCTTTTCTCGTCCCTCTGTGTCCCACCTTCCTTCTCTGCCCAGGCCGCACCCGCCTCCCTCCACATCACCCCCAGATGCTGCCTCTTATCAGCCTTCTGTACAGGCAGGTCCTCTGCCTGGATGGCCAGCCGCTCGCTCAGCCTCCGGGTCTCAGCTCTTCAGTGAGTCCCCATGGACCCGTGTGCGCACTGTTCCTCTGGGAGCGGGGGCGGGGGGGGGGAGCGGGGGACTTCTCGAATGGATCTTATTAGCCGAGGCCCAGGAAGGAATGTCTGTGAGCCAAGACAGACTCTCCAGATTCACGGCGGGAAGCAGAGGAGGGAATGGAGAGGGAAATGAGAAGGGGGCTTGAAAGCAAGCTGTCACTCCAGGTAGAGCAGATGCAGAGGCGCGAGGCAGGGAGTCACCGGGGTGCTGGAGGAACAGGTCAGTGGGTGCGGGTGTAGTTTGGAGGTTAGGTGTGGAAATGGGGTGGATGTATTACAGGAGTCAGCTTGGGTCCGGTCGTGCCCTTACGCTTGAGCGGAGTCTCACAGGAGGGCTGGGACCTAGGACTTTGGGAAAGCATTCTACCAGCTGGTCTACATTCCCAGACTCTACTCCTACCTGTGTTCCGATGCCGTTTGGGTTCATTCACGTGACTTTTGCTGTATTTTGTCCCCTCTCTGGTGATGGTGAGGGCCACCCACTCCATTCAGCTAGTCTGTTTGAGGGACCCTAATTGGGCTGAGTCCAAGTGTATAGATGCCTCATGCCAGCAGGGGGAGCCAGTGAGCCATGAGCCTGGACTGCGCTGTGGCCTATCCTGGTGGCCAGGGAAGGTCTGACCAGGCAGAGGGAACAACTTGGAACACTCAGAGTCTGTGAGCATGTGGGGCCTGGGTCCTTTCTCACATCTGAGTGACCTCAGGCTGCCTCCCAAGACCCTACTGCCTCATCTAGGAAAATGGGACCGTTTGCCTCCAGGCTGCGTAGAAACCCTGCTCAGCGCGGGGAGGATGCTGGGAGGCTGCACTCCGCACCAGAGTGCCCGTCTGTCTTTGAGGACCCTTGTCGTATGCTAGTGATACTGTGGCTGACAAGAGACAGAACACCGGCCCGCCTGGCTCAGTGCTCCAGTTCGCAACTGCCCTCCCAGGGCATCCTATCCCCTACAGATACATGAGGGGCCGAGAGAGGTGTCTGGGTACCAGGAAGTGGCCAGGTTGAGCTCTAAACTGGGTTCTTAATGGCTGAGTGAGTCAGTCCGTCAGGCTCCCTGGGCCTCAGTTTCTCTTCTTGAACAGAGACAGCAGGTCAAAATGTTGAGGAGTCTGCAGTGGTTCTGTCCCTGCCACCCCCCTCCCCTGCCCCCACCCCCCCACCTACCCCCCTCCCCCCCCCACCCGCCCCACTCCCGCAGGAAACATGGCTGGTAGGATCAGGTTATACCCTTGGACACAGCAGGAGTCCTCAGGAGGAAGAGGCCTAGTCTGACCACTCTTGCCTGTCCTGCCCCTGCAGCCTTTCTGAAGGGCCTGAGCGACAAGCAGAGGGAGGAACATTACTTCTGCAAGGATTTCATTAAGCTGAAGAAGATCCCCACGTGGAAGGAGACGGCGAAAGGTACACCTGCTCCCCGGCATGAAGGTGTGCCTCCCCTCCCCCCGCACAGTGACCTGGGAGGACCTTCCAGAAGCATCGAGGAGCACCAACCGAGTGCTCCCTGCATCCAGGCTCTCTGCACGTGTGACCTCATCTAATCACTAACACTGCCCAAGGCCAGATTGGTGTGCTGTCCCATGACAGCATTAGGAAGCCAGCCGCCTTGGGTAACTCAGTCACTGCGAGCCAGGATTTGTGATGCCCTTGCTTACAGGGGCCTGCTGGGGAGCTTCTGAGCCCTGAAAGTGCAGGTCTGACCCATGACCCCAGTCAGGCCGCTTGTCCCACCTCAGACTCGTGTGGTACCTGTAAAATGGAGCATGTGGAGCCAGGCACGGTGGGCATTCCGGTAATCCCAGCACTTGGGAGGTAGAGGCAGGCAGATGAGGAGTTGAAGGTCAGTCTTGGCTGTATAGTAAGTTCGAGGCCAGCCTGTCTCAAAAAAAAAAAAAAAAAAAAAAAAAAGGAAAGGGGGAGGGGTATTGATCTCACTAAAGCCTCAGGAGCATTGCTGTGAAGGCTGTGAAGGCCTTTGTACACACAGTGGGTGTCATCCACAGGAGGATGTCATCACCAGCATCCATGGTCACTAGGGCTCTGGCTCTTCAGTGAAGGCCTTCCATGTGACCCCTGACCCTACCTGTTCCAGGGCTGGCTGTGAAGGTGGAGGACCCCAAATATAAGAAGGACAAGCAGCTGAATGAGAAAATCTCCCTGTTCCGTGGGGACATCACCAAGCTGGAGGTGGATGCCATAGTCAACGCTGGTGAGTGACTGGCCTGAGAGGGGGTGGGGGAGGGGGAGGGGAGCACTTTGTCGTCGTCGTCGTCGTCGTCGTCGTCGTCGTGGTGTCGTGTCACCTTAGGCCTGGGTGCTGGGCGCCACCTGGCTCCAGAGAGGCTCCAGTCGCTAGTGTGGATGGCCTGTTGGCGCCACCGGAGCCCAGCGTGGCTGCCACTCAGGCTCGTTTCCTCCTGAAGCCCTGACCTGCCTTCTGGGGGCACCTCCCTCTGCCAAGCTGCTTTGCAGCTCTGAGGCCCATTAGCAGTGGGGATGGGGAGAGCTGGCTGGCACGAAGCCACACTTCCCTGCCTCCGAGGAGAGGCCAGAGCCAGCTCTCTCCATCCTAGGGCAGGGCTGGGGACAGCGGCTGCTCCCCCACCCCCACCAGTCCTGCCTCCCTCCCACACCTGGCCAGGTGAGGGGGCTCGTGAGGGAGGAAAGGAGAGCACTGAGAGCTTCGCTCAGGCCCTGGCCGCTCTCCAGCCTGGGCGCGGCTTCCGGCGCCCCTGCGCTCTTCCTGCGGGCTTGGCGGTTTCATTGTGACGAGCAGAGCGGAGGCAGCTGCTCCTGTCGGGAAGGGAAGAAGGTGGTGTTTGTCTGGCTGAGGTTAAGAGGCTCTGGAAGGGCTCTGGAGTCATCAGGAATTGGTGTCTGGGTTAGTAAATCTAGTGCGTGTGTTGGGACTTCCTGGAACAAGGTCGGGTGGCTCCCCCCCCCCCCCGCCCTCCTACAACCCTGGGGACTACAGCAGACCGTGGAGGTGCCTTTTTCTATGGTTTTGTGAATCTCAGGGCGGAACTCCTAGCACAGAGCTCCAACTCACAGGAAAAAGTCCATCACACCAGCCCCTCCCCTGTGCGGCCCAGGCACCCCAGCCACCCTCCACACAACCCCCCTCCCCGTGTGACCCAGGGTACCCCATCCCCCCAGTCCCAGGACACCCCAGCCCCACCCCCATGCGGCCCAGGCACCCCAGGTTTCCCCTCCCCTCTGAGGCCCAGGGCTCCCCAGGTGCTTCTGGACCTCCGGTCACCTGGCTTGCTCTACCATACCTGGCGGCGACGGCTGGTATTCAGTGCCAGAGAGAGCTTGGGTTCTCTGTGCATTTCTGCTGTGTCTCGGGAGGACCTGACATGGTTGGTAGGTGGCGGGGAGTTCAACAAATCTGACTGAAGACAGCCTTTTCTGGTTTGCACACGCTGCCCCAGCCCCACAGGGAGAATGTTGGTACCCACCCCAGAGGTCCTCAGGAAGTCCCTCCGCTCTGCCTTGCACCTGACTCTGCTGGTCCCTGCTGAAGGTGTGGGAGGCACCCCGTTGGTTCTTTTCCTGTTGAGCGAGCGGCAAAATGGACAGTGGGAAAGCAGGCAGCCTGGCTGGTGATCAAGTGTGGGTTCGGGGACCAAGGCAAGTGTCCCGGAAGCAGGAGAGGGCTCTGGAGGCTGGTGCACGGGGCATGGGTCTGCCTGTCGGCTCTTTCGCTGAGGAGCACTCCAGCACTAGCTGAGCTGGCTACCCTGCACTGGAGGCCCCGTCAGCCACGCTTCCCCCGGGACGGACGGTGCATCCTGGCCAGGCTTTTTTCTGTCTCTGCACAATGGGGATGAGGGGAAATGATCTATCGGATTGTTGGGGACACAAGGTAGGAATGACACTCATTTACCACCTGCACAGGAGCCGGGGCTCGACACCTGCACTGGTGATATACCATTAGCCTCATGCTGAGTACCGACTCGACAAGGCCCCCTGTAGATGGCCAGCCATCCCTTCTCTCGCCTGCTGCAGTGGGCCCAACACCTTTTAGTCTATTCTCTTGAGATCTTTTTCTAGAAAGAGGGTCAGTCAGGATCCAGAACGCTTCCAGAATGACAAGCAGTAGCTGAAGCAGATGTTGGACCCTGATTTCCCATGCAGAGCCTGCATCCCCAGTGTTTGATGCAGGTATTGGTACCGATCAGAGAGAAGTCCTCAGTGGCCAGGGTTCTCTCCCCAAGCCCTGGGGATCTTTTGGGTCCTGGTGGTACCCTGTCAACATCAGCCACCAGGGGGCAGCAGAGATCGTGTTTCCGAGGAGCCCATAAATCAGCCTTTATTAGTGAAATAAAAGTCTCAGGCAATGTGGGGCTTTTCAGGGCTGCATAAATCTGCGTCCGAGGCTCGTGAAACCCATATGTGCTTAATTCATATGTAAAGTTTCAAGCAGGAAGAGAATGCGTGTCCATTAAATTCTATTTGACTTGATTATAATCATTAGCCGTGAATAATTGCTTCTCATTGCCGACCGCAGAGCCACCACAATAGGCGAGAGGAGAGAGCAATTATCTCGGGGTGGGAATTTTTAAATTTTTATTTTTGAAGCCAGGGGTAGCATTGGCCTGTGGGCATATGAGAGCCCGTGGAGCACAGTGCGGGCGGGAGAGGCTGTGTCTCGAAGTATCACCAGGGCTTCCACTCTGTGTGTGTGTGTGTGTGTGTGTGTGTGTGTCTCCTCATTTTGTCCTCACCTTGTCTGTTTCCAGATGAGGAGTGTCCCCCTGGGCCTCACTCCAGGTTCAAGAACGAACATGGAGGAGAGGGATGTAGGGGAGGCCGAGGGGCCTGTGCGGGAATGGGGGGGGCTTGGATCTTACTGTGTGCTGAGAAGTGGGAAGGTAGAGGGGAGCCTCTCTAGCTAGGCTGAAGGCGTCTCTGTCCCTTGGTACAGGAGTGAGGGAGTGCTTGTAGAGGGGCGCTCCGGTGCCCTCCCCTGCCGCCCCTCACCCCACCTCAGCTTTCTGCTGGCCACCTGGCATTTTGAAGCCCAGAACTGATTTCAAATCTGTTTTAATGGTCTGTGTGCTGTGACTGGCGTGTGTGAGGTGATGGGGTGTGACAGTGCACATGCGTGTCTGTGATGTGGGTGTATGCTATGTGGCAGAGGCAGGATGCTGGGGAGAGGAGGAGGGCTGCCTGGCTTAAGGTCGAGGGGCGGGCCAAACTCACTGAACTGTCCCCGGGCTGCCTCCCTCCCGGCTGGTGACCAAGGCCATCAGGGCAGTGCCCGAGAGAGCCCCAAGCTCTTGCCATCTGTGCTGGCTATGGCTCCTGCCCACAAGGGTATACCATATCCATCTTAATTAAATGACTGCCATGCGGGCAGGATGAGCTAGGGAGGGCCCCGTGGCCATTCCCTCCTCCAGGCGCCGTCGCCATCGGAAATGGGGGGGGGGCAGTGCCTGGGTCTCTAGCTCTTCCTTTGACCCCTGGGCCTGTGTCTGGGCTGCTCCACTTGGGGTGGGAGATGTAGCCTTCACAGTGCCTGAGTCTTCTCTCCGCCTTAGGGAATGGGTGTGTCCTTAACGTCACTCATGCTGGTGTTTGTGGGCCCCTGTGCCCAAGTCTCAACACAAAGACCCTCGTCCTTGGCCAGCCCAGGGGTCCAGCGGCCCGGCTTTGGCCCTAGTCATCTTAGGGCAGAGCATATGTGGATGTCACACTGTGCGGAGACACTGTGAGCAGTCTCAGTCTACACAGTGTGTCAGGGCACTGAAGCCTTTGGAGTGGAGGCTGGGGGCTCCTGCCAGCGCCTCCCGTCCCTCAGGTCCTCATCTGAAAACTGCCATCATCCTTGGCCCCAGCCGGTGCGGAGGGAGGGTGACACATGTTTAGGCCTGACACACAGAGGGCCCCAGTAAATTAGTCCTGGGGAAGTCAGGAGCAAGAGCAGCTAAGTAGAAGATAATGTGACACGGCGGGCGGGCGGGCGGCGCCGGGAGGGAGGGTTGGATAAAGTGTGCGTGAAGCCGCAGGGACCAATTAATTCTGCGAGGAGGTGGCGGGAGGCGGTCGGGTCACCGAGGCCTTTGAGGGGCCTGGGTTCTGGGGCCTGGCCTTAAAGAATGGGTGGGAAGCCATGTCTCACAGCAGCAAACTGGCCTCGCGGTGAGACTTTTAAGCTGCTTATTTATTTAAAATAAGGCTTGAGTGGCACTCAGCTTAAGTCCTGGGGCTTTGATTTGTGAGAGCCTACCCACCTCTTATCTCCCCGCCCCTACCCCGCAGCCCCGCCGCCCCGCCCCCAGCCCTTGTTTCTCCCTCCGCGCCGCCCCAAGGGTGCTGGAGCCTGGTGTGCAGAAGAGCGGGCCCTGACTCTGAGCCACCAGTGAGCGGCCTCGGAGTGCCCCGCCCTGCTCTGGCTGCCCCCCAGCCCTGCCTCGGCTGGACCGGAGCGGGTGATTTAGAGACCGCCTTGATGGACTAGCAAGCAGGGGGCCGCAGGGACAGCGACTGCCTGGTGGGAAGTGATCTGACGCTAAACTGTCGCCGTAAATCGCTTTATCTGTCACTTCAGATTTAAATGTGTTTGCTGAGGCTTGCCGGCCGCCGACAGCAAAAAAAAAAAAAAAAAAAAAAAAAAAAAAAAAAAGCTCGGCATCCGCATGGGCAGGGGCCGGGGCGGGGGCGGGGCGGGGGCCGGGGCCGGGGCGTGCTGGCCAGAGCAGAGCCAGGGACCACTATGGCAGCCTCTGCAGGGCCTGGCCCTGGGCTGCTCACCCTGTCTCTTCCTTTATCTTCCTTCCCTCTCCCCTTTCTCCTCATCTTCCTCCCTATCCTCCAGCTCCTTCCCTTTCTTCTTCCTCCTCTTTCCCCTCCTCTCCTCATCTCTCTTCTCTTCTTTCCCCCTCTCTCTTCTTCCTCCCTCCTCATTTCCCCTCCCCACCCCCTGTCAAATCTCCCCTCAGTGTCCACTGTAGCTCAAGCCTTCCTCTCCAGGCCAGCCCTCCCCTCCCCCTCCAGAGTTCCATTCCTTTGACAAGTCCCTGGGAGATATATGTATATACCCCCCTCCCCCACCCCACCCCCACCCCCGCCTCCCCGCACTGCATTGGTGACCACTGGTGACAAGGTCTTTTTTTTTTTTTTTTTTTTTTTTTTTTTGGTTTTTTCCAGACAGGGTAGCCCTGGCTGTCCTGGAATTCTCTCTGTAGACCAGGCTGGCCTCGAACTCAGAAATCCGCCTGCCTCTGCCTCCCAAGTGCTGGGATTAAAGGCGTGCCCCACCACCGCCGGCTCTAATCCAGTGTCTGCTGGCTGCTAGCGAGCAGAGTGGACAGTGAGCAGGCCCTTGCTCTGGGGACCACAGTCTGGATTTCCTGGCCCCACTCGGCCTGGAGGTAGCTTCCCGCTGTCCAGTTGTCTTGGGTTCCGAGTCCCAGCACCCAGGACTTAAAGGACTGCCCACCCAGGGTTGCTTTGATTGGACTCTGAGGCTTCCTGAACAAGGAGTGCCTCCATTTTACAGAGTAAGCGACTAGCGCTCTCATGCGCTCACAGAACCAGGTCAGAATCCGAGGCTGAAGCCGGGAGAGGGCACAGGCCTTTTCTCCCGTCCCTCTGGAGGTGGAGGCTGAGGCAGGCTGATCTCCACCAGTCTGAGGCCAGCCTGGACTACATAGTGAAACCCTGTTTCAAAAACAGACAAATCAAAACTCCTTGTCTTTGTGTGACACTGGGGTTTAATGGGACGCAGGCAGCGTGGCTTTTTTTTTTTTTTTTTTTTAAACCAACCCTTGTTGTGTATAGCCTGGCGTGGGGGCAGCAGGGAGCAGGGGGACAGCTAGGGCCTGATGTCTGGCAGTCACCCCCCCCCCCATGGAAAGCACCACCGAGAGGCTCGACGCCTTCAGAAGAGCGTGGCTCATTTCCACAGAGGCTTGATGCCTTCAGAAGAGCGTGGCTCATTTCCGCAAGGTCGAGCTGCGTTATATAAATTCATAAATGATGGATCCCTCTGAATTACTGACGCTCCCTCCGGGGCTTAGTCCAGTGAGGTGAGGCTCACTGCTGGGCAGGACTCAGAGGAACCCTAAGTTCCTTCTGCCTCCAGATCCTCTGCTAACATCCCACTGTGGGTCAGGACCCTCCTGTCTGTCGTCTCCACAGGGGGGGGGGGGGTGCGAGGGGGAGGGGGGAGGGGGGGAGGGGAGGAGCTCCCACTGTCCTAAGCTCTAGTTCACTTTTGGTGAATAAAAGCGGCCCAGTGCTGTTGAGAGCCAGCTCTGGGATCCCTCTCTGACCGGCACAAGCCCCACCCTGCCTCTCTGGGCCTCAGAGGAGTCTCTTGGTTTCACAGATGTGGACAGTGGTTAACATTCAAGGGTCTCTCTTGGGTTTCCTGGCAGTGTGTGAGCCTCTGGAGGTGAGGAAACAAACACAAGACCCAGTGTGCCTACATGCACAGCGCTTGTAAACCCTGTAGTGGAGGATGATGAGTAACTAGAGCTCAGAGAGGGACAGTGACCTGCTCAGGGTCACACAGCAGGAAAGCGGCAGAGTAGTGTCTCAAACCAGGTCCCCTGCCTCTCATCTCCGGGCTGCTATCACTAAACTGTCAGAAAATTCTCTTCAGAGGACTGTGACTTGCCTGTGTGGAGTGGTGGCTGGGTACATTCTATCCTGAGCTCCCTGACCTTGAGGCCACCTGGCCTCGGCTCCCACACCTGTGCAGCTGCCCGTGTCCCTGATCCTGTCCCAAGCATTGAGCTTATGGGAACGTGTGTGTTTTGAAATTAATGGCGACTATTAAGTTGGCGGAGCATGGAAAGGGCTGGGGCTGCAGCTCTCGGCTCGCTCTCCTGGAGTGACCCGGCAGGGACTGGGCGCAGAGCGTCTGAGAGGACGGACCCTCTGTATCCCCGAGGGCCAAGGGAAGGGGGCGTGGGTGCCTCTCCTCACAGGGGGCCATTCTCTATCCTTCCTCCCAGCACCCAGTCAGTGAAGACAGGAATGCTTGGGGTGTACTGAAATGACTCTTCTCCAGGCCTCCAGGGTCCGCTCCCACACACTCCAGGTCTGGCCCTGGCCTTCCTGGGCAGGACAGAGGACATGCTCCCCCACCCCCACCCCCGGGAAGCCACGTGACTGAAGTGGGCCCTATCAGGACTTGGTTACATCCAAGGTCAGAGCTGGCAGAGAAGAAGCCACCTAAGGCCCCTCTGCAGGCCCCAGGGCTGCCTGCCTCAGGCTCACCTTGGAAACGCCTCTGTTGACTTTTGCAAATTACCTGTCCTGCTGACACTGTAAGAGGCCCCCTTAGGGTCCCCTCCTGAAGCCTGCAGTTAACACCAATTAAAGGTGCAGTTTCTGGGGATGCTGGGCGTAGGCCCGGGCTGGGCACAGGGACCCCGGGTGGGAGAGGGTCAGCCTTAAGTCCCTTTCGCCCTAGCCTTCTCACAACACAGAATGCCACGGAGGGGTCTGGTCCCTCCACCACCTCCTGCAGGCCTTTCCACAGACGCATGCTTCTCCAAAGAGGTTTCCGAAGGGAACTCAGGGAAGAGAATAGACTCCAGTCAGGTGTCCATGGGCCCGGAGGGTTCACACCTAATGGTATATCAAGGACTCATTTTCCACAGGACACACTGGGAGATCCCCAGTGTCAAGTGCAAGTCTGAGAACTGTGCATCTGGTCTGTGAGGCTGTCCCTGGGGGTGCTCAGACTGTTTGTACAGCAGGTCATAGTAAAGACACAGAAATGCAGGATCTTAGGGTCCCCAGAGCTGGGGACCCTAGAGTAGCGGTGGCTGCCCTGTAAGGATGTGAATCTCTCTGTCCGTGTGGGCAGGTTAGGGATGTGCTAGTTTGGGTCCAGGGGATTGAACTCAGGGCCTTGTACATGTTAGGCAAACCCTCTACCACTGAACGGTACCCCCTACCTCACTGAACGGTACCCCCTACCTCACTTTGCCTTAGTTTTAGTTTGAGGCGGAGACTATCAATAAGTTGCCCAGGCTGGCCTTGAATTCACTCTGTAGTGCCTTGAACTTGTGATCTTCTGTCTCAGCCTTTCTGGGTGCTGGGATTCCAGGCGTGCACCAGAACCATCTTGGAACATGCTATTTATACCTGTGTGGAGGTGTCAGGAGAGGACAGCAGGGGAGGATGGGGAGAACCAGTCTGGGAGGGTGGATGGGGTTGGGTTAAAGTCCTCCCCAAGACATCCCATAACCATTGCCCCCTCCCAGTGGCAACAAGTGGCCCTAGAATAGCATCTCTACTCACTCCCCCATCCCACTCCTCCCCTTCTAGACACTGTAATTGCCATCAAAATGGGAGCGTTGGGGTGGCTGGAGGGAGAGAGTGCTGGCTGTCAGCTGTCCCCTGCCAGCAGGGCCCGAGACTGTTTGATTATTGCCGCCTGGCTGTATTTCACGTACGGTTTAAACACCATCAAACACTACATCCCTTTTGAGAAGCGAGGGCTACCTTGCTGTGGATGTTGAAGAGAAACAGGGACATTAAAATCCACGAAGCAAATGGCCTAGAATTGACATTTGCGGCGGAGGGAGCTCTGCTGCGCCTGTCAGAGAAGCTGAATCCCAAAGCTGTCAGGCAGCAGGGAGCTTTCCCGCAGGCTGGTGGGGAGTGGGTGGATCTGGTCAGGAGGGGACCGACCGGGAAGAGCCATGGAGGGATTCTGTGGTCAGTTGGCCACCCGTCAGTGCCCCTCGGGCCCTGACCTCTGTCTGCTCAGCCTTCCCCTCGGCCTGCCTAATGGGAGGCAGGAATGCTCCCCTCCTCCAGACTGAGCAGTGTGTGTGTGTGTGTGTGTGTGTGTGTGTGTGTGTGTGTGTGCTGGACCTTGCGGGGGTGGGGGTGGGTGGGTGGGTGGGGGTGGGGGTGGGTGGGGGGGTGGGGGGGTGGGGGTGGGGGCAGGCATGGGCGTGGCATGGCTACATCTGACAGACAGAGCTTTGATCGGTTTCTGCTGTGGCCTCTGAGGAGCTTCATGTGCTCCACCAAGGTACAAGAACCCTCAGGCCCTGCCTTCTTCATCTCAGACCCCAGAGATGTCCCCTGACAGGGAGACTTTAGGGTCAAGTGAACCCCGCAGGTGCCTGCCTGGTAGGTGGTTGGAGCCTTTCCTATGGTGAAGGCCATTATCAAGGAAGTGGGGATGGAAACTAGAGTCAAAATTTTTGTTTTGTTTTGTTTTGTTTTTTTGTTTTTTGAGACAGGGTTTCTCTGTGTAGTTCTGGCTGTCTTGGAAATCACTTGGTAGACCAGGCTAGCCTCAAACTCAGAAATCCGCCTGCCACTGCCTCCCAAGTGCTGGGATTACAGGCGTGCGCCACCATGGCCGGCTGAAATTTTTTTAAAGACTTACTTTTATTTTTTTATTTATGTGTAGGTAGGTGTGAGTATCTGTACTTGTAAGTCACTTGTGTGCAGGTGTTTGTCTCTTGGAGTTGGGTTACTAGTGGTATAAAAATGAGTGCTGAGAACAGAACTCCAGCCCACTAGAGAGCGATCCTGGAACTTGCTCTGTGGACCAGACTGGCTCTGAACTCAGAACTCAGAAATCCACCTGTCTCTGCCTCCTATGCTAGGATTAAAGGCACCACCACTGCCTAACTTACAACAATAGCTCTTAATGGCTGAGTGTCTCTATAGCTCCTAACCTATTGAAAACTAAGTGCAATTAATCCCGGACCAGAGCAGAGCTCATAGCGCCCTGTAGTGAGCCTTGCATAGTGAGCATGCCCAGTGTGGTCTGGGACAAAGTCACAGTGTGCTGTGCACTGCCTGTGTGATCTTAACCCTAGGGAGGCAGAAGCCGGCAGATCTCTGCAGTCTAAACCCAGCCGTGTCTACTTAGTGAGTTCTAGGACAGCCAGGGCTAATAGTGAGATCCTCACCCCTTGAAGGCAACCCCCTGCCAATCGTCCTGGAAACATTATAACAGCAACAGAAGAACCAGCGCCACTGGGACCACAGTTCAGTGAGTCTCATGCTTGCTACAGAAGCAGAGGACCCGAGCTCGGCCCCCTGTTTCCATGTAAGAAGCTGGGTGTGGTGGTGTACACCTGTAATCTCAGCTCTGTGAGGTGGAGCTAGAAAGATGCCTGGGGTTTGCTGACTAGTGAGAGACTGACTCAAAAATCGAGCTGGGAAACTGCCTATGTCCACCTCTGGCTGGCACCTGCACACACACGTGCTCATACATGCATATCACACACACACACACACACACACACACACACACACACACACAGCTGAGGAAGGCAGGTTGAGGGTTGGAAGTGTAGTTCAGTGGCAGAGAGCTCACTTACCATAAGTGATACCATGGGTTCCATCCCCAAAGCTGAAAAAGGAAGGATGAGGAGGAGGAGGGAAAGAAACTGAGCCCCGGGAGAGGGCTCCGCCCCAGCATCTCCTTAGACAACGGCCCTTGCTCTCCGCACATGTCCTTTCTGGTTCTTGTCTGGTTCCTTGAGGCCCTCTTTCAAACCTGGCACCTGCCACTCATACCGACCTGTGATCTCTTGGACGAGGGTTCAGGAGGACACGGCTGTAGTCAGGGTTCGGAGTGGCTGCTTGGTTGCTGGCATGTCACCATGGCTCCAGCCCCGACGGCTCCTCTAGCGTCTCTCCAACCGTCCTTTTTCTCTACAGTGTTTAGAGAACTCAGCTGGTCCTTTGTTCTGTGTTTGGACTGTTTTTATCTTGAGATGGGCCTTACTGTGTAACGGGTGTGGGTGTGGTGGTCTGAAGGGAGCGTCCCCACAGCTCTGGCATTTGAATACCTGTCCCTCAGGTGTGCTCTTGGGGAGGCTTGGATGCTGTGGCCTTGTGGTTTGTGATATGGTTGTGATGTGGTTTCTCAGCTGCCCCTGTCCCCGTGCCTGCCACCTGCTGACACAGTTGCCGGCTATGATGAACTCTTAGTCCTCTGGAACCATAAGGCCAAATAAACCCTTTCTTACATAAGGTGACCATGGTGGGTTTGTTGTTGTTGTTGTTTTTGTTTTTTTTTTTTGGAGACAGGGTTTCTCTGTGTAGCCCTGGTTGTCCTGGAACTTACTCTGTAGACCAGGCTGTCCTCGAACTCAGAAATCTGCCTGCTTCTGCCTCCCAAGTGCTGGGATTAAAGGTGTGCGCCACCACCATCCGGCAATCATGGTATTTTATCACAGCAATAGAAAAGTAACTGGGTGTGCTTTGCTGTATAGACCAGGCTGGCCTCGAACTCAGAGAGCCTCCTGTCTCTGCCTCCCAGATGTAGGGATTGAAGGCGTGCGCTGCCGTTGCCTCTTTTCTCTTTTCTTTTTTCTTTTCTGAGACAGGATTTTTCTGCTCCATACTGACTGTCCTGGAATTTAGAGACACATCTACGAATCCCTCCTGAGTGCTGGGGCTAACGGCATGTGCCACCACCGCCCAGGCAACCCCCTTCTTTTGAAGTAAGAGTCTAGATTTTATGTTTCTCAGTTTGGGTTCAAATTCACAATGGAGTGGAAGATGGCCTTGAACTCCTGGTTCTCTTCAGACTGGGCTCACAGGCGGGAGCTGGCACACTCAGTGTTGCGGGGATCGGAACTCGGGTTCACAGATGAAGCAGGTGCTGTCAGCAGAGCGCCAGGCCCCAGCTGCTCTTCCCCCACAGACGGCTTATTCGGTGCACCGGAGCCCCATCTCACGGGCTGCCTCCCCTGACTTGGGAACCCCTGTGCTTCCTGTCCGCCCCTGCCTCTCCTCCCCTGGTGACCTGGCCTCTGGGCCTCTTGTCTTGCCTAGGTCCACTGAGTCTGCCAATGCGATTTCTCTCACGTGAGCTTGTGACTAATAAGGCCCCCCCCACCCCCAGGGGTCTTCAAAATCTTTCCCTCCTTAACATCGGAGTTTAAAAATGTGTCACCATCGATTTGAGGGAGAGACTTGTTCCTGCTGAGAAAAGCGGCCTGGAGATTCGGCTCGCCTTAGGAGCTGCACGGGTGGCTGCATAAATTCTAGCATGCGGCCAAGGGTTCCATGCAAATGTGCTCTGGAGGCGCTCTGGCTGCGCGAGGCCCTGCCAGCCTCCACGCTGCTCCCAAGGGCTGCTGACCTTCTGGAAGGGAGGCGGGTGGGGGTGGGGTGCGGATGCTCTTGTCCCGTCATTCTCACTAACTGTACGCAGTGATGAAGTTAAACTTCAAAAGTGGGGGAAGGGGGGCTCTGGGAGGGACTAAGGCACCCTGAGACCCCCTCCATCCTTGGTGAAATAGCACGTGTCCTGAAGAGGGAGCTTCCGTGTGTCTGCGTGTGGTGTGCGGAGTGTGTGGGCGGGCACATGGGTGCAGGTGTGTATGGAGGCCAGAGGACAGACACCCTCAGGCATTGTCCCGTGGGAGCCATCTACCTTGTTTAAGTATTTAAAAGTACCTTTATTTAGGTGCATGCGTGCATGTGCGCACGTGCGCACGTGTGAACAATCATGCCATGCTGTGCATGTGGAGGCCAGAGGATGACTTACGAGTCATGTCTCTCCTTCCACTGTGAGTCCTGGGGTTCAAACCCAGGCCAGAGGATGACTTACGAGTCATGTCTCTCCTTCCACTGTGTGAGTCCTGGGGTTCAAACCCAGGTTGTTAGGGTTGGCAGCAAGTATCCTTACCCAAGGCCAAGTGGGCCATCTTGGCTTTTGATAGTGTTTCTCACTGGCCTGAAGCTCACCCATTAGCTGAGGCTGTTTGGCCGCTGAGCCCTAGAGACTCCCCCCTGCTTCCCTGGGGTCACAGTGTACTCTGCCACATTGGGCTTTAAAAAAAAAAAAAGGTTCTGGCCATCTGAAGGTCTTGTGTTTAAACTGCCCACTGCATCTCTTCCCGGCTGTTCTTACTTGAGGCATGGCTTCAGGGAGCCCAGGATGGCTTTGAACTGTTCACCCAGGCTCTCTGGCTCCCTGGTGCTGGGATGACAGTCACGCACCATCACAGCTCGATGGGAAACTTCTGTCCTGGGACTCTCCGCCTCCCAGCATCTGTATGACTCCCAGGCAGGGCTGTGGGGTCTTTGGGGTTCCCCCTGCCTCCTGGAACCCCTTCCCCGCCCTGGCTGCTGGAGCTCATCCATACCGGGCCTGCCCTCCCAGCCACTGCGAGCAGTTCAGTTACCGGGGAACTACCCAGAGCTACCCAGCAGAGATCCCAGAGGGGAATGCTTTGATGTGGGGACATGAAATGACTTTTCTGGGGTCCTCGTCTTTCCGGTGGGAGCCCTGAGTGGACCCATCACTGAGTTAATGAGGAGGGGTTGTGGAAAGGCCCACTGTAGCCATGTTGTTTGTGCTGGCTTCCACTCGGGGACAGTCTGGGACGCATGGTGGGAGCTGGAAGTACACCTAATAATCCAGGCCCCTGGGGACCTCCGCTCTCGGCCACCATAAGGTGTGAGTGAGCGCACTGGTGCCTCTGTTCTCCCAGAGGGCAAAGAGCATGCGCTGTTGGGATGTGTGTGACTGCCCCTGGGCCAGCCTCAGGCCTCAGTGGGAGATGGGGTGTGGGGGTGACCCAGGGTGCCAGGCAGCTTCTGATGGTTCCTGGGGATGTGCAGAGCCAGAGAAGGGAGCAGGAGCACGGAGGAGGCTCTGGCTGCTGCGGACCCAGGAGCACGCCTGAGCCCCCATTTACCAACTGGGCGGGGACTTCTGCAGCCCAGCCTGAGCGCCTGCAGCTGCAGCCTGTCCTCTGAGGACTCCCGGCAGTCATTACTGAGAAGGGAGGAGGCTTAATTTTTCCTGTCTCCCTAAATGTTATTGCCTTTACGGGCTTTGGAAATCAGTTTTATGGCCTGCGTTATTTGTCCACTGAAATATGGGAAGCGCTGGGGGGAAAGTAAACAGCAGAGGTGCTTCTGGGCCTGAAAGGTCAGGAGACCGAGGATGGGCAGGGCTTGTGGTAAGTCCCCCTGTGAGGGTCACTCTTCAGGGACCGCAGCAGCTGGCAGGGGCGCTGGAAGGTGTGCTCTGGACTACTGGGAGGGATTCCGGTCCTCGCGTCTCCCTGCATCCTGGGGACCTGGCCCCTTTGTCAGTTGTTCCCTGGAGCCAGGCAAACCTCTCTGTCCCCAGTGCCCAGTTTCTGCTGCTCCCGTCGAGTGCCACCCAGGGTACCCGCCAGCCGCTGGCCACCGTGACCTTTTCAGAAGGTAACAAAGGAGCCTGCTGGGGTGTGCCATGCAGGATGCAGGCCTGGCCGGCTCTGCCTGCCTGCAGAGAGCTCCTGATCTGGCAGAGTTAGGAGCTAGCCAGAGATGGAGCCCCAGCAGGGACACTCCCAGGCAGAAGCTAGAGCTGGGCCCAGTTAGAAGGCAGCTGGGTTGAAACTGCTCTGTGCCCTCCATGTGAGAGAGGAAGTGCCTCTGTCTGAGGCACTGAGAAGAGAAGCCTGGCTGGAGGCGAGGGGGGAGCCACGAGAAGGGGCCGGGGGATCCCAGACTCTGTTCCTGGGGCCCAGCCCCCCTCCCCCCAGAGAGGTCTCCATGTTCTCCCCGCCCCGGGAGAAAGCTGCTCCTCTACTCCTCTCTGACTATGCAAACGGTAACTTCCAGTCCAGGAAAAAATGTGTAGAAAATGGGGACAGACGATTCCCGGTAGGAGGAAAACAAATGGCCGGTAAACAAGGGAAGAGAGGCAGAGGAATTTCGCCAGCAATCAAGAAAAGGCTAATTGAAACAAAGAGTATCATTCTTCACCCAGCGAGGAGACGGCTGTGGGAGCACCCACGTAAGCAGGCCCGCCTGGCAGTCTCGGGGAACAGCTGTTTCTTGGATGCCCCACTCATGGCTCACACCAGCACATAGTAGGTGCTCACTGATGTTTGCCTTTATGTCTGAAAACGAACTTGATTTCTTTCTGTGTGCATCAGCGCTACAACTGCTTGTTCCTGTCCTCCTCCCGCCCCACTGGCTACTTCCGGCATCCTGGCCCCAGCTCCTACATGTTCCCAGGCTGTGGCCAGTGTCCTTCTGGGCCAGGACTTACCTCAAGGGCATGGTTGCTGCTTCTGGGTTTGGGCTTACCCCGGGAACACTGCTAACTCAGGGACGTGGGATGCAGCAGGCCTTGAGTTTGGAGGAGTCTGGTTCCTTTGCTTTGTTTTGTGTTTGACAAGTCTCACAGTGCATTCTGGCTGGCCTAGAGCTCCTTACATAGACCAGGCCAGGTTGGCCTCCAACTCACCGTTATCCTTCTGCCTCTGCTTCCCAAGTGCCGGTATTAAAGGTTTACCACTACATGTTGGCCTGTGGCATTCTTGGTTTTTGAGACAGGCTCTCACTCTGTGGCCCAGCTAGGCCTGGATTTACTGTGTAGCTCAGGTTGGCTTCAAACGCGCGGCAATTCTCAAGTTTTCTGATTGCTGGGATTGTAGCTCTGAGCCGGTCCCAGCTTCCCTTGCTGCTTTTGTTCCTTTCCTCTCCAGTCCTCTCCATTACAGACAGCTAAAGAATTCACCTCTCTCTCTCTCTCTCTCTCTCTCTCTCTCTCTCTCTCTCTCTCTCCCCCATCCCTCTCCCCCTCTCTCCCCCTCCCTCTCCCCCTCTCCCTCCCCCTCTCCTTCTCCCCCCTCTCTCCCTCCCTCTCTCTCTCTCTCTCTCTCTCTCTCTCTCTCTCCCCTCCCCCCTCTCCCCCTCCCTCCCCCCCTCCCTCTCCCTCTCTCCTTAAAGACAAGGTCTCATGTAGCCAAGTTGGCTTAGAATTCACTCTGATGATCGTGCACATCTGATCCTGTTGCTCCCTGGAGTCAGGGACTCTAGGTGAGCTCACCGTGATGGTTTTATGACTGCACACCCTCTCCCACC
Organism: Apodemus agrarius; assembly: GCA_964023405.1. Classification (NCBI taxonomy): domain Eukaryota; kingdom Metazoa; phylum Chordata; class Mammalia; order Rodentia; family Muridae; genus Apodemus; species Apodemus agrarius. Next base: position 144,235,537 of record OZ030005.1, read on the forward strand.
TCCTAGCTTTGATGCGGCCACTCCCCTGGCTGGAGACTCTTGTATCTACGTCTTTCTTTCTGGCTCACTCTGGATGCCTCCCGGGTCTTCTAAGAACTTCCCTTAACCTGAGTCAGATGTTCTCTTGTGAGTTGCATATTCAGCTAAGAACAGTTTCTCCAGCAGCTCTGTGGGGTGCCGGAGCTACAGTGGAGGATCGTGGGAAAGAAGATCCACGCAGCATACCCCAGAGTGTGACCCAGTCATGTTATGTGTGTGGGTAGTCTGCTGGCATGGCTTATCTTTGTACCACACTAGTATAGAAACCTGGTGGCAGGTGGCAATGCCTTTTCTTGCCAGCCCATCCTACAGAGTCCTCTGCAGAGCCCAGTGTGGCCTGGCCACAGTGGAGCTGCTCTTGGGGGGGGGTCCACACTTCCCATGGGCAGCCCGGGAACTCCGGATCAGCTGTGCCTGAATCATGATCCACCTACCCACCTGGTGTGTGGGACACCTCCTTAAAAAGGAGCCCGCGGAGGAGTCGGGCCCCGGCCCGGGAGCCGCAGGCCTCGACCTCCCCTCATCCCCTCCTCTTAGCTCACGCATACGCGCGCCCCTAGCCGGTGTGCCTCCAGCCAGGCGTCTCTTCTTAGTGCCTCACACTGAGGCAGATGCCACCTTCCTCTCTCACGTGGAGGGTGTGGGGCAGTTTCAACCCAGCCACCTCTCACCGGTACCCAGCTCTAACTCCTGCCTGGGCCATAACACAAGTACTAAGTTATGGTGGAGGGAAGGCTTCCCATGCCAGAGTTCAGGGCAATGGGAGACACCTGCCTCGACAGCTGAGGCCTTGAGCAAGCTGCGGAACTTGGGGCCAATAATACTAATATGAAGATTATGATTTTTAGATAGGGCTAGCCTAGCACTCTGTATGTAGCTGAGGATGACCCAGACTTTCTGATTCGCCTGCTTTTCCCTACTGAGCAGATCACAGACACCTCCACTCCTGGTTTATGCAGGGCTAAGGATGGAACCGCACCCCCTTTTAGGACAGGAATAAGGGCTAGGGCTGTAGTTCAGTTGGTAGAGTGCTTACCCAGCATAGGTTAAGTCCTGAGTTTGATCCTTAGCACTACAAGGATAAACTAGGTGTGGTGGTTGCACCCCTATGACCTCAGTACTTGGGAAGATGCAGGAAGATCAGGAGTTCAAGGCTAGCCACTGCTACATCATTGAGTTTGAGGCCAACCTGGGGTCTATGAGACTCCATCTCAAAACCAGAACAAATCAACAGCGTGAAAAGCACTTGCTTAGAGTGAGAAGAACAAGGCTACTGTGCCACGCTGCCTTGGGGGTGTAATGTGGTGACACATGGTGACAGATGCCTGGCGCCTGGCGCCGTTGGGCCTGCTGCTTTGCCTCTCACAGATGGGTGCCCCGTTAGGAAATCCCCTCTAATTATGAAGTTAGGAATCTGAATGGTCACATGGGGAAGAAGCACACACTCATTAGGAGGCTCAGGCACACAGCCTGGGCTAAGTCAGAAGTCTCTCACGCCAGCTTCCTGAGGACAGCAGGTCCTGCTGGCCCTTCCATCTGCCAACTCTCCGGGAGTTGCTGGCTGGGGAGGGCTCACTCGGGAGCCCACTGTCCCCAGAGACCGCCCCCCAGGCTCCTTCACCCCAGGCTTGTAATCTCGGCTTTAAAGAGGACTCAGATCCCTTCCCCCTGCCCCCACCGTGACTAATCCATTTGCCAGGGCCCCAATCCAAGAGAAAGCTAATTAAAGAATTTCTGCTCCTGGCTCAGTCTGGACTTTGAAGATTCCCCTTGGTCTTCTTGGAGTGTATGAAAACAGGTGGAGAAAGGGGGCGCTGGAAAAGGCTTGGATAAACCTCCAGAGCCTCTGTTACAGGCCTGATCCCCCGCAGCCCGCAGGCATCAGAGTCCTCCCCAGCACTGCCAGGAAGGGGACAAGGGGCTGCTTCCCAACCAGTGCCCAGACCAATGCTCCTTTGAGCCCTGTTCTCCTTGGAGCCCCCGTGTTCCCCAGTATGGGGGAGCTAGAGGGGGAAAACTGGGTGTTGTCCAGAACAGTGAGGGGCTGAGGTCCTCCTATACCTACACCGTCAGCTCTGGCATGCAGAGGTCCAGTGTGCTGCCTGGGAGGGGCAGATGACTGGGGAGGCCGAGCTCTGCCTCCTCAAGCCTCTCAGAGCCTCCGCAGGAAGACTGTCTGACACCAACGGGGATTGAACCCAGGGCTTTGCACACTTAAAAGCCTTACTATGAAGCAACTCCAGCCCAGGAATACTTATGTAAATTATTATTACTTTTGAGGCAGGATCTCATGCAGTCTAGGGTAGACTAGAACTCTGTATGCAGCTGAGAAGGACCCTGAACTCCTGACTCTTCTGCTTCTACCTCCTGAGTGGAATCACAGATGCATCTCCACTCCCAGTTTATGCAGTTCCGGGGATAGAACCCAGGGCTTCTATCCGGGCAAGCACTCTACCAAAGGAGCCGCATCTCCAGCCCAGAGGCCCTTATGAACCATCAGGAATATTTATGGGTAGAAAGTGACCCTATGTGTCATGGGGGCCCTTGGCAGCTGTGTGCTCTGTCCAAGCAAAGCCTGACTCACAAGAGCTGCTCAGGACAGGACAGGTGACCGCTGGCTCCAGGCAGAGAGGGCTAGTGCGGCAAGTGCTTCTGCTGCCTTCAGAAAACCTCCTGCAGGCTCTCGGGGATGGACGGGCCTGGATGTGCGTGTGAGGTGCTCTTAGATGCTTCCTTCCCTTTCCAGTGATGCTGAGCCTTGGTGATGCCCTGGGGGGAGTCGGGCTATCTGACCCACTGTGGCCGTGCGTGCTCTCACCCCGTTTCCTACTGGGTGGGAGAGGTAGGAGGAACGCTAAGCGGGGGTCTCTTGGGGTGTCTGCCTGCATCATGGAAATAAAAATGATAAAAACCTGTCACTGAATTCTGGGTGGCAGTAAATTACTTAACACCTGAAACAGGTTGAAATGTGGCCACCGTGGCTTTTAATAAGCCCATCTCTGATGCAGCAGCTTCCGCGAGGAACCGGCCGGGTCTCTTCTCGAGGCATAATTTCATCGTGGCCCGGCTTGGCAGCGGTGCAAATAAGATTTCACTTCCCCTGTAAATCTCTGAGGGGGGAGCGCAAGATTTCATTTGCGCTGTCAGTCAGCACGGGGAGAGCCTGTTTACTTTGCTGCAGGAATAGAGGGTCCTTTGGAGAGGCAGGACACAGAGGCCAAGGGGAGTCGGCTGTGTCAGCACTGAGAATTGACGTGGGCAGAGGAGGGCAGGGAGGTGGCCGGTGCGTGGCTTGGGGAGCACAGATTGTCTGAAGTACTTAAAGTAGACCAGCAGTACCAGAAATACCTACACTGTTTCATGAAGTGGGGCGTAGCCTCCGATGGGTCAGTGTCCTGTGCTTTCCTAGGAGTCCACCACAGGACATGGCTGTGGGGTTGTGGCTTGGGGTATTCATAGGTTTGGATGCCACGGCCCAGGGAAAACAGGTAGGTCTCCCTGTCTAGGAAGTAGAGGCAGGGGAAGGGAAGGTTCTAGAATCCAGTATTAGGAGGATGAGGGCAGGAGACTTGGAATGAGAAGTTTTAGTTCAGAGTCTAACCAAACAGTGGAGTAGGGTGTCTTACACAGCGGCCCAGGACTTAGGGTGCCCTTGGCTGCAAGGCAGCCATCTGGTTTGGGTTCTGGTCCTGATTCTGGTTCTCCTCCTTCTCCTTCTCCTCTTCTTTCCCAGACAGGGTTTCTCTGAGTAGTCCTGGCTGTCCTGAAACTCACCCTGTAGACCAGGCTGGCCTCGAACTCAGAGATTCACCTGCCTCTGCGTGCCATCCTACTCTTACTGGACACCAGCCCCTCCTAGAGTGATAAGAGGCTCTGTGACGTCGGGGAGAGGCGAGGCCTTGGGCTGACTGGCTGGTGGCGACCAGCAGCCCTTTCCTTGAGCTTCTGTTAGCTGAGAACACAACCCTCTCCCTGGGTTGGGGATCTCTGGGCCCCTTTAGGTTTTGGTGTTGTCTCGGGTACACCATGCTGTGGAGTAGAGTCAGCAGACTGTGACCTGATCTGGGGTTTGGGGGCTCGAGATAAGGCAGAACCTGCCGGGGGATTCTCCAAGGTGTAGCCAAGGTTGGGGCAGCTTGGCAGGGCCAGAGGAGAGACTAGAACTGAACTTGTCTCCTGTTCGTACTTCAGGTGGTGAATGGGGCCAAACTCTGCATCTTCATCTGCAGAAGTACCTTCAGTGGGAACCTACCTCCTTAGAGGACTCCCAGCCCAGCCAGGGCAGCCCCTACCTCACTCCTGGAGAATCCTCTCCATGCTGCTTCTAGGAAGGGAACACTGCATCCCTAGTCCTAGCACACAGTGGGCCCTCAATAACTCTCTGCCTAACTGGCTAGCTAGCCATTTTCTAGAAAGTCCCCACAGCAGCCTCAGAAAAGAAACCTCAGGAGAGAAAGGGAGGCAGGCCCAACCCCCATCTCCAGAACACCCAAGCATCTCCTTTTTTTTTTTTTTTTTTTTTTTGTGGTTTTTCGAGACAGGGTTTCTCTGAGTAGTCCTGGCTGTCCTGGAACTCACTCTGTAGACCAGGCTGGCCTCGAACTCAGAAATCCACCTGCCTCTGCCTCCCAAGTGCTGGGATTAAAGGCGTGCGCCACCACAGCCTGGCCCCAAGCATCTCCTTAAAGCTCAGAATCCATCCACCTTGTTCTGGTCCCTAAAGGTCATGCCTAGTGCTGTCTGGTGGAGTGGTCCCCCTTGATCGGTTCCTGCCCCTAGCACAATGGGAGGTGAGGTCAATGGGGGATGGGAGAGGCATCTGTGGGGCCCGAGTACCCAAGGTTATCTCTGCAGGGGCCCCCAGCCCCCGAGGCCTGTGGAGAAATAACTGCTTCCGTGGACTATCAGGGGAAACTCATTAACCCCCGCTGAGATGTGAGAGCAGATCTAAGGGGGAGTAATGAGTTCTCGCTTTATCTTAAACTTCGAACGAACGGCTGTTGTTCTCATGGAAATAATTCTTTTCTCTCTCCCCACCCAGCCGAGAGACCCTGGCATTGTGGCTGTGGTGGGCATGTGCAGGGAACAAGGGACATCTTGAGAGGCTGAACACTAGGGTCACCAGTGGGACGAGCACACACTCCCAAACGCCAGGGCAGTCCTGCTCTTATCTGGGTGCCCACATGGCTGCCGGAGCCTCTTAGGGGATAATCCTCAGCTTTTATTAATAACTCTCCAAGTGAAGACCCTCTCCACGTCTGCATGCGGCCCTGGGCTGCCCTGCATGGCTGACTTAAGCTTCTGCGGCCAGCCGTCCTCCCTTGTTCCAAGCCCACTTTTCCTGGTCATTACAGACGCTTTTGAGTTGTTTTGTTTTGGCTTTTTTCTTTTCTTTTTTTTCCCCTGTGACAAGGTCTCAAGTAGTTTAGGTCGTCCTCAGGCTCACTCTGGCTGTCCTGGAACCCCTGATCTTCCCGCCTCCACTTCCCAAGTGCTGGACCACACCTGGACTCCACCAGGCGTGGTGATACCCGGCGCTTCAGCAGACATGGGATGCTTATTTCTGCCAAGGAAATATTAAACCCAAAAGTCTCTGCTCAGGCTGCTACCCCACCTGCCAGTGGACCCCAACAGCAGAGCAACCGCCCACGACCCCACAGCAGGCTCGCGATCGCTCAGGAGGAGCACGTGAGACACCTAGCTCCTGATGTGCCCACAGTCGGCAGCAGAGATGACTGTAAAAGTTAAATCTTTCTATTTATTTCAAGAAAGGACAAGGCAGATGGACTTGGACATTTTATATGAAACAGACAAACAGAAAATAGGACCAAGTAATTAGTCACATTCATCTCGACATTGAAGTTTCAAGGCACCTACATTGAAGGAGGCCAAAGGGCGGTTTGGAGTGCACTTTGGTTTGTGTTGTCGTCGTGGTGGTGGGGTGTTTGTGTCGCCATTTTCTGAAAAACCCTTGTCTAGTGGTAGAGTCGGAGTGAAGCAGGTGGGCCCTGAGGCTGGGTGGAGCCAGGTCTTCCAGGGAGCAGGGCCTGGTCTGCCTGCCGGTGCCCAGCTGCAGCTGCCGCCTGGCTGAGGGGCGGGGTCTCCTAGTACTCAGATCCCTCCCCCCAGACTGCTCTGCCCTTCAGAGAAAAAGAAAAGAGAGGGGTGAGCATCCAGCGGGCTCCAGGGCAGAGTCTGGCTGAGGCAGAGCAGGGGCTTGGAACATGGGCCGTTGAGGGTCCGCCTCGTGGCGTGGGCTGGGCGGGCAGCCCACCTTTAGCCGAGAGCCGATCCCTTCCCCAGAGCTTGGCCATGGACCACCTCAGACCTGGAGGCCAGGCTACACTGCCCAGTACCTGCTCCCCCTCACTTGGCGATGCCAGCAAGCATCCTTTGCACCTGGGGAGGATGGCTCTGCCAAGCCCTGCACTCTGCAGCCCTTACGTGGGCACAGGGGTCCTCTGAGGTGGCCTGTGTCTTTGCCATCCTTGCTCACACCTGCTGGCGGCCTAGCCAGCCCCAGCACGGGTCTCCAGAGCCTGGTTGGTTGACTCCCAGCCTCCAGTACAATCTCCCCCTTTCTCTCAGATGGCGAGCCTCCTTACAGCTGTCCGCCTCACTGGAGGGGCTGGAGGACACCAGGACCTCCCTTTTACTCTGTACCCTAGATGCCCAAGTGGCTTATGGGTTAAAGCCATTCTCAGGTGGTCGTGCTGGGCTCGGGGGAATGCCTAAGGCTACTTTGGGGTTTTGTGTGTAGGGCTTCCCCACTCTGTGCCCAGAACCTTCAGAGCTAGGACTGGTGACAGGAGGGGCAGGGGCAGGGAGGGGAGGGGACCTGCTACCTTGCCTTCCATCCGAGGCATGTCGAGAGCTGTTTGGAACCACGGGCCCCTGGGGGAATGAGCAGCGGCAGCCTGGGGCCTGCTGCGGCTTTGATTGTCGGTTCATGTCGCGCTTGTTTTTCTGTCTTGAAGAGAAAGTCTGATTAGTTCCTCCAAGCGGGTGGCTGGGGTGGGGGACTCTGCAGGGGTGGCAGGCAGGCAGGGGTGCGGGACTCTGCAGGGGTGGCAGGCAGGCAGGCTGTCGTCTTGGATCTTGTTTCTTATCCGCCCCCCACCCCACCCCCACCCCCGGTCTCTATAGTTTTCTGCCAATCCCCCTCACCCACTTGATGCAAATCTTGGAGAAGGGAAACTGAGTCACCCATTCAGGATGTGGTGCTGCCAGATCTCGCTGACTCTTCATTTCCCATCTGCTGGAGAAGCAAAGCAGGCTGGGAGGCTTCGGGGAGGAGTTTCCCAGGTGAGCTCCTCTCCTGGCCAGGCCGCCAGCCAGCCAGGTGCAGGACAGAAGGGCCCTCTCGGCCCGCCCTCAGGCCTTTCCCATGAGTGGGCAGACGGCAGGTGGGAGAGAAGGCGGTAAGGGGTTCCAGGTCCCCTGCTGGTCCTCGGTGCCCAGGTGTATGGGTAGGGAAGCCAAACTGCTGCTGAGCTGACTTGATGGTGGCAGTGTCTTGGGAGGGAGGCTGTGTGCAGTGGGGGCTGATCCACCCGCCCACCGGGCACGCTGCCCACCACATACCCACACGTCCCTCCTGGCACAAGCTGGAGAACTCAGCAGCAAGGAATTCTGACAGTGGTTTCAGAGAGCCCAGGGTGGCTTCCAGAAGCAGGAGCAGCCCCAGGCTCGCGAGCTGTCTGCACACAGGTCCGGAGAGCCGTGAAGAGAGCTGGCGCCCCTGCCCGTGTGGCACAGTTGGCAAGCCCCTCGTGGTGAGAGAGTTGGAGCAGCCGCAGGGACAATGAAATACCCAGAATCAGGGGAAACATACATTAAAATCCGAAAGAGGCAGTCAGGAGGATCAGAAATTTATGGTATTCTTAGCTACATAAAGGGTTCAAAGCCAACCTGGGTTATGTGAGACCCTGACTCAAAAAAAGAAAAAACAAAAAACAAAAAAAGGAAAGAAAGAAAGAAAGAAAGAAAGGAAAGAAAGGAAGGAAGGAAGGAAGGAAGAAGGAAGGAAAAAAAGAAAGAAGGAAAGAAAGAAAAGAAAAAGAAAGAAAGAAAAAAAGAAAAAATCAAAGGAGGTAGCACAGGGTATCAGAAGTCCAGTGCCAGACTCAAAACATCAGGGATGGGATTGGGGTGGCGAAAAAGAAAAAAAAGAAAGGTGGGAAGAAAGGGGGACTTTTTGTCAGTCGTTTTAAAAGAAGCCAATGTGCATATTTCACACAAATGATTGGGACACTTCAAAAGAATCCGCAAATGCCTAAAAACTGGTGAGCATTCCAAGAGAGCCCGGCACCTCAGCTGGCTGTGATGCAGGGACCGGCTGGCAGTGTGGAGAGGTTGGTTGCTCCTGGGTGTGAGGCAGCCGCCTTGAGGGAACAGGTCAGGGACATCCTGGGGCGTACAGTGCTGAGCCCAGCATGTGTGCGGTCAGCATCTCTCCGCACCTGCCGAGTACACGCTGGGAAGGATGTCTTTGTACATCCTGTTCTGGAGGGTGTGATAAAGCAAGTGTGGGAACCAGAATCTTCTAGACAAAGAGAGCTGTGGGTCACACCCCCAGATAACGCTTGGTGCTCCATGGGACGCACAGGTCGCGTCTGCTTCCTCTGCTGGGCCCGAGCTTCCCTCTCCTGACCTTCAGTTCTTTCTTTCCTGCTGGCCTCACTCCTTCTCTGGCCCCAGAGAGCAGCAGGTCCCCAGCATAAGGGCTCAGGATGTCTCATGCTCTGGAGTCTCACTCTCCAAGTGCTGGCGCGGGCTGCTGCTTCTGATCCAGATGTGGCGCGGGCTGCTGCTTCTGATCCAGATGTGGCTTGCCATCTTTCAAGACAGATTGACCCTAGATGACAGGATCAGAGACTGCCCAGGGACTGGCACAGCTGCTGTATGACCTGTCCAGGCAGCAGTGACCCTTTCTGTTCCCGTGGCCCTGGCCCCAGCTATCCAGTCTGTGCAGTCCTTAGCGATGCCAGCTCCTCCGGGGAGCTGGGCAGGAACAGCTGCTACCCCTCCCCCCAGACCCGGAAAACGCCTGCTGTGTGGGCCTCCACTGGGGCAGGTTCATAACCCACAAAAAAAAACCCCTTTCCCTTCACCTCCAAGGAGTTTAATCTCTTCTAATCAATTTAGCAGACTCGCTTGGTTGTAAACGGTAATGATTTGCATTTTTGAGCCTTTTTATCCTCCTTACAAAAAAAAAAAAAGCCTCCTTGCTCTGCTCTCTGGAAAGCCTGTGAATTGCTTGCTAGTGCTCACCCTGGCATCCATCCAGCCTCAGCCTCAACTGCTGTCACCTGCACCACTGTCTGTTTGAGTAGGGAATGTGGCTCATGAGAGGCCTGCAGCCCAGACCCTGGCGGTGACATGTCATCTGGCTCTTGGGGGACTCAGGCCACCATGCCCACTCGAGCCTGTCCCTGCTGCCTCTGCAGAGGTCCCCGGCTGCTGCACCCAGTTTCCCTTGTTGTATTTTTCATAAGCAAGAGGCGCGGAAGCTGTGGCCTCCTCCCTGGTATGCTCAGTGGAAAGCGGATGTCTGAAGAGGCCTGGCTTGTGGGGGGCTGGGCGGGAAGGGTCCTCGGTGTGGCGCGGACTTTTGTTTCTTACTCTCTTGCCAGGGGCAGTGAGGGAGGAAGTTCAGGTTGGGAGGCCATTCCAGACACACCGCCCGTCCCTCTGTGGACTCCGAGTCCACGCTGGCTCTTCCTACCCAGCTCGGGCTCCCCCACTGCCCTGAGCCCATTAGAACCTTCCAGACTCAGCACGGAGGGTGTGCTCTCACAGGGCCTTCATGAAGCAAGAACCTGCCCCAGATACCCTCACTTTGGAGATGGGACTGGGATTTGTATAACATGCTCCTGGCTCCCTCGTTGGGGCTGAGCTGGCCATCTGACTACTGGACACTCTGGGAGAGCGGTTCTGAGAAGGAAGGGGCGGGCGGCTTGGAGCCCGGGACAGGGATGGGCTTCTGGCCCCAGGAAGGGACGGCTGGACTCCTCAGTTGTCTTCCCAAGGCTGTCCATCCCCTGCTAACATTGCCCAGGGTAGGATGGTGCAGTGTCCCCACACCCCGCTGAGGAGGAGGCAGCCCTGCAGGGAAGATGGAGGCTTCCTCAGGAAGAGGATGCAGATGAGGGAAGAAAGGGAGCTTTTGATTCACGTCATGTCTGCGGAATTGAGTATGACTAATTAATAGATTTTATTCTTAGTAATCTCTTAAGCATTCCATACGTTGGGCGGCACGCACGCCTGAGCTGAGCCTACCAGAGGCTTCATTCGCAAAATGCAAATGCCCCTGGCCCGAGCCTCTCTCCTTCCCTGCCTCTTCTGCCCCGTTCCTTTTTTTTTTTAAAGAGGAAATTTAAAGTAAAATTGCCATGTAATAGAAAAAGAGATTCCAATCGCTGCATCTAATTACCACAAAGGGTAAACCACTTAACCAGAGAAGTGTCACTGGCTGTGTGTGTGTGTGTGTGTGTGTGTGTGTGTGTGTTAAGCTTAAACTTGCCTTAAATGCCACAAAATACACACCCCAGAGCTGAGGCCATGGAGGTGAGGCCATGGGGTTGCTCTGGCTGGTTAGAAACGGTGAGGGTCAGGCTGGCCAGCCACACACCTCCCTGTGGAAATGTCCCGCACACAGACAGGATCCCATTGGCCTTCCAGTGTCAACCCTGGCTTCCCTCACTTCTGAGGCTAGAGGAGGCTGGGTGCCCTGTTCTATTGTGTTGTGAGGCCAGAAGCCAGGTTCTTCTGTCTCCTTTGGAGAACTGGGACAAGGGTCACACTTGGGGGCTTTCTGAAAGTATGCTGGGGACATAGCACAGTGGTGGGGTGTTTGCCTTGCAGCGCTAGGCCCTGGACTTAGTCTCCAGTATTCCTCCGTCCCCAACACACACAGAATAAAGGGTGCTGGGAAAATGTTAAGACCAGAAGGGGTGGAAATGACGCAGGAAAGGCTCTCGGAGGGGCTGCCCGCTGGGGCCTGCAGGAGGGGCCGTGGCTGGGCAGTGCTCACTCTGAGCAGCACCTAGCGCTCTTTAGGGGGCAGTGCCAGCCTTGGGCTCTCCAACTGGGTGTATGATGGAGTGAGCCCCCTTAGATCGGCCCCCAACCTTTTGACATTCTGCCTGTGACTGCCAGGGCTCCTGTGGGTCAGGCTTCCTCTGTGTGGTGGAGGAGGAAATACCACAGCCCAGGTGTTTCAAGCATTTGGTCTACAGGCTCCTGAATCCCCAAGTAGGCCTTCCAGGCAGCTCCAGAGTTTAGGCCACCAGCTGTTCCTAAATGTCACCTTGACCACCAGACCCTCCCTGGGGCAGGAAATAGGAAAGGGGGACACGAAAGTCTAAGGGGCAGGGCAAGTTACAGGCACGGGGCAGGGGAGCGGATGTGGAGTTTTATTTTCCCTCGGCCCCGGAGAAGGGTGGCATAGTGCCCTGCATGCCTCGCTCAGCATCTGGGACTCTCCCTCACATACCTGTCCCTTACCGATGGGCCTCCTGAGCCTGCCAGGACTAGGGCATCACTAGGGTCATTGGGGACTGCAGGCTCCAGGGTACATGTTTATACAGACCTGAATCTGAAGCTCAGGAACATTCCTCTCGACCTCATTAAGTGAGAAAAATGACTTGGGATGAAGAGGAAGAAAGGTCTCCTTCGGAGTGATCCATGTCCATCCCCCCGGCCGTCTCCTGGGGCTGGTGGGTTAGGGGTCTCCATGTGGTGTGATGACCCCTCGATCTATGATCAGGAGCTTGTGCCTCTTTCCACTACTCTGCGGCACCTGCTGGGTCCGTTTCTTTTCTATCGAATCTCTTCACCGAAGGGCTAGTTGGCTCTTTAATGTCCAGCAAGCGGATGCCCCACCAGGTACACGTTGGGCAGCGGCCTGGCCTCTTCTTCCTGCCTTTGCTTTGGACGGAGTGGCAGAGGTCTTTTGAAAACATCAGCGTCGGGAGCTGGGCCCCTTCTCATCCGGCTGCCCTCACACCAGCGTCTTCCCTTTGATGACTTTTTTCCCCAGTGCAGGGCAAAGTGATGCATTGACAGATGGTGACCCGGGCTCCCCAGTGCAGGGCGAAGCAGACATCAGAACCCCGGGCACCGCCCTTCCCCCCCTTCCGGATTTGCTGTCATTATTTTATCATGGTTTTAATCTCATGGCTCACCACACTGTGGTGTCAGTTGATAAATGATAACGACATTGATTCCACAGGGAGGGAATAAAACCTTAGCTCCTGTGAGGGCCCCGGTCAGTACCCTTTTGGAGGGTGATTTTTTTTAACAAAGAAATCTGATTTTTCCCTCTCAAGAACAGAACCCCCAGTGTGAACATGGCTGAGATAGTGTGTGTGTGTGTGTGTGTGTGTGTGTGTGTGTGCGCGCTGCTATCTCCCAGTGATTTTCTGCAAAAAAATTCTTTTTAAATTTTTTCTGGGCTTTGTTTGGGCAGCTATGGGAACCCAATAGGTCTAGCTAGCTGATGTGTGTGTGTGTGTGTGTGTGTGTGTGTGCGCACACATATATTTATAAACAGTCCTTGTTTATAAATTACCTGTCCCAGGAGAAAGAGTAAACACTATTATGGGGATAGCATCTATTGGGGGAGAGACAGATGAGGGCACTGATCATCAAGAAAAGCTTTTCTCGATATCAGAAAGGGGAGTGGCCTGGCTCTGGGCTGGCTGACACAGGATCTCCTACCGCTGGACTGAGGCTTTTCCTACCACCGAGACTGAGGCACCTCCCCTCCACCTACACACGGTCTACTTACTTACTCAATGATTTCTAGAAGAAAGCAAGATTTTTGCAATTCTATTGTCTGAGAAAACTCAAGAACTGACCCAAGAAGTGCTGAGAGGGACACAGGGCACGGCCACAGGTGGCAGACAGGTGCGCCTCCGCGTGGCAGGGGAGGAGAGCTACAGCTTTCGTCAGAGCTTCCACGGAGGTCACCGAAGTGCTCAGCAGTCGAAGGAAAAGTCTGACTTATTTTTCTTTTAATTGACTATGGTATTGTTGAGAGTATCTCGGAGAACACCATATTTCTGTAGATCTGGGAAGGAAACAGCATGGAAAGGACCCGGGAGGAGATTTCAGGACGCGTCTCCATAGCAGAAAGTCTTCTCTTCCCCTGGCTCTTTTGTGAGAAACCTGAAAACCTTTCCTTGAGTTGTCACCCGTGAGCAGCCAGAAGGACGGTTGCCTGGGGGAGGGGAGGGGGGAACGGGGCTCCATGCCGTCACGTGTCTGTGTGTCTGTGTCATCTGCTTCTCTCCAACGGTCCTGATGGAGCTCGGGGTGCATACAAATGTTGTACAGGTAGTATCAATCTGGTTCAGGAAAAAAAAGTCCCAACTCAACCCAACCCTTCCTGCGAGATTATTTTTAGTCTTTAACTCTCATGATCTGGTATAAATTACATCTCCAACAATGCTGAATCCCCCTCCTGCCTTCTATGTATTTAATTGTTTTTAAGCCCACTGTTGTGTTCTGCAAAATCGCCAACCCTCCCAAACTTTGCTTTCTGCTTGGAAAGTCAGTGTGGAGTTTCTCTTCTTCCTGGCTCCTGGTGTTGCCGCGGGCTAGACAGAGCCGCGTGAGCACACCGGGGCGGCTGGCTTCAGGTGTAGGTGTAGTCCACGTCAGGGATGCCAGCTTCCCGGTAGCCTCGTGTGGTGCCATAGCCAATAGTGTGGGCGCCCTTGCAGAGGCTGCTGCCATTGGAGGGGAATATGGTGTGCACCACATACTCCTCTTTGGAGCGGTACGGGTTGATGGGCAGCATCTGCAGTCCTGGGCCACGGATCTCTAGGATGGAGTTATCCTTCTTGGTCCCTGACTCCATGTAGTCATCCTTCTTCCTGCTGCCCCTGTTGTAGACCCTCTCTCGGGTCAGCAGCTCACCGGCCCGGTGCACGTACCAGCAAATGGCTCCCAGGACCAGGAAGAGAAATACAAGAGCCACGGCACCACCAATAATGCCGGCCAGGGGCAGCCCCGCCATGGGGCCAGCATTCTGTTCCTGATTGAGCGTGGTGGTGGGACCGTAGCTGTCAGCTGTCTCTGCCTTGGCACACACAGGTGTCTCATCAGCCACATAGGTGTTGCCAGTCTCCATGGTGACCATACAGATGATGTAGGTGGACTTGGGCTCCAGCGCGGTCAGCAAGTACTCCGTCTTGTCCCCCTGCACCAGGGTCTCTGTGATAGAGCCCACAGCCGGGCTGTGGCCCAGACGCAGCCAACTGAGCCGGAAGGACGAGGCAGGCAGCATGGCCTTCCACGTAATCCGGATGGAGTCTGCGGTCAGTGGCTTCACCTGGATGACCAATGTCTTGGCGCCATCACCCGTGGCCATGGGGTAGTCAATGTTGGAGTCGGGGAGGCGCAGTCCTGGCCTCTTGGCCTTGAGGGTAAACAGAGAGCCCTGGGGCGTGGTGGCAGAGGCGTGGTTGCTGACTGTGGTCTTGGCGGCAGCATTAGCGCCACCGCCCTGTGACCCCGCCTCAAAGCACTCGTCCATCTCGCTGGTGATGTCTTTGATGGCCATGCCCCGGACCTTCTCAGGGCCCTGGCACATGAGGCCCCGCACATTGACCACCGCGGCCCGGGCCTTCACCCAGTCCCGCAGCCACATGAGGTTACAGCCGCAGAACCAGGGGTTGTTCCTGAGGAGCAGCTGTGCCAGGCTCCCCAGGTCGTCAAACAGGCCCCGGGGCAGCGTGGTGAGGTTGTTGTTGGACAGGTCCAACCTCTCCAGCTCCCGCATCTTGGCCAGTGTGTTGTAGGGAATGTGACTGATGGCGTTGTCCTGCAGGTAGAGCTTCTGCAGGTGGGCGCTGGGCAGATTAAGGGGCGGGGCGGCGAGCGAGTTGCGCACCAGCGACAGCTCCGTGAGGTTCTGCAGGCGGCTGAAGGTGTCGTCCGCGATGCGCTGGTTGGCCAGCAGGTTGCCGTCCAGGACCAGGCGCCGCAGGCTGTGGAGACCCTTGAACGCATGCAGGGGTATGGTAGATATGCGGTTGTCGTCCAGCCTCAGCTCCTCCAGCGTGTGGGGCAGCCCCGGCGGGATGCTGCTCAGGTGGTTCCGGCTCAGGAACAGCAGCTTGAGCTGCTTGCTGTCAGCGAAAGCGTCCTCCTCGATGCTCACGGTGGAAACGGAGTTGTCGTCCAGGTGCAGCTTCTCCAGCAGCGGGATGCGAGCCAAGGAGTCCCTGGCGATGGTGCGCACGTTGTTGTCCTGAAGATGCAGCTCCCGCAGGGAGCGGGGAAGATTGATAGGGAATTCGTCCAGGTCATTCTCATACAGGTAGATGACCTGCACCTTGACCTTGGTCTTGAGGTCCTGAGGGATGCCCGCATTGTTGATCTGGTTGTTCTGTAGGTAGAGGGTGGTGGCATCATCGGGGATGTCTGAGGGTATGGACGTGAGTCCCCGGTCATTGCAGTAGATGAAGCCATTGTCACAGCGGCACACTGATGGGCAGGTGGTGCTATCGATGACCTCTGTGAGGAAGGCAATAAGCCCATAGCAGAGAAACAGCCAGTCCCGCAGGTCCATGGTGGCTGTGGTCATCACGACAGTGGCTGTGACAGTGGCAGCAGGTGTGGTGGCAGCGGTGGCAGCAGGGTGTGCCACCACCATGGTGGATGGCTGCTGGAGGCCTGACCCACCTAACCTGGAGTCTCAGTTACCTGCAAGGAGCACAAGATAAGTGTGCTGAGTGTGAGACAGTGTCGGGGCCTGGGGAGGGAGGCATTAGAGCCGAGTCTTGCAGGGCCGAGACCAGGCTGTGAGGGAGGCCTGTTCTGGAGACAGGTAAGCTCTGTGACACTAATGACTGCTGTTCACCGTGGATCTCATCAGGAGGGGCTGGTTCTTAAAGGAAGTGTTTAGCATGAGCTCACACCCTCAAGACAAACCACCTTTAAGGGTCACACAATGGTGCCAGCAGCGGAACAATGATTCAGGGTGAATTTCATAGATGAGCCATCATTTTCCACAGGCCCAACTCTGGCAGGGACTCAGGGTCTGAAAGGAAAGCTTGTTTCTGGGAGGCCATGAGCTCAAGAGGCATGCTGCCAGAACCTTCAGGAAAGACACAGCCAGTGTTGTCACTGGTGGGCAGTGGAGAGCGTTGAGCTCACTGTCTGGTGGTGAAACACCACGTCCTGTTTGTCACCCATGTGTTTCATGCACAGCAGAATGAGGTGTCAACAGATCTGACTCCTGGCTCTGGGCTCTGCGTCTCCTGGGGAACTATTCCATACCTTGTCTCTCTCCAGTGGAGATAACTTCCAGCTATTTCAGGGCATACACACACACACACACACACACACACACACACAGGCACATGCACACACACACTTGTATGTAAACACACACACACACACACACACACACTCGTGCACATGCACACGCACACTTGTATGCAAACACACACACACACTCGTGTACATGCACACGCACACTTGTATGCAAACACACACACACACACACACACACACACACTCGTGCACATGCACGCGCGCGCGCACGCGCATTCACTTACACCCCAGCTTTCTTGATTTAAAGGAATGATACAAATAAAAGGTGGGAGGTGTTATCGGCACACTGAGGAAATTTTTCTGCAAGGTATAATTTCAGTTTTCACAAATAGAAAGATTGCAGCATAGACCTTTTTTCGTTATTTTACTGTTCACAGTGGTAAAAAATCAATTAAAGAGAAATTATCTTTCAATCTCAGTTTAAAAAAAAATGTCTCCACACAGCGAGCCAAGGTCTGCCGTGAAGCTCAGGGTCAGGGAGGCTTTCGGGGCAGGGCATAGCAGCTTCTCAGAGCTGATCCGAGGGCCGTGCCGGCGAGGACAGCTCTCAAGTGTGGAGCATGACCAGCTGCTGCTGAGTGGCCGGTGGGGGCCTCCCTACGACACTCAAGGAACCACGTGTCCTCAACTGCACCAAACCCTGCTCCCTCGCCCAGCCTTCTCCCTCGCCCAGCCTCGATCCAGTGACCTCCTCCTCGCCCTTCAGGACCCTGCTCAGGCGCTCCTCCCTCAACCAGGTCTCCCGGAGGCCTCTGCCCTGTCTACCTACTCAGTCAAGCATCTCCTCGTCCTATCCGTCCGTCTCCCTGCTCCTCACGCATGTATCCAGCCTGCACAGCCCACATGGTCATGAACCGCTCACCCTGCCCACACAGCTCCCCGCACACCGAGCCTTCTGTCCCACCCTCTGCCTCAATCTGGGGTTCACTGTGTGGTCTTGTGTCACTGGTCACCCTCGTCAGAAGCCTTGAGGCCAAGCTGGTCTATGCTGAGGCCCCCCGGCCCCTCTTCTCTCCTCTCTCACCAGTGCCATGCAGTGTCCCCTAACCTGCCTTCCCGCCCAGCACCCAGGCGCATGCGCTCGGGTCTCCCTGCCACTCATCTGCCCAGTCTCCCACCATCCCGATGGCTGTCAAAGCCAGGTAGCAGGCACAGTGACACTCCTCTCCCTCTGAAGCCGCTGGACCCACCCTGCTGCCCCAAGGCTCACTTCCCTCTGCCCAGAGCTGGCCCTCAGAGATTCGTCCTGTCCCGCACTTCCTTCAGGTGGAGCCTCCCTGGTCACCTTGCCAAAATCTGTAACTCCAGAACATGCCTTCTCCGTGCCCAGTGCTTGCCTGCTCATTACCAGCAAGTGTGTGCTTTACGTTTGGACTTTGGGGGTATCTTACCCATTAGGTCTAGCCCAGTAGTAGGTGCCCTTGTTGTTTGTATATACTGACCTATCTGAAGGAACTGAGGCAGGGGTCTGCTGACAGGAGCTGTGGGACTGGGATGTGCTCCCCGGCTTGCTGCGTCGCCCCGCACTCCACCCACCAGGGCCCAGCTAGTCAGTCTGGGCATCACTGTAGGCTCGGGCTAAGGGCTTGCTTGTCTTCATCAGCCTCCTCTTGCTCTGTGTGAAGGATGGGCATCCCAAGCTGCCTCAGGCCTGACCTAATCTCTTGCCCCTCATCACCTTGGAATCCAAAGCTAAAAACAGCATTACACACTCAGCCCTGGACTGAGCCCTTGAGCCAGCCCTGCGTCTGCACTCCCAGGCAGCCTGTGCTGTGTGCTCTCGATGTGCTCTGCACTCCCAGGCAGCCTGTGCTGTGTGCTCTTGATGTGTTCTGCACTCCCAGGCAGCCTGTGCTGTGTGCTCTCGATGTGCTCCGCACTCCCAGGCAGCCTGTGCTGTGTGCTCTCGATGTGTTCTGCACTCCCAGGCAGCCTGTGCTGTGTGCTCTCGATGTGCTCTGCACTCCCAGGCAGCCTGTGCTGTGTGCTCTCGATGTGCTCTGCACTCCCAGGCAGCCTGTGCTGTGTGCTCTCTATGTGCTCTCTGCACTCCAGGCAGCCTGTGCTGTGTGCTCTCTATGTGCTCTCTCTGCACTCCAGGCAGCCTGTGCTGTGTGCTCTCTATGTGCTCTGCACTCCCAGGCAGCCTGTGCTGTGTGCTCTCTATGTGCTCTGCACTCCCAGGCAGCCTGTGCTGTGTGCTCTCTATGTGTTCTGCACTCCCAGGCAGCCTGTGCTGTGTGCTCTCTATGTGTTCTGCACTCCCAGGCAGCCTGTGCTGTGTGCTCTCGATGTGCTCTGCACTCCCAGGCAGCCTGTGCTGTGTGCTCTCGATGTGCTCTGCACTCCCAGGCAGCCTGTGCTGTGTGCTCTCTATGTGCTCTCTGCACTCCAGGCAGCCTGTGCTGTGTGCTCTCTATGTGCTCTCTCTGCACTCCAGGCAGCCTGTGCTGTGTGCTCTCTATGTGCTCTGCACTCCCAGGCAGCCTGTGCTGTGTGCTCTCTATGTGCTCTGCACTCCAGGCAGCCTGTGCTGTGTGCTCTCGATGTGCTCTTTCCTGTGCTCCGCGGCCAGATGTGTTGCTTCACAACTTGAGGCGGACAGTTCAGAAGGACAAGGGGACCTCCTCCTCTGCACCCCCATTCCAAGGTCACAGACACCCAGACCTTCATCTGCACCCCAGTCTCCTCTTAATGGAGCCTGAAGGTCCCCATCACACGTCACTTTGTGAGCAGGGACCAGGGGTGGGCCAGGGCGACGCTGAGGGCAGAGGACTCAGGCTTTTCCTAAGCTGTTTCACTCTGTCTCTGGGCTGTGGCTCAGCATCTCGGCCTGAGCCTCACAGTCTGGCTCGAGGACACACCTGTTCCTGGCCACCTAATGGGTACTGCCTGGGGACACAGGCAGCCTCTGCCCTTAGCCGTTCTGGGCCAGTGCCCCGAGCAGGGCCAGACTTGTTAAGGCCAAAGCCAAGGCTGCCACCACAGTCTCTGGTGTGGGATCTGTTCTCCTCCTGTTTAGCTCATGGCCACAGGCCCCAGCCTCCTGAGGCTCTGCATCATAATAGACTAAATTGCACCTCTCAGAGATGTTTGATGGATAATGGAGCAGCAGTGAGAGGCAGGGACCCAAGGCCTTTCCACTCCTCTGTCTGATGCCCATCCATCTTGCCCAAGCATCCCTGGCCACCCCGCTTCCCCAAGGCCAATGCCAGTCTCAGCCCATGGCAGCTTCAGGAAGAGGACAGACCAGGCTGGGGAGGGAGACTGCAGGTTTTCCGGAGGAGCCCTTAAGCTGCCTGGGTGCTCGGTGGCCCTTTCATTCCCTGTTGTCTTTGATAGTTTATGTGGCCGTCAAATTAAACCTGGTAAATTGCCCATCTTTTACGGGATCACTGGTCGTCATTGTGCGGATCACACAGACAAGTGTGGTTTGAGTTACGGCGTGCCAATGCTGTGACTGACAGCAGGATCCTGACAGGGCACACTGGCGGGGTGTGGAAAGGTGGCTCGGGCTGTAGTCTCCATTAGCTGAGGGGGTTCGGGGGCGGGGGCGGGACAGTTACTGGCTCCTGGCAATGGCCCGGACTGAGTGTAGTAGGCACAAGCCCTGCCCACACCACTTCCAGGCCGTGTCCTCTGTGGGCTTCAGTTTCCCCGGCTATGTACGTGGTCGACAGCTGCCCTTGTGTGAGGTCTTAGGTGACACGATGAGGTCACGTGTGCAGAGTGCCCACATGCAGAATGCCCTTTCTAAGTGTGGCCTGTGCTCCCGGCTAGCCGCTTCCTCCTGTACGTGGGCACAGCCTCTGTGTTAACTGTCAGTCTGTGCCCGTCCTTCTGCCCCGTGCCCACCGTGTCTCCTGTACCCGCACCCCGTTCCCGCCATTGAGAAATCAACACCTGAGAGAAGGAGAAACGGTGCGGCTGCAACTCAGCTTTCAAACTCTCAGGGCCCTTTACACTCCGACATGCTGCACACACTGTCCCGCTCCCCGAGGGCCTTTGCACATGTTGTTCTTGCCACAGTGACCAGTGCAGGCTTGTCTTTAGCGTCACAGACCAGCATGAACTCTGCTACCAGGCCCCAGCTCTCCTGCCTCCCGGAAGCTTTCTCTGACCCTGATCCTGCAGAATCCAGCTCTACTTTCACTCTACCCTGCAAAGGTGCTGAGCAGCATTCAGAAACAACACCGGCCAGGGAGATTCAACTCCTGGCTGTGCCCCTGTGGCCTTCCAGCGCCCTGCCTAGATGTGTCCCACCAGTTTTGCAAGGGATAACTGGCCAAGGCCACACACAGGAGCAGCAACAGACTCAAGGCCTAGTGTGGACGCACTATTGGGGAGATGGCAGGTACTTGATGGCCTTTGAGGGCACTGAGCTGATCAGGAACATTCCCAAAGGAGGCTAGGCCGGGAGGAGACGGGAGACTAGGCAGACTGCCCCTGCCTCCTAGTTCCGCCCCTCTGTCCCTCTTTTTGTTTGTCAATGAAGGCGGTTTCAATGCTAGGTATCAGATATGGCCTCAGCTCCCATTAGAAGCAGATATCCAGACTACCCTGGGCCCAAGGAGGAAGACCATGCAGATAGCGCCACAGGGTCACAGGCTGCAACCCTATGGCCGGCCTTCCTGGCCCTAACCCATGCCCTGTGTCTGTTTTCATGGAAAGAAGGCCTGGCTGGACCTGGGGGAGGAGCTACCCCATTCTGCCCAGTGTCCTCCCAGACCAGCCTGCACTCTGCCCACACTGGCTTCTCGCCTTGAAAGCCAGGCTCAGGGTGCCTGTCCTGTCAGCCTTCTTTCGGTCTTGGCTTATGAAGAAGGGTAGCTTCAGGGCTTCTGGGGGCTTCATCTGTGAAATGGGACCAAGGATGAGCTAGGCGACTTTCAGCTTGGCTGAACACTCCCTGGCCACGGGGAGGGAGAGGTCACTTCACTAGCCACATTACTTTCCTGGCCCACATGTAAGCTATAGACGAGGCCCCGGAACTTGAAGCTGTTCCAGCAGACGCCACGGGGTACCTCCTGACGCCACGGGGCACCTCCTGACGCCACGGGGCACCTCCTGACGCCATGGGGCACCTCCTGCACGCCCTGACTCTCCAGCACTTCCTTGTCTTGGCTGCTCTGGTGTACCGGCCAGACTCACCCATCACCCCAAAAAGCTCAGCCCCCCAGGCCTTGTCCAGTGGTGGGACTCAGCATTTGTACCGCCAGGAAGAGTCGGGGGCGGGGATTCTTTTCAAATCTAAAGTTAATTATTTTTCTAATTTCATGCCGCATGCATTATGTATCAGCCGTTATCGCTGGCAGTAATTGCAGACAGGTATGCAAATCCACCAGAGATGAACTGTGAGTTCACCTAAGTGTGTGGGCCGCTGGGTGGGGCTGGGCAGCAGGATGTCCTTCTTGGCTCCGGAGAAAGTGAATCGCTTTAAAAAACAAGACTTTCAAATTGTGTCTTAGGAGGTTAATTATATTGATAGCAGTGTTCGATATTAAACTATGCAGGGCCAGGAAGGGGGAGGGAGATGAAAGGAGACACATGTAATTTTGTTTCTTTCTGTCTCAGCATCTCTTAATGAAATGGCCCTCCACCCGATACAGCCGCCTGGGTCCCTTTGGAGTAAAGCTGGCTCCGCTGGGACATAATTCCTTTGGGGAAGGAAAAAAAGAGAAACAGATGTACCGCCATTGAGAGGGAGAAAGAAGAGGGGACGTGCCGGGAGGGCAAGTGAGACCTCAGACCAGGGCTGGGCCGGGCCTCTGCTGCCGAGTTCCCTGGTTACCTGCAGGAGCCTAGGAGAGAGGAGCAGGTGTGGAGGAGGGGCTGCTCCGAGAGAATCCCAGGCGGGCATGGAGACCAGGGCCTCGCAGAAGCAGGGACCCAACCGGCCCTGCTCTCCGGGAGGATTCTATTTGTGCTCTCCAGTTTCCTGGACTCCCACTACGTGGCTGGCCCTTTCCGCTGGACCTAAACAGCTGCTTTTAAGGTGCAGTCCGTCCTGTGCCCAGTGATAAGTGTGGCTCAGAGGGGCTACGTTAAATATACCGTGTCTGTGTGTGAGGCCAGAGGCTGTCGTGTGTGTGTGTGTGTGTGTGTGTGTGTGTGTGTGTGTCTGTCTGTGTGTGTGTGTGTGTGTCTATTGCTCTGCACTGTATCCTTTGAGATAGGTCTGTCACAGAATTCAGAGCTCACCCATTGGCTGAGGGCTGGCCAGGGACCTCCAGCGACCCACCTGTTTCTACCCCACTCCAAGTGCTAGGGCTACAGACGTGCACCGTCACGTCTGGCTTCTGTGTGGGCACTGGGGAGGGAACCCAGATCCCTGTGCGAATGCAGCAAGCTCTTTACTGATGGTGCCATCTCCCTAGCCCACATCTCTTGAATAGAGGAGGCAGGCACTGTAATCTAAAGCCCCAAATTAGGCAGCTAGAGAAAAGAGGGAGGGAGAACTTTGCTATCAGCACCACCCAGAGGCCATGATGACCCTGGTGTTCCCACTACAGCGGCCCGGAGAGGCAAAAAGTTCTGCCCACCCACCCGGCCCTCAGTCACACTGGCCAGGGCTCAAATTCAGCTGCTCTGGAAAAGCAGCCCAAGAAGGCCTGGCTATGCCCCAGCTTGGTGGCCAGCTCGGCACTGTCAAGATACAGGCACATCACCCTGAGTGCCCATGCTGCGAATGCATGCAAGAGTGGAAAACCCTTGTGGAAAACGAGAGAACCCTGGGAGCAGGAGGAGGAGGATGCGGAGCCTATCCATCTGCCTTTTATAGATGTGGAGGAGCAGGCTCAGGGCAGAGCCTTCCTCCAGAGTCTGCTAGGGCTGACGTCTTAAACCCTTCCCCACAGGGCTGTAAGAGCAGATGATGGGGCAGCCGTCAATCTGTGGGTTCTTCTTAAGGGTCCAGGGGTCAGGGTTGTCTCTTGGGAGTAGCTGGCCTTGTCTCTTTCCAGCCCTAGCTCATGTGTACAGAGAGGCACATTCAAGGAGGGCGCCTGCCCCCTCTGGGTTACACCGCTCTCAACCAGAGCCCCCAGGCCCATCCCAGGCACCTCTGCCCCCAAAGCCCAGTGTGTTCCTTCTGTCTCTGCCTCTGGACGCAGCGAGGCTGCACAGAGCCTGCTGAGCAGATTTTCCATCAGCTCTTTGAGCAACAGGATTGCTGGGAGGTGGCTGCTGTTTCCCTCCGGCTTGGTCTGGCCCCAGGAATTATCCCCTAGCTCCTCCTAGGGGCTGGGAGGAAGTCAAGATGCAGAGAGGAGGACCATAGGCAGGCGTGGCCCAGCTGTGTGCTTGCAGCCCTGCTGCTAGGTTGTCGCGCCTTTATAATAAATAACAGCAAATAGCCCATCCACAGGGCATCCTTCACGCCAGTGGCTAATAACACAGCTATTAATGCCCCCGCAGACGGCGTGCGCGGCGCACGGCTCTGACGGATGTCCCAGGCCCTGGTGCAGCCATAAATCAGCCCCTCTCCTGGGGCAGAGCGTGGGGAAGTGTCATTTTCCATCTTGGTAATGAATTGGGGCTTCCCTGCCCTGCCCAGGGCACTGAGGGGTTCTGAAGTTGCCAGGATTGCTGTTTGCACAGGTACTGCCCCTCCCCTCTTCACCCTTGGGAGTCTGGGAGGCGCTGGCCTGGCCAGCCACTTGCTGTGTAGCCTTGGGGAACTCACCCCACCACTCTGGACCTGTCTGTCCCCTCTAGCCGACAATAGGCCTGTACTGGAGGCCAGTGCACGTGATGCCAGGAGCGACCCCTGACCCTGCTCATCCCAGATCTCTCAGCCACAGCAGGGCAGGTCCAGATGGAAGGGATCTTGCTAGTTTGAGGGTAACAGGTATCAAGGCTGGTGTCCTTGGTCCCCTGTGCTCTTGCCTAACCCATCACAAAGCCTCACCGTTGTCCCCTTTGCACAGAGCAGGTGGCTAGCAGCCCTGGTAGGGACAGGCCCGGAAGGTGACTCTCCCTGCTGTGGCTCATTCCCAAGCCGTCTCCCTTACGCCTGACAGAGCCCTGTAGTGACCCCTACCCAGCAAGCCGGGGCCTTCAAAGGGCAAGACCCAGTTGTCCCTCTCATGTGCCATGTCCCCTCCAGAAGGAAGAGGACTTGTCACCTTTCTGGGCTGCCAGGGGCCCTTTCTCCCTCGCCCCAGACTCTTACCTCCTCTGCTGCTGCTCCCTGGAGCCACTGGGTCCCACTGGTCACTGCTTCAAAGTCCCAGGCCACACTCACATCCTTGGCCCCATGTCACCAGCAGGCTCAAAACCACAGACTACAAACCCGGGGCAGAGGGAGCGCAGAGGCACACAGAGAGCCCAGAAGTCTTGCAGTCTTCCTTGCGGCCAGGCCTCAGATATGGCTGCAGGTCCCAAGCTGCATCTTTGGCACCCTAGGCCACAGGCACTGATGGCTTGTCTCTCTGGAGCGAAGGTTGCGTGCTCGGGGTGCACAGGACACCCCCGGGGACTCCTGAGCAGGGCATGCCCTACAGCCCAGAGCCAGTCCCCGGGGGGTGTGGCCTCTCCCTGACCACCACGTCCACCACAGCTCTTTGTAACTTTGGTCTTTTGTCCACAGGCTGCACCTCTCCAGAAATGTCCCTGCTGGGACTGCTGCCCTCTTTTCTTTACCAAGGTTTTTTTTGTTGTTGTTTTGTTTTTGTCTTTTTAAATCCCTTTAAGTCACTTGGCAGAATGGCTCAGTGCAGAGAGCGCTCTTGCGTGACAGAGCTGAGAGGGAGCCACTCTCCAAAGAATCAGTCTTCCTGCCACTCAGGCTGCGTCTGTGTGGGGGTCTGTTACCCCTCTGAGGAGCTCAGATGTTCACCGCAGGCTGCAGCCGCCTCACCCCGCCTCGCACTGCTGAGCTGTCAGGCCCGTGCGCTCCGCTTCGGGAAGCCACTTTAGGGGGCAGGGGCTGGTCTGCTCGGCTGCTCCTGGTTGTAGCGAAGCTTCTGGAGTGGGTGAGGCAGAGGGTAGGTTATTCCTGCGTCAGCCCTGGGGCTCAGCTGTCCAGAGGGGGGCCTTCCTTGCCTTCTCCCTGGTTCTTCGCCTGCCAAAGAGCACAAGTGATCAACCCCAAGGAAACCAGGAGCCACAGGGACAAGTCCCACAGGCATCTATGGCCACACCCATTGCTCTCATCCCTTCCCAGTCTGGGTTTTTTGTTTTTGTTTTTTTAAGACAGGATCTCACTATGTATCCCTGGCTAGCCTGGAATATAGATCAGGCTAGATGAAAGTTCACACAGATCCTCAGGTCAAGTTTTGGTTTGCAGTGCTGGAGATCAAAGCCAGGGCTTGGCACGCTAGGCAAGCGCTTTGCTGTGGAGCCATGTCCCCAGATCCGCACCCTTGAACAAGTACCACTGCCCTCCAAGCCAGGCAAGGGTCTGAGATCACTGTCCCCATCACTTGTCACTTTTCCAAGCGAGGTGATGTGCGGAACCCTTCTGTGTTCAACCCTGGAAGGATTGGGCTCACAAGAATGAAGTTTAGGTACCTGGCAAGATGGCTTAGTGGGTAAAGACACCCAGCACCAAGCTCGAAGACCTGAGTTCAAGCCCCAGGAGCCCACATGGTAGAAGGAGAGAACTGACTCTCACAAGACGTCCTTAGACCACACACACACACACACACACACACACACACACACACAGTAAATAAATAAGTGTAGTAGTAGTAGTAGTAGTAGTAGTAATATCTTCTTCATCATCATCATCAACAACAACAACAACAACAGCAGCAGCGTTTGGGGAGCGCCTGGCCATGCAGAGCCACCCAGCGCAGAGCGGCCTCCATTTCCCCAGCCTGTGCTTCTCTGACTAAATATTATCTGAAGGCTCCAACTGGGCCATCCCGGACTCGGCTTTCAGAACCAGCTCAGCTTTTCTGCCTCACCAAGGGCTGTGAGGCAGGGTCTGTACTGCCTCAACCTCTGTCCTCCGGCTGCCTGTCTGGGGGGGGGGGCAGACTTTCTACACCCTGCTGCCCTTTCTGTAGAGACCTGGGGTGCTGCAGGCTGCCCCTGGGAATACGAAACAAAACAATGCTATCCCCTCCTGATTAGCAGCCAGCCAAGAAGGCCCGACTGTGCTATCTGCATTCCTCTGCAGGTGCCCTGGTTTGGCCAGGAGCTTTGGTGGCAGTCTGGGGGCGCAGGCTCAGCCGCCATCAGGGCACTTTCCTTTGTAGGACCAAAGGTGGCTGGTTCAAGGCCTGCTGGTGCCTGCAGCTGGCACATCTAGGGTGCGTACCTCATAAGTCCACGTGTGGAGCAGAGGTGGCTGTTCATGGCTTCAGCCCCCGGGGAACACATGGGAAGGAGAGACTATGTGGTCAGTGTATAAAGAAACGATAGGGTAAGGGGGCCCTCTCAGAAGCCTTTCCCAGGAGGCCAGACAGCAACAACAGAATAACTAGTGCCAGTCAGGGCTGCAGGTGCCAGGAGGGAGGTGGGCACAGTCCCCGGCAGGCACAGGCTGAGGCTGGGCAGGAGGAAGGCAAGCCTGTCCCTGCGGAGGGGGCAGTGGTACTGCAGCCTAGGCCACTATTGCATTGCCATCGCCACCCGTGTGACTTCATCCAATTATGAACTGTCATTTCTCTCTGAAAGCGAGGGATGGAAAGAATCCAGTGAGGTCATCTGCCTTCCGGGACAGGACAAGGAAATTGTTTTATATGCTCGAGGTGGGAGGTGGCAGTAGACCACTGCACACACACCGGATGGGCCTGGAGCCCCAGCCTCCTCTCCATAACAGACACAAACCACAGAGTTCTTCTCTCAAAATCCCAGGTTCAGGAGGAAGGCAGACTCATCCCACTGATGTGTGCTGACTCAGACTCCTCCAGCCCTCGGGAGCCCGTCAGTGCTGGCCGACTGTCCTTAAGGCCCCGGGGCCTTCCATGTGGCCTTGCAATGCCGCAGTGAGAGTAATTTCATACAACCCTGCATGCACTGACATCCATGCAAGCATATGAACATGTATGTCACATGTGAAAACCCAACATGGCAAACAGAAGTGCACACAGACCTGTACACATCCCTGTACACATTGAAATCCATGCACATGTGCAAAAATGAACACATGCACACGTATGGATGATTGCATGGTGAAGGTGTTTTCAAGACACATTTGCATCCAGGGATGCATGTGACACACTTCCACGGGCATGCACACACTCATGAACACACATTTACACATGGACATGAGAATACACCGAGTGACAGGAATGTACATGTACCCACATTTGTAACAGTGCACACATGTGGCATGGGGGCCTTTCCCTGCTCTGTCACCCTCCTGAGAGAATTCTCATATGCCATCCCTCCCTCCCTCCCTCCTTCCCTCCCTCCCTGCATTATGCACTCTCTCTCTCTGAATATCTGGTCTCACGGTTAGAATGGTGGTGACATAGCAGGAGAAACGGGAGAACGTGAAAGCTGGACAGTCTAGTGCCTGGCGTGGTGCCATGGGCACAATAGGTACTTAATAAACACTCCCCACCTACTTCTCACTGTTTTCTCACTGGAGAAAACAAGAGTCTGAGTCAGGCTCTGCTGGGCCTGCTCGTTACCCGACCCTCTCCGCGGCCTTCCTTGAGTCCTCAGAGCCTCATAGGGACCTTTAGTGTGTGGACACAAGGTTTAGCCAGGGTCTCCTTTCTGAAGGGGCCTCTCGCGTATCTGAGACATGTCCCGGCTCTCCAAGCCAGCTCACCAGTGCGAGCCCAGGGCCCTGATCAGGCTCCTCTCACCTGTGGGTGCCTAGTTACGGTCACCTGCGGCCACCGCACCAAATGCATGTGGCCTGGAAGAAATACATAAACCTGCTGGCCAGCACCTGGCCCAGAACCCTGCTAGATTGAAAGGAGCCATGCCCCTGCAGTAGCTGTCAATGCTATCATGTGTAATAGCCAAGAAATCTGTTGGGCCCTAAGAGACCAGGAGTGGGCTCCTCAGCCCCACGGCAGCTCTGCTGAGCCCCTCCCTCCTGGACCTTCCCCAGCAAACCTCTTTTTTTTTTTGGATTTTGGTTTTTTTCGAGACAGGGTTTCTCTGTATAGCCCTGGTTGTCCTGGAACTCACTCTGTAGACTAGGCTGGCCTTGAACTCAGAAATCCGGTCTCTGCCTCCCAGAGTGCTGGGATTACAGGCGTGCGCCACCACTGCCCGGCTTTCTTTCTCTCTCTCTCTCTCTCTCTCTCTCTCTCTCTCTCTCTCTCTCTCTCTCTCTCTCTTTCTCTAGTCTATTGAGTAAAATGTTCCATCTGTCAGCTTTTGTCACACATGATTCCTTTTGTTACCCACAACCCTGGTAACAGTACTGGCAAGCTCCGGGTCCCCAGCTCCACTTCGTCCTTGGCATTTTGACCTGATGGGGCCATTCATACTGTCATCTAGCAGGGAGCATGCGCTCCATCCTTCCCTCGTGTCTGTGTGGCCATCTCCCCTAAGCCTGGACCAGGCTGGTGGGTCAGGGAGGGACAGCCATTCACAGGCTGAGAAGGTGGGAGGGGGGACTTTACAAAATTAATCAATCTGCAGGCTGCCAGGGCTCCAAATTCTAGGCGTTTCCTCTCCCCCACACCATGCCAAGTCCCAGTGAAGCAGGACTGTTTCTAGACAAACACAGTCCCTCCAGGCCGGGTTCCTCCCAAGGTTTCTCATGCCCTCTACCTCTCCATTTTCCCATCCACCCCTCATTCATCTCCTTCCCACCCACCCACCCATCCAATCATCCAACCACCTCCCCTCCATCTTGTCTACCTGTCTACCCACACTCCTCAATCCACCCAGGATCCACCCATCCACCCACCCATCCATCCTACCCACACTCCTCTATCCACCCAGGATCCACCTATCCACCCACCCATCCATCCTACCCACACTCCTGTATCCACTCAGGATCCATCCATCCACCCACCCATCCATCCTACCCACACTCATCTATCCACCCAGGATCCATCCATCCACCCACCCATCCATCCACCCATCCATCCATCCACCCATCCATCCATCCACCCACCCACCCATTCACCCACCCATCCATCCACCCACCCACCCACCCACCCACCCATCCAGCCACCCATCCATCCATCCATCCTACCCATACTCCTCTATCCACCCAGGATCCATCCATCCACCCATCCATCCATCCACCCATCCATCTATCCACCCATCCATCCATCCACCCACCCACCCATTCACCCACACATCCATCCACCCACCCACCCACCCACCCACCCATCCAGCCACCCATCCATCCATCCATCCTACCCATACTCCTCTATCCACCCAGGATCCATCCATCCACCCACCCATCCATCCATTCACCCACCCATCCATCCACCCACCCATCCATCCATCCATCCATCCATTCATCCATCCATCCATCCTACCCACACTCCTCTATCCACCCAGGATCCATCCATCCACCCACCCACCCATCCACCCACCCACCCATCCATCCACCCACCCACCCACCCATTCATCCATCCTACCCACACTCCTCTATCCACCCAGGATCCAGCCATCCATCCATCCAGTCATCCACTTTCCCCCTACCATCCATCCTTCCCTATAATCCATTCAACCATCCATCCATCTAACCCAAGGAACTCAGCCCAGTCACGCTCTAGGCACTGTACAATTCACTGGGGACCCAAGGAGCCCAGTTCCCTGGGAGGTCTCAGCCTTGTGGGGAAGCCAGAGGCCAGCAGAAACTACAGTGTGATGTGCACGCCAGGCGCAGCTCAGGACTTGTTGCAGAATTTGATGGGTCTTTAGTTTTTCTGCCCATGCTGCCTTCCGGATCTACACTTGCCGATATTAATTCCTGTATTAGCCTGTATTAGCAATTAGCCTACCTGTTCTGCGTCAACCTCTGGCTCTTAGGGACAGAGTTTCACATGCATGGTATTAGTCAGACGCCTGGTGTGTTCTGTGCCAAGCCAGGTGGGCGTGGCTAGCCCATTTAGCCAGTCACATTTGAAATGATTGAGAGAGTGCTGCTGCCTCCTTGGGCAGAGCTGCCCTGTATCTCAG
The DNA here is from genome assembly GCA_964023405.1 of Apodemus agrarius. Classification (NCBI taxonomy): domain Eukaryota; kingdom Metazoa; phylum Chordata; class Mammalia; order Rodentia; family Muridae; genus Apodemus; species Apodemus agrarius. The sequence goes on from OZ030005.1 coordinate 144,265,984, forward strand.
AGGGCGGAGTTCCCATCACAGCCAGCAGGAGAGCTGGGACAGGGGCATTTGCTTTCGCTCGGACGACAGGCTGCAGACAACATCTGTATCCTACTTCTCTAGAAGAAGGGCTGGGATCGAACAGACTGTTCCAAGGCTGTGTGCGGCCTCCCAAGGGTGGCCCGCCCCTTTCTTCTTCATCACTAAGGGTGGCCACTCCTCTTAGGCTGGCACCGGCTCACCACAGTGACAGGGCAGAGTGACAGGGCGGAGGGCTGCAGGCCGGGAAAGGGGCCAAAGTGCTCTTAAAACAAGGTCAGCCGGTTGAGAGTTGGGTAGGGAGAGTAACTGAGGCAGAGGGAGCGGCATGTGCAAAGGCTCAGGTGGGAGGACTCATGCCCTCCCAGGGCTGACGGCAAAGCTCTGGGTTAGTGGAAGGCAGTGAAGCCGGGGTGGGAATGGGTCGCTGCCCTCAGAGGAGCCCTGATCGGTGTGCCGAGGGACCTGGCCTTCATGCCAGGAGTGACAGGGCCTGCTGGGAGCGTCCAGGCAGGGAAGAGGAGAACGGCACTTGCAACTTAGACACATCAGTCTTTCTTGTGTGGAGACCTGGGGATACTAGGAGTGAGGGCGGGGCTGGGGACAGCAGGCGACAGGGTCCTGGGAAAGGAGCCGACTCAGGAAGCCTCCGGGTTTTGCTCCCTGAAGACATGCCTGAGATTCCGTGGGCACCAATCATTTTCCTTGCTAGAGAGCAGCTGAGTGCTCCCGGGAGCACCAGAGCAGGCCAGTTTCCAAATGGTTCCCCAGCCTCAGCTCTTGGCAGTTCCAGGCAGGGGGAACACAACATGGGCCCCAGATGCTGTGATGTGGCAGCTGGGAGCACGGCTCCCCTCCCTGCTCTGGAAGTAGGGCTCCTCCCTCTGCCTCTTCTCATGTTGCAGGCAAGGCCTGGCTGGCAGAGGCTGGCACCTGAGGAGCAGTGGGGTGGGGCTGGGGGTGCTTAGCAGTGTGAACCTCCCAGCCTGCACCCTGCTAGGACCACTGCCTCCTTACAAAGGGCAGGGTTGAAGGGACAGGCATGTGTGTGCCAGCCAGGTCGAGGGTGCCTGTGGGAGTCCCCACTCTGGATCATTGCCAGTCCCTACTGTAAAGACAGATACATCCAGGACAGGGAGGCTGGCAGGAGTGGAATCCCAGAGGTCCATGTTTGTCACTGGATGTACACATATGTGCATGTACATAGGCCAGATGACAACCTCACGTGCCATTCTTTGGATGCTGTGTGGGACAGACCTAATCTGTCTGTATGGGCAGCTGCGGTCATGGGTGGCCTGTGACTTTATTCCTGCTGAGAGGCCACACAGGGCACGGACAGACGCCACCTGCCCTGCAAGGGCTGTGTTCCCTCTTGGATGACCCTGTTTCTGCAGGTACCAGGGCTAGGGAGAAAGGGGTCCCCAGATTCCTAGGAAATAGCTCCCCAATGTAACAAGCGGTGGGAGCAATTAGAGCCGCCGCCTGGGGGAACGGCTCCTCTCAGGCGGAGGACAGCAAGAACGGGAGGAGCCCAAGAGGCCCTGGTTGCACAGAATGGGCCTGTGACTTTGAAACCTCTGAGCAAGGGTAGTGGAACTCCCTGGCGCCAGATCTGTGACTGGGCACCAAGCAGGGCTGCTACGGGTGGCTGGGCTCCTGGGGGACAGATGGCTGCCTAAGTCTCTGAAAGGAGAGTTCGCAAGGGTGGCTGGGACCATCAGCTTGGGAGTTGGTCATGGAGGCCGTGGCCCGACATGCTCCAGTGCTCTAGGCCCAAAGGACGGGGCCGCAGTGGCGGTCTCTGGCCCGTGGGAAGCTGCTGGCCCTCTGCCCACCTGTGCCCAGTCTGGAGGCTTCTCTGCAGGCCAGGCCTACTCATCAGGCTTTGCTGTGCCTTCACTCCCACACCCACGAGGGTCTTGACAGGCCTGGGGAGCCGGGGTGATGAGTCTGGTGCCGTAGCTAAGGTCAGAACCTCTTTCAGGAAACTGGTTACTTTTGCCAGCAACATCAGTGGCTTCTTGACCCTGTGGACCCCACCATGGTGCCCTCAACTGGCCCCTTAGACTCCCTGGTCCGCCCACACCCACCTTTACCTCTGGGACACTTTCATGTCCCACAGCCCCAGTGATGGGACCCACTGTAGGTGTGTGTGTGTGTGTGTGTGTGTGTGTGTGTGTGTGTGTACACTTTTGGTGGCTTTTGCTTTTTGATGTAGGGTCTCACTATGTAGCCTGGGCCTTGCCCTGATCTTCCTGCCCCTCTCCCTGATGCCAACATTACATGCAGGTGTGTACCACCATGCCTGGCCTCACACACTGTAGCTCTTCATTTGTTTGTATGTGGGTGTATGGGTATATGCTGGTGTGTGAGAGTGTATGTAGTGTATGTGTGTGTGTACAGACATACATGTGTGCATACATACTTGGGGGGAAGCAGAGGTCGACCTTTGGTGTCATTCCTCAGAAGCTGCCTATCTTAGTTATGGGGTTTGACACAAGGTTCTCATCAGGACCTAGAACCTCCTCACCCATGAGGCAAGGCTGGCCAGCCAGCAAACCCTACAAATCCTCTTGTCTTCTTCTCCCCAGCACTGGGATTACAAGGGGCACACTGCTGCACCTAGCTGTGTTTGCACGGGTGGGGCTCAAACCTAGGGCCCTGTGTGTGCTGCAAACACTGTAATGACTGAGCATTTTCCGGCCCTCAGTGGATCCTGAAGCAGTGCTTTGCTGGCCGTGTGGCTCAGTGGCTCATGGATACATGGTGGATAGTCTCACATGGATGCCCTCGGTGGGGGCGGGGGAGCCAATGGGGTGACCGGGATCCCAGGCCTCTTCTGCTAGTCCTGAGGACCCAGCATGGACCCTAGGAGTCTGTTAGCTCCTCCTCCAGCTGTTCCCAGCATGCAGAGGTAGAGGTAGGCCGATCAGAAATTCAAGGCCCAGCCTTGGTTACTACTCAGTGAGTTCAGTGTCATGCTGGGCTACATGAGATCCTGTCTCCAAAATAAAAACACTTGAAAAAAAGAAAAAAGAAAAGAAAGAAAGAAAACACTCAAGTTCTAGTCCTCCCCAGATATGTGTTACTGTAAGATTTACTTAAAGCTGCAAGCTGGGGACTCCAGGCCACACTCCTGCCTGCTCTGCCCACTCCTCCCCCGCTTCCCCCCACACCCCAGAAGTATCTGAGCCAGGGGATCTCCTGCCCTTCCTTCCTGTAAGCTGGCTGTGTGGGCTGGGAAGGCCGGGAGCTCAGGCCAGGCGGCAGAGCCTGTTAATATTTACAGCCGGGCTCGGGAGCCATTAGCTTCCTTTTCTTGTTGTTAATTGAAAGAGGAGAAAGTGGTTGTAACACTTCAAAAGGACTTAAAGCGCAGCCTGAGAGACCTGCTGAACTGGGAAGAAGGAGAAGGAGAGAGCGTTTCATAAATGCGGCCGCACCAGCCTCCCCAGAGGGTGCACGCGTCTTCCTCTTTGCAGCTAGGCAGTGCCTTCCCTCCAGGCTTCCTTACGCCCTGCATTCCGTGTTCGCTTTTCATTCGGGAGCCTGCCTTAAGGAGAGAGGGAAGGAGGGAAAGGATCCCCGCGCACACACTCTTGTTAATAACGAGCCTCTGTGCAGCTACAGCTTAATGAGACCCCTGGCACCGCAGATCCCCGAGCAGCAGCAGTGGGGCCTGGCGGCTGCCAGCCACCTCCCTCCCAGCCTGCAGCCCAGACCCGGGAGCCTGGGCCCCCGGCCACCTGTGACCTTGCATGTGCTTTTGGCTCAGACGCACTGTGGACCCCCGGGTCGGCCAAGAAGGCTTTGGTTTGGAGGTGACTGGAGGACTGTGAGACTTCTGGGACAGTCCAGCGGGGAGAGGCCTCTGTGCTTGCTCCCTCCGGCCGCTTTCCCACACACAGATGATCTTGCTGCTGACCCTGAATGTTGGGCTGGGGGAGCTATGTAAGTCTAAACACTGTGAACGCCAAGGCTCTGCCCCGACTAGGCTGGAAGGGGAACTCTAAAGGGCCCCGGGCAGACTGCAGATAACGGCAAAGGGCTTGCCTGGCACGTTATTAAGCCTCGAGTTCCATCCCTAACATAAAAATGGGGGAGCCCGGGGAACTAGCGCGGCTTGTAAGGACGTGTTGTGGGTCAAGCGTGAGGACCTGAGGTTGGTCCCAGAACCCACGTTAGAAAGCCAGGTGTGGTGTGGCTGCTCCCAACCCCAGTGCTGCGGTGGTGGCCGGCCAACCCAGCCCACTTGGTAAAGAATTTACCATCCCATGTGAACCCGAGGGGCAGCGCCTGAGGTTGCCCGCAGTCCCCACTTGACCGTTGGTGGGCACACATCAGGCATCCAGAACCCTGACAGTCAGGTCCAGCTGGTACCGCCCCTCTTCCGGGCAGCCTTCTCTGACCCTTCCTTGTCTCTGGACTCCTTTACTATGTCCACTCAGGCTCCCCCACACCTTGATTCCTCCGAGCCTGGACTCTGTCAAACTCAGGGGCTGGCTGTACCAGACATGGGGCGAGTGGGGTGCGCCTCGCCACAGTTCCCAGCTGCTGAGCAGGCTGCACGGAAGGAGGGGTGCACGCTGGAGAGGGCGAGCTTCCCCTTCCCCTGTGCTGTTCGCTCCCGGCCACGCCCGACGTGGAACAGCCTCCAGTCCACAGTGTTTAGCCACCACGCAGAGTAGGAGTCCCGAGTCAGTGAGGGGCGAGTGGGCTGGGCGGCCCAAGGAAGAGGACGAGCCCTGCCTCGCCTCAGGCCTGACAGAAGACTGGCATGACATATCTAGAAGCCCAAAGAACTCCAAGGGCGGAGGGAAGGAACAGCCTTTCCTAGTGGCCAGTTCTGAATGGTCTATCCTCAACCAGCAGAGCCTGCAGAATCTTGGGGGGGGGGGGCATTAGCAATTAAAAGCTGCAGCAAAGACAGCCACTGCAGTTGTCTTGTTAGGGGCTGCCATCAGACCCTGCCTTGGTAACACCTGTTAGCCCCCCAGGGTTGTAATAACCTTCAAAACAAATGCTCTGGGAGAGGCCGAGTGAGGCCGGCTGACTGCAGGGCTGTACCCCACACTGGTGGTGTGCCCCTTGTCCTTCACTCACACCCAGCACAAAGCAGGCCTGCATACTCACAGGGGAGGGCTGCCTGGAAGGGAACATGGGGTCCGTGAGCTGGACCGGGGCACAGGAAGCCACTCATCCCGGCCAGACACAGGCTCTGTCTTCAACGGTCCTCTTTCGCTTCCTCCCTCTGTCCTGGATTCCCAGCCAGGCAGGCCCTACAGCCACTCTGGCCTCCACATCCCCAGAGCATCTAGGAAGCCCAGAGCCTGTGCCTTTTGTGGCAGGGTTAGCACCTCTGCCCGCTCCAGCCCCGCCCCCCAGCGCCCGTCCGCTCGGCCCTGCTCCTTTGCTTAGCTTGACATTCTGTTTGCATCTCCCCACCCCCAACCCCTCCCTGACTGGAATACTGATTTTCCCCAGTGCCAGCCATTCTCTTTCAGAGCCAGGCAGAAGGAAAAGGGGAGTTCACCGGGAGAAGCAAGCCAGAGGCCTCCCTGAGACGCCTTCCACAACCATCTCCGAGGTGCTGGCCACCCCAGAATGCCACCCACACCCTAATGTAGGCCAAGGGTGGCATCAGGCGAGAGTGCAGCCTTTTCAGTGCTCTGGGGCATGCTGTTGGCCCTGGTTTGGGATGGCTGTTTGGGGCGTCTCCAGGAGGGTGCCTTGTCAGTTTGCAAATCAGCTTCTGATGAGCACTGGTCAGAAAATGGCGCCTCTGGGCCCTCCACATAGAGCTGGCATCAGGTGGCACAGTGACCCCCACAGAGGGAACCTAGGTGGTTCCACTGTCTTTTTTTTTTTTTTTTTTTTTTTTTTGGTTCTTTTTTGAGACAGGGTTTCTCTGTATAGCCCTGGCTGTCCTGGAACTCACTCTGTAGACCAGGCTGGCCTCAAACTCAGAAATCTGCCTGTCTCTGTCTCCCAAGTGCTGGGATTAAAGGCGTGCGCCACCACTGCCCTGCTGGTTCCACTGTCTTGAGGATTCTATTTTTTCTTTTCGAGGTCCCTGAGAGGCCTAGGACCTTGCAAAGAGCTGGTAGAATGAAGGATCAGCCCCAAATCACTGGATGACTTGAGCAATCCCGAGATCCTCTAGGCGTCAGCTGCCTCCTGGGAGGGATTCGCTGTCAGGAGAACAGCCTCGCTTGCTGGGCTCCTCGAGATGAGCATTTTGCTATCTCTGAACACCAGTTTTTCTTATCAGTGATGGATGAGGTAGTCCAGGGTCATGGAGGGTTTATAGAGCAGGCTCCACATTTCAAGCCACCAGGGCCACCCTAGGAGCCTGTGCTAGGGAGGCCACGTGCCCGCAGCAAGTGGGGAACATCCTGCGGTCTGACCCCATCTCGGCCGCACCCCGTGTCAGCCCCTAGAGGCTTTGTCCCAGCTCTCACACATCACTCACCCCAAGCCCCAGTTTAGCATCCTAACGTCCCCTGAGTGGAGAATGAAATTACAATGGCAAGAGACCTGGCAGTACATGGACCACGATAAAATCAGCACCTAAATTATGAAACGTGATCGGCAGACTCTCACACGGTACAGTGTCTGCTGTTACACGGTAGCTATCCCTACTCCCAGTCCAGTCCTATCCCCTCACTGTCCTTAGAGCAAGCCACAGCCCAGGACCCGTTGACCAAGACCGCCCTGCCCCAGGCTCCGCCTGCCCCAGGCGCCGTCTCCCTGGCCTGGAGCAATGTCCTTCTACTTCACCTCCTCTCTAGGGTTTTCCCAAGGACTCAGTTGCTAATCTTCGTCCCAGGCACTGCTTCTGCCTACCATGCCCAAAATGAACCCAAACCATTTGCTGGGGACTCGGTGGTGCACCCCACCCCTATTTCAGTCTGGTGATGCCTGAATAGGGCATCTGCTTGAGGGCCGGACATGAGGCCTGGGCTGTCCCCTCCTCTCCCCCGCAATGCTCCCCCGCTGTGTCTCACGTCCCCCCCTCCCAAGGCTCCCCTGCCAGTCCCTGGTGCCTTAGCCACCTGTGAGCAGGCGCAGCTGTCCAGGTTGGGTGAGGAGAGGCAAGGTGGTTATTTTGCCGCCTCCCTCCCTCAGGGGCCTCGTCATAAATTACCATCGATCTGCCGTGGGCCGGGCTGGGAAATAAAGCACTGGGCTCAATAATTGTACCCTGCTGCCCCAATTTACTTATTTGTGGCTTTCCTACCCACTAGGAAATGTAACAATAAATAACCGCTGACGATTAGGCTCCCAGTCAGGAAAACACTCATTTCCAGGGGCCACGAGGGCCCAGGCTCCACCTGCAGCAATGCGTGCCTGGATTCGGGTTGCACTTTCTCAGCTCCTATCCTGGGCTCCAGGCCTAACTGGGACCTGGAACCTGGGGTGTGAGAAGCAGGCGGCTGGGGGGGGGTCTCAGGCCCCAGCAGGGCTAGGGTGGCAGGACTGTTGGGCCCAGGCATGCTGTCTCTCCTTTCTCTTGCCCTGGAAGATAATAAACTTTACCACACCCACTGGGAGCCTGGGGTTAACTCAGCCTATAGAGTGTTTGCCTAACACAAACTCGGCAACTACACAAACCAGGTGTGGCGGCACGGCACGGCACCTCGGTAGCCTCGGCACTTGGGACCGGGAGGAGTAGGAATTTAGGATCACCCACGGGCAAGTTTAAGACCAGCCTAGGCTATAGGAGACCTTGTTTCAAAAAACTAAGAGATGTCAGGCAGTGGTGGCTCTACACCTTTGACCCAGCACTTGGGAGGAAGAGGCAGGCGGATCTCTGAGATCAAGGCCAGCCTGGACACACAGCAAGTCCTAGGACAGCCTGGACTGTACGGAGAAACCCTGTGTCAAAAACAAACAAAAAACAAAACCCCCAAATAAACAACAACAATAACCTAAAGCCAGTGCCTGGTTTTTTTCTGTTTCATAGGGGAGCAGGACAAGGCTCAGAGAGGTTAGGTGTGTGTCCTGCCCCAGGTCACCCAGGGCGGGGCTGATGCCAGCGTCCTTATCATTGTCCTCTGTAAGCGGGTACAGACAGCTGGGCTCATCCCGATGCGGCATCCTCGTGACCACTTCAGGCTCTGTGCCCACCCGGTGCCAGTGGCCAGGCACTCGGGGTGCCACTGGGCTCACCTACCCCTGAGTGGGCAGCTAGAGCTAGGGGTTAGAGTATGACTGCGAGAGGTCCAGGGAGCCCTAGCAGCCAGGGGAGGGGCTTGCCCTGCCTAGGGCCACACCCGACTCGAGCTGTTCTATTCTAGAGCTTGGTGACTTCTGTTACAGATAGGGAAACCAGCAGCTGGGGTGCCCCACAGGCTGAAGGCAGGGGGGTCGATGGAGGGGCGACGCTGGGGAACTGCGTACGTTCTGGGGCTGGAGCTCACCGCTCGAAGCCTGCCAAGAGCGGACATGACTCCTGAAGAGCCCTCCTCCTCCTCCTTCTGAGGTGGGCTCCCCCACTGGCCCGGAGCACTCAGTGGTTTTCTAGACTCCTGGCCAGCGAGCCCCAGCCATGGACCTGTCTCTGCCTCTCCAGCGCCGCGGTACTGTGTTCGTATATTTCTGTTGTGGTTGTTGTTTGTTATGTGGGTTCAGGAGATGAAACTCAGTTCCGTGAACCACAACTCCAGTTGTCCCCATTTTACCAACAAAGCAGCTCAGACACAAATCAGAGATTTGTCACAGCCTTGCTGGAAAGCTTGAACGAGGCAGGAGGAGCAGAGTGCACATGGCCAGGACTGACCTGCTGTGAACCTTAGCGACGGCCATGTTGGAAGCCCAGCACGGGCAGGTGAGCGGCAGGTGACCAACTCCCAGAGAACCTGAAGCTCCAGGACAGGACAGCTGTGCCCAGGGTCCCTCTGTCCAGAGGCTGTCCCTTTCCCCACCCTCTACCCTGACCCCACCTGGCAGCTGGGCCTTGTGAAGTGACGCACACACATCTCTCCATCTCCTGGTTACTGTTCCCCCGGGTACCCGCCTGGCTCCTCCCTGGGGAAGGCAGGGGGGACTTTTCACCACTCACCTGAGCCACTCGGTCCCCACGCAGCTCAACTTAATTTGTGCCAAGCACTTTCTGAGTAACAGAGTCCCCAGGGCCACGGAGTGAGGGAAGGACAGAGCAAGAGGTAACGGTGGGAGACAGGACAACGAGGACATGTGTGGCTGGCTCTGGACCTCTCAGGCCACCCACAGAGGGACTGTCACATTGTACCCGGCCACCAGCATCCCTCTTGACCCAATCCAACCCAGTCCGTTCTCTCCACCTCTGCCATCCCCAGAAACAGGGGACTGAAGACTACCAGGATATAGAGCAGGCAGCCCTGGGCTGGGCGTTGTCAATTGTCCTTGGGATGAAGTCTAGACTGCTTCCCCACTGACATGCTGGGCTATTTGTCAATTAGGCTCAGAGAGGTTAGGTGTGTGTCCTGCCCTAGGTCACCCAAGCCAGGGCTGATGCTAGTGTCCTTATCATGTGTCCTCTGTAAGCGGGTACAAACACCTGGGCTCATCCCGTCTGCCAATTAGGTATCCGTGACCCACAGCCAAGTCCTGGCGTCCAACAGTGGGTCCATAAGGGGTCCTGGTCAAGCTCCTCAGAGCTATGGCCTCTGAGGGCAGATATCAGACAGTTGTACAGGAAACCGAGCCCACAGAGGCAGGAGCCACAGGCATGCTCTGCAGGGTGGCTGGGGGGAGCACAGTGATGCTAGCAAGAGCCGTGTCCACTTCATGACCTCAGAGGCCTGAAGGACACACATCTGAGAGCTGGGTCCCAGCCTGGCGCTCTGGGTGGGAGTGAGGACCATGAGACGTGGTGGGGGGGGTGCGGGGAAAGACGCTGAGGTGAGAGTGGGGAGGGATGGAGCATGCTGGGAGGTACACCAGCACCGCCGACTCCCAGCAAACATGACCTTTAAAAGACAAGACACAGGTTGGGGCTCCCTCCTTTGTCCCAGGCCCTAACCTGCTGTCCTGACCAAGAGCACTGGGGGGCACAATGTTTGTGAGTACAACTCAGGGGTAGGCAGTAGCAGGATAGAGGCACAGTGAGGAGCCTAGACCCAGGCACCATCAGGGACCCCAAGAGTAAAAGCAGTGACTGTGGGGGGCTATGGGGCGCATGGGGTGTAGGGCTGCCTCTGCCAGACAGCAAATCCCAGGCCCCGCTTAACTGCACCATTATTTATTTTAATGCCTTCGCGGTCCGTGTTAGGATGCAGGTGAAATATGGCTGTATCGTTTACTGGTGGGGATGTTAATTGCACGCTACAGAGAACAACAAACCCCCATTTGAGGTATAGATCACTGTGGCAGCCCCGGCAGACTGTGTGGAGTTGGCGTGTGGGGATGGTAGGAGGAATGGATGGCTGAGGGAAGCGCGCTCTGTGAGCAGCTCTGGGAAGAGGGGGTGGGGAAGCGCAGGAAGTGTGGACCTCAGGGGAAGACGGTGGACGCCCAGGATAGTGTCTCTCCGTTACATCGTCAGCTAAAAAATAAAGTTCAGACCTCTTCTGGGGGCCAGATAGGGCTGGTGACCACCCCTGCCCTTAGTACACACACGCAGGAGCCACCAGGTGCCAGGGGTAATAAAAATGGGTTAGCACCCGCTGTCCCCCAGTGGCCTGGGTTGATCTGGGTGTTGAAACCTCAGAACTATGGGTGTGATAACCTTCCTTCCTCCTTAAACATGGGCACACACACTCTGTCATCCCTGGGCAGGAGCAGGAGTCAGCAGAGAAAGTGAGGCTTCAGGGAAAGGGCAAAACACCCCTAATGCAACAGTAGCAGCATGTGCAAAGACCCTGGGGCAGGAGCTAAAGTCTGAACTCAGTGTCTATGGACAGCAGCCCAGCATGTCAGTGGGGAAGCAGTCTAGACTTCATCCCAAGGACAGCAGGGTGTCACTGGAGTATTGGAGCAGAATGTAGCAATACCCCACACCACAGCATAATCATGAGGTCGCACTATGTACAAGGTCCTGGGAGGGAGTAAATATATCAGTGTATCAGTGTGTGTGTGTGTGTGTGTGTGTGTGTGTGGTGTGGTGTGTGTGTGTGTGTGTGTGTGTGTGTGTGTGTGGTCACTGACAGCAGACCTGGGACACCTCCAAAGCTTCACTCTTGCCCCTGTATAGAGAACCGAGGCTCGCTCTGGGGCTGTGTCTTGCTGAGTCCCAGGGTACACATGGCCCACACTACCTCTGCCACAGACCTATCAGGAGACAGAGGACCAACCCCCAGTCTTAGCACCCAGAGGGGTCCTTCACTACTCTCCTCTAGCAGACAGGTCACAAGGTCACTCCTTATGTACAGGACAGGAAGGGGACCTGAGCCTCCTTCTCCTGAGTAGAGACAGATCCTATGGTCCCCAGGTTCCCCTCTTTTCCTGTATCCCAGCTATGTGCACTGCAGAGGAAACCGAGGCCTGGCGATGTTATTAGACCTTGGGCTTAGCAGAAAGGGCTTCCCTCTCAAGCATCAGGACCTGGGTTTGATCCCCAGACTTAAAGAGCAGTGCGTGGGAGCAGCTCTTTCCTACCCCTGTGCCTGGAGGTAACGACAAGAGGGGCCCCTTGGGCTCACCGGTCAGTGGAGTATAATCGGTGGGTCTCGGTCAGTGGAAGACTGTCTCAAAGGGCACGGGCACCTGAGGAATGACACCCAAGGTCGACCCTGGCCTTCGTGTGCACTGCTATACACATTAGCAAACCCCAGTTGCTGGGAGGGGCCCCACTGGATCAGCCTCAGCACCCAGTTCCCACTGTGGACATCCAGGCCAAGCCCTTTGCTGGCCCCTGTGGTCTCAGAGTGTCACAGTCTCACTCCCCTAAATAAGCAGGCCCTTCAGCCCAAGAGCCACTGGGGATGAGGGGACAGCACCGTCCCTGATCCCAGCGAGGCCGTGCAACAGCTACTGGCGGGGGAGGGACTTGGAGGAAGATTTATGAGCTGGGTTAAAATTTAATTTGGGTGGAAGATCCCGGCCAGCCGAGCCGGCTGCCCCAGACAAATGGCCTCGTCCCTGCTGGCTCTCACACCCCATGCCAGCCTCCCCGCTCCTCTCCGGAAGGCTGCCCGCCGCCCGCAGAGAAATCATAGCACCAATTTGATTTGGGCAAGAGCGTCGGGTACTGGGGCTTGTTTGCACTTCGGTTTAAAATTGAACCGGACAGAATCAGCACTGGCCTCTACCGGGGCCTCCCAACCAACCTTCCCAGGCTCTCCTCTGCTGCCAGTGGGCCCTACATGAGTCCCCAACAATGCTGGAGGCTCCACCTGGCCTCCCAGCTTCTGTCTGCCAAGCACCCCCAATTCCCATCTGGCCTGACAAGCTAGAGGCTTGAACCCCATTGCCATGCCAGGGAACTCAACTCAAGCAAGAGATGGACACTCTGAGCCTTCAAGTTCCCGTCTGCATAATGGGAACAATGTCCCTGTGTAAACAGGCTGGAAAGGGGAAGCTGGGACTGAAGCAGGGAGGGTTCCGACACGCACGTCCATGACTCTCCCACAATCCTCTGGGCTTGCTCCCTGCCAGGGCTTCTCCTTGATGGGCACAGCACGGCTCAGCGGCCTTTGTTCTTCCCAAAGGGCTGGTCGGAACCGTGCTAGGGCCCCTGGGGATGGGGAGTAGGGTGAGAGCTCTCTCACATAGCTCTTTTATCTGAGCAAGCTATTCTCGTCCTCTGCCACGTGCTGGGTCCCTTCTAGTACTTTCCCAAGTGGGCACTGCCCACCCATGTTACAGACATAAAGAGAAAAGCTCAGGGAGAGGGGGCAGGTGTACAACCCTGTCCAGGTGAGGGGACAGGAGGAGGGCGGGGCCCCTCTCAGCAGCACTCCGCCCTCCCCCGCCCCCCGTACCCCCCCCCCCCGTGCCCTCTCTCTCTCACGCTCCTACTGCTGTTGGCAGAGATCCAGGCCCAGAAATAGCCATGTCACCTTCGGAGGCTGAGTCCTGGGCTGCTCTGCCCCAGGCCTGAGAGGGCTGAGAGCAGCAGGTAACGGGAGGCCTGTGAGGCCAAGTCACACAGCACGCACTTCTGTGTGCCGGGTGGGGACAGGCTCTGGCTTTAACTCCTTCACCAGCTCTGTAAACAAGGCTCCATCCAGGCAGGGGCTGGCACAGCCCGGGATGTTTGCACCGGCCAGCACTGCCTCCCCCCCCCCACACACACAGGATGAAGCCATCAAGGCCAAGACACCCTTCCCTGTGTTTTGGGGGATCTCTAACCAACCCCTAAGACCCCCAGGGTCCTGTCTTCAGCCACCCCGAGTCTCAGAGCCTGGTTTCATCCCTCATCCTTGCCATGCTCTGTGCCCATCGAGGCTGGGGGCTCAGCCCTGTCCTTACGAGTGCAGAGCTACTCCTGCCGGTGTGGTGCTCACAAGGGCGGAGAGAGTAATGTGTCAACACATTTGCATTGAAGCAGGAGCAGAGAAATGAGGAGCCAGCCCATGGCAGGAGCTGGCTGAGGCCCTCCCTGCCAGCCAGCTCAGCTGGCCATCCCCACCTAACTCAGCCAGTGCCCCACCCCCACCCCCAGACCTTCCCAGCATCACATCCATCGGTGCAGGGCAGCTCCTGCTGCCCCAGACCTGACCTAGAGTGGCAAGCTGGTGCGCCACGCCCTACACTGTCTCCCACTTGGATCAGGACAGCAAGTCCCAGCACTGACCCCGTGTCACGTCTCCCAGCAGCCTCTCATTATTTACTTATGTGCGTATTTATTTATTCCCGGCTCGACTCTGAAGGATTTGCAGTGCTTACAGAAATATAACAGGCAGATCTGAAGGGAGGGGGAAACCCAGGCGGCTGGAGTCCTGGGGCTGGGGTTCAAATCCTGATACTCACTCAGCTCCATTTTTGCCCACATTGTCCCCCTCCTCTCTGAGTGCAATTTACTTGCCGTATAGTGCCATGGTGCCATACAGTGGTGTGGTGCCATACAGTGGTGTGGCTCCGTACAGTGGTGTGGTGCCGTACAGTGGTGTGGTGCCCTACAGTGGTGTGGTTCCATACAGTGCCATGGTGCCCTACAGTGGTGTGGTGCCGTACAGTGGTGTGGTTCCGTACAGTGCCATGGTGCCGTACAGTGGTGTGGTTCCGTACAGTGGTGTGGTTCCATACAGTGGTGTGGTTCCGTACAGTGCCATGGTTCCGTACAGTGGTGTGGTGCCGTACAGTGGTGTGGTTCTGTACAGTGGTGTGGTTCCGTACAGTGGTGTGGTTCCGTACAGTGGTGTGGTTCCGTACAGTGCCATGGTGCCGTACAGTGGTGTGGTGCCTTACAGTGGTGTGGTGCCGTACAGTGGTGTGGTTCCGTACAGTGCCATGGTCCCCTACAGTGGTGTGGTGCCCTACAGTGCCATGGTGCCGTACAGTGGTGTGGTGCCCTACAGTGGTGTGGTTCCGTACAGTGGTGTGGTTCCGTACAGTGGTGTGGTGCCTTACAGTGGTGTGGTGCCGTACAGTGGTGTGATGCCGTAAAGTGGTGTGGTGCCTTACAGTGGTGTGGTGCCCTACAGTGGTGTGGTACCGTACAGTGGTGTGGTTCCGTACAGTGGTGTGGTTCCCTACAGTGGTGTGGTGCCCTACAGTGGTGTGGTGCCTTACAGTGGTGTGGTGCCCTACAGTGGTGTGGTACCAAACAGTGGTGTGGTGCCGTACAGTGGTGTGGTGCCTTACAGTGGTGTGGTGCCTTACAGTGGTGTGGTGCCTTACAGTGGTGTGGTGCCGTACAGTGGTGTGGTGCCTTACAGTGGTGTGGTGCCGTACAGTGGTGTGGTGCCTTACAGTGGTGTGGTTCCGTACAGTGGTGTGGTGCCTTACAGTGGTATGGTTCCGTACAGTGGTGTGGTGCCCTACAGTGGTGTGGTGCCGTGCAGTGGGACGCTGCCGTAAGCAGGGTAATCGAGACCATGGAGAGAAGACGGGAACCAGCACCAGGCATATTGGAGGCCAAGGATACATGCTAATTACCGGGACCTCAAGGGTGGAAGAGGACAGAGGACGAGGCTGGAGTGAGGACACTGCCCCGCTCACCTCTGCATCCAGCACTTGCCAGGGGTGGCCACGTGAGCTGCGAACAGTCGGCCCGGGGTCAGCAGCATGTACCTCCGGGGTAGCCACGTCAGCTGCGGACAGTCGGCCCGGGGTCAGCAGCATGTACCTCCGGGGCAGCCACGTGAGCTGCGGACAGTAGGTCCGGGTCAGTAGCATGTACCTCCGGGGTGGCCACGTCAGCTGTGGACAGTAGGTCCGGGTCAGTAGCATGTACCTCCGGGGTAGCCACGTCAGCTGCGGACAGTAGGTCCGGGTCAGTAGCATGTACCTCCGGGGTAGCCACGTCAGCTGCGGACAGTAGGTCCGGGTCAGCAGCATGTACCTCCGGGGTAGCCACGTCAGCTGCGGACAGTCGGCCTGGGGTCAGCAGCATGTACCTCCGGGGTAGCCACTGTCTCACATGGCAAGGGCACAGATGCTTCAGGTTCCTTTTGGAGAGAAACTCTGTGGGTAGTGACACGTCAGCACGCCAGTGTCCCCACACAGGGTAGAGGAGCGCAGTACACTGAGTCTCATTGTGTACAGCACCGAGGGGTCCACCCAGCTCAGCCTCACCCCGCTTCCAACCAACTACCAGTTCACAATGGCCCAAGCCTCGGAAGGCCAAGCTGTCTGGGCTTCCTCAAGCCAGACTCCTAGCCTTTCTTCTTGCCTAAGGATTCCCCCAAATCATCCTATCCCATGTCTCCTGGCTAGATGAGAAGGACTCCCCATCACCCCAGGGCTCAGCTACCCTCTTCCCGCCAGTAGTGCCACCATGGGGCCATCAGTACTGCATGATCCTCATGGTCCAGGCCCTGGTCCGGCCTCCTGCATGCCCCAGCCTGCCGTCTGTGTCTCAGCTCAACATTGAAGCCTCACACTTCTTAATATAACTGTGTGAGCTGGCTGTTGGGGCGCCACACATGACCAATTTATTGACCCAGCTGTGGAGATGGCGCGACCAGTTGGAAGGCAGCATGTAGAAACGCCGTTCAGCGTACAGGGGTGCAGAACGCGGCAAAGCCTGACCATCAAGTGTCAGTCTCAGCAACTTGCCTTCCCCTGGCCGCCCTGACACTCTCCAAGGCAGCTGTTAGGGGCAGGCCCTCCTTGGCTGGGGGCTTCGGTGGTGGGGTGCCATGTGGTTGATGTCCCAGAACTGGCTCTTGCCTCGCCTCACCTGCTCAGGCCGAGGGGAGAAGCATTTATGGGTGCCAGCTGAACAGTCTACTCCTGTTCCGTCCCCACCGGCCCTGTCCCTCTCCTCTTTGGCCAGTAACCACAACCACCTGCTCTGACAGTACCATGGCTTTGAGATAGCCACACCCGTGCCACACCCGTACTCACAGAACCCTGTGTGTCAGGCAGAGCCCTCGAAGGGCCAAGGCCTGTTCTGAGCCATTCCTGACATTCTGCCAACCCTGTCAGGAGGGTCTGGTCAGGTCAGGCTACAGGACCGCAGTGCCGTGATGTCACCGAGTGCCCCAACCATTACGCAACTAGGGACCAAATAGCTCTTGGTGACTTCATTCTTTGTATGTTTATTTTGTGTGACGTGTGGACAGAGTCTGAGTCTTTGCACATGCTAGGATCTATCACTGAGCCACACCTTTATTTTATTTCTTTATTTGTTTGTTTATTTATTTATTTGGGTTTTTTTTATTTGGCTTTTTCGAGACAGGGTTTCTCTGTATATAGCCCTGTCTGTCTGTCCTGGAACTCACTCTGTAGACCAGGCTGGCCTCGAACTCAGAAATCCGCTTGCCTCTGCCTCCCAAGTGCTGGGATTACAGGTGTGTGCCACCACCGCCCGGCCCATGATTGATTTTAAATGATAAAGAGGGGTGCTTGGGCTTAATCCCAGCACTCAGGAAGAAGAAGGGGATCTCTGTGAGTCTGCAAGTTCCAGAGGAGCCAAGGCTACTCGGAGAGACCTTCCGGGAAAGGGGAAGGGCAGTGAGCACACAGGGAGAAGGACAGACCTTGCACCTTGAGAATATCGCTTAACTGTGACCCAGTACAGGGGGCTTCAGGGTTGTTGGGGTCCCCTTACAGTGCCCTCGCCCTCATGAGTCCTTGCTACAAGCGTGTGCCTGCCTGGTCCCCCGTGTTTCCCCTGAGCAGCAGCTGGCTCTCAAAGCCATGTGGGGATCCTCAGAGGCCTTCTTCCCTCCCCACCGCTCTCCTGCCTCCTGTTTTCCAATACCTGCTTCTAGGGGCCTTGGTGGTGTAGATCTGATTAGAATGGGCACTTAAGGAGGGGGCATCCTGGAGGGTCATACAGGCAGGAACTGCGGTGCACGGGCTGTGTCTGTACCCCACACTGGGCCCCGCTCACCGGCAGCTGCACGCCACGCTCTGTGCAGGCCGCTGCCAGGCAGTTTTCACGTGGCCCTTTGACTCAAGTGCTTATCTTTATCCTCATTTATAGATGACAACGCTGGTGCTGCTTCTTGGTATGACAGAGACGCTCTGGGGTGTGGCTTAGTTGATAGAGCACTTGCCAATAATAATCTAGAATCAGGCATATTTTTTTTTTTTTTACAACTCTGTGAATACATTAAGAATCTACTGAATTCTAAAATTGAAGGTGTGTGTGTGTGTGTGTGTGTGTGTGTGTGTGTGTGTGTGTGTCTGTCTGTCTGTCTGTCTGTCTGTCTGTCTCTGTGCATATGCCATGTACGTGCAGTTGCCTGGGGAAACCAGATGAGGGTGTCAGCTCCCCTGAAGCTGGAGTTACAGGAGGTCCCGAGCCACCGGGCTGGGGGCTGGGGGCTGGGAACTGAACCCAGCCCTCTGGGAAAGCAGCAGGCACTATCAATCACGGAGCCTTCCCGCCAGCCCAAGGGTAGATCTGATGGTCTGAGACTGACAGCCAGCCCTCCGCAGCCATAGGTCCTACATCTGCACATTCAAACCAAGCCCGGGTCAAAAGTACATGGTGGGGCTGCCTGTGGCGGTGAACAACAAAGCTGCCTATGCCTAACAAACAAGGACTTTTTTCTTGTCATTATTCCATAAACAATACAGTGTAACAGGAATTTACATCGCATTTACATTGCATCAGGAATTAGAAAGAATCCAAACATGATTTAGGGTATACAGAGGTACACTGGTGGGTTGTGTGTGAATAACTTAAGCGTTTCTACAAAGAGCTCCGTCGGCTGCAGGATCTGGTACCCCAGGAAAGGGGGCGCCCTAGAACCAGGGCTGGTAGGGCTTGGCTACGCATCTTGGTTTTCAAATGACTTCAATGGCTAAGCAGTGTTAGCCAACGCAGGAGGCTCGGGGCTCCATCCCCAGCTCCACTAAAGTGTTGTTAAAAGATGGGGCTGGTAAGATGGCTCAGCAGGTAAACGGTTTGCCATCAAGACTGCCGCCCTGTATTCAACCCTGCGCCCCACAGGGCGGGAGGAGGGAAACAATCACCACAAGCTGTCCTATAACCTCCGCTCATGTGCCACGCCCTGTGCACACGCACAGAGATACCCACATGCACACGGACACACGCACACACAAATGAGCAAATGAATGAATAAACAAAAAAATAAATACATGTAGCCGTGGTTTGTTTTTCAGACTTAAAAGATGAAACTGAACCAAGCTTATAAAGAAACCAGTCCTGGGCTCACAGGAGGGAAGCGATTGCTCAGGGATGCCTGCGATGTGGGGTGTGGCCGACCCAGGCCAGGTTAGCTCTTCCCAGGAAACTGCCCCTTCCTCCCCCCACACACACATTGTCTACTGCTGTTCCTGGGGCCCTGGTGGTTTTCAGGCCTGTCTTCCCCTCCAGAGGGAAGGACCCCTCCCTCTCTCCATCTCCACTCTACCTCCCTAACCCTAACCACTCCACCATCCATCCCTCTTCTCCAGAGATGTTAGGGGCACCTGCACCCCACTGTCTAGTTCATCTCCTGCCCTCCCCTCGGACCCCAGCCTACCCTCTTACTGTATGCCGTAGTGTCTTGTCTCCACTATCTGCTGTGCTATGTACACCCGTCTCACAGCTTAACTTCCCCTCCCATCATCTCCTCCTTACCAAAGACCTCCCAGAAAGCCTAGCCCTCCCTGTCTAACTCTCAGAGGTACCGGCAGCTTGGGGAGGCACAGTGGGGAGGCATGCGTACCATGTCAGGTCCATGAGGAGGTTACTGGGGTAGGATGCAAGCCAAGGCCTCTCCCCTACGCCCCTGCCCCCAAACCAACACACACGGTGGTCTGTACGATTTTATTACAGAAAGGAGGGCCCCGGCCCTGCCCCCACCCTGGATCCTCCTGCCTCAAGAAGCCGGCCCTGCTCAAAGCCGTCCACACAGCAGTCAGCCAAGTTGGCCTCCAGGAACTTGAATCAAATCCCACTTCACCCTTACCTCAGAACAAACCCACGGTCTTCGCCAGGGTCCTCCATTTGTCACCACCCCGCTCCGCACCTTGGCTTTCTCTTATGTTCTGGAACTTGACACATCTGTCCCCGCTTGGTGCCTGCTGGCCCCTCCACCAGGACACTCCCCAGTCGTCCAGCTCCTTGTCCTCGGGCTGGCCTCTGCCCAAAGTCACCATCTGCTGCCTCCCCAGTCACCCTATCTGAACCAGCCCCTTCAGATTAACTCTGGCCTCCCTGAGTGTGGCTCCTTCTCCCTTCCCGTGGGCGCCTGTGTACCAGGGACTGGGCACTACATTGCAGCAGTGGTCACAGGATAAAGAAAGGCCCTGGCCTCTGCGCAGCGACAGTGTGCCTACCTCTTAGACTCCGAGTGGTCCCGGCCCCGGGCGAGCCCACCCAGGCTGCTCCCCTCTAGCTCTCTCTGTGGCGTGGGGGACTAGCCAGGGCGGAATAACCAGATTAGCTTAAGCGGCTCCTCTTGTTTCCTCACGTAATTGGATCGAGGTGGTGTTTCAGTGTGGCCGCATTTAATATTGTAATTCTGCAGATGCCTCTCCGCTGAGCGAAGCCACCGAGCACGGCCACCAGGGCTGTGGGCAGGGCTCTATGCTAGCAGGGTCAAAGAGCAGGAAGCAGAGACACTGTGCCCACAGCCACCACTACTGGGCGTGGTGGTGACAGGGGCCTGGGACTCCAGGCACTTCCACTTCCCTGTGCCTGATATCAGACTAGAGACACCGGGAGGGCCCAGCCTCAGGACACCGTCTGGTGCTTCCAGCAGCAGGCCACAGTCCCCAGGAGTCCAAGCGTGTTCTGTCATCACTTTTCTTGGAACACGGCAAAGGAGGCCGGCCTGTGGCCACAGCAGCCAAGAGCCCAGCCAGGTCTTGTATTTGTGGGTACTCCCCGGCTCTCACGTTGCTAGGTGACCCCAGAGACCTAAGCTTGGTTGTTGAAAGTGCATCCGGGGACTAAGGGGAAGGAGTGTGGTAGTGTGTGTGTGTCCCTTTGTGACTGTGACGGCTACTGATCTGCTGGTCTTGGTGAACAGATGTCTGTCCACTCTGAACAACACTACTCCTTACCCTCAGCGGGAAGTGCTGGGCCTTGGCACCCCGGTGCCTGGATCACCAGTGTGGGTCGGTTGGCATGCAGTCCCTGGGTCTGACATCCCCCCCCCCCGCCCCCCAGCCACACAGACAGGGAGGGACTAGTGTCACATGATCTCAAGACTCGGGAGATGGAAACAAGAGAATCAGAAGGTGAGACTCCTCCTTGGCTTCCTGTGAGTCTGAGCCAGCCCAGACTACATGAGACCCTGAGCCAGCCCAGACTACATGAGACCCTGAGCCAGCCCAGACTACATGAGACCCTGAGCCAGCCCAGACTACATGAGACTCTGAGCCAGCCTAGACTACATGAGACCCTGAGCCAGCCCAAACTACATGAGACCCTGTATCCAAAAAGAAATGGGGCCTCGGGGTTCTAAGGACAGGCCCTGCTGAGGAGCGACACGGTGGTTCTGTTCTCAGATGCCCCTCAAGGATGGCTTCCGACCAGACTGCACTTGGGCCCTGTCCAGACGTAGATAAACGCCACTGCCCGACCAGCCACCCGGTGGCAAATGAGTGGCCACCCACGTGGTTGGTGGTTCTGAGCATTTTGAAGACCTCGGGACAGACCAGCTTCTTATACCCAAAGTATGGCCCAGGGCCTGCAGGTCTGAGTGTCACCCTAGATTATGGGCACTGGGACTTTGGGTCCCCCACCCTGCCACCCACCCACCCCTGCTTCCCACCCGCTCCACGTGACTGCAGCTGGCGACGGCTTCCATCCATCACTCAGCCCTATTTTTAGGAGGTGATAACCCAGCTGTGAAAATTCACTCCCCGTGAGGAAGTGAGCCTCAAGCAGGTGGAGAGGGCGGAGAGCAGGGTACTGACTGTGCGTGGGGACGGAGGCTGGGGGGCGTACTGACTGTGTGTGGGGACGGAGGCTGGGGGGAGAGCAGGGTACTGACTGTGCGTGGGGACAGAGGCTGGCGGGGGAGCAGGGTACTGACTGCGCGTGGGGACAGAGGCTGGGGGGAGAGAGCAGGGTACTGACTGTGTGTGGGGACGGAGGCTGGGGGGAGAGCAGGGTACTGACTGTGTGTGGGGACGGAGGCTGGGGGGAGAGCAGGGTACTGACTGCACGTGGGGACAGAGGCTGGGGGGAGAGAGCAGGGTACTGACTGTGTGTGGGGACGGAGGCTGGGGGTGTGTCTCCCCCACTGTGAGACCCGCACCGAGGCAGCACACAGAGAGGCTGCAAGGCCGTGCCCTGCTCGCGCCAGTGCCCACCGGCTCGGAGCCTTGGTTCCCCCAGATATACAGCACACTGTCACCCTTGTCACACTGGCTCTTTCCAACTGGGTACCTTGTACCCCTTCCTTGTAGACTGAACAGATTAAAATATAGGAATGTGTTTATGTGAATATGTCAGACAAACAGCTTAGCTTAAGCCTGTCCTACACATTATATGAGGTAAACTTATGTCACACACACACACACACACACACACACACACACACACACGGGGTTTCATCCCTGAATGTCACTGTTTGGACCTCTGGTGTTTCATTTACTCGGTCTGGTAACCCCGTCTCCTTAGAGCAAGTCCCTCCCCACCCGCTGTCAAACATGATCGGGGCCCTAAGTGCTTGTAAGTAAGCAGGTGCCATTCCCTCTGCTTTTATATGATACACCACCCACCAGCATCCCAGACTTTGCCTGGGTCAGACTTCCAGGTGGGGAGGGATGGCATTTTCCTGGGCTAGGTAAGCCTGTATGCCCTGCCTCCTCCCAGCCTCAACTTTCCCCTCTGGAAAATGGGATAGTAAGTGTCCACCAGGAGATGCTGTTGAGTACACGAGCAGACCAGCTGAGCCCTTGAAGCAGTGAATTAAAGCTGCCCACAGACCCCACCCCCACCCGCACCCCGTGACTGCTTCGCCCATTTAGCCGGACCTGCGGCCAATCCGCAGTGTGTTGTATGTGGTTCTGGGTGCTGGAGGCCGTGAGGGGGATGGATGCCCTGGGTGAGGTGAACCTCGGCACCTGCCTTGCAGGGAGCCCATCTCCCGCCACTGGAAAGAAGGGTCCGGGGGCATCTGGGGAGGGTCCCAGGGGACAGCAGGAGGTGCTTGCTCCCCTCCCATCCTACAGCAGATTCAGGATCTTCCCTGTGTGCTGCCACAGCTGTGTGAGATCGTTCCTATCTGGCAGAGTGGGCCAAGAACCCAGAGACAGAGTAGAGGAGACGCGGGCCAAACCCCTCCTCCCCACTGCACTCCATGTGCACCTGTCCGGGACTCTGCCGTCCAGAAGCTGAGTAGCTTTGGGTTAGTTGCTTGACCTCTCTGAGCACTCAGTTCTCTGCTGTAAAACAGGGACAGGAGAGCCGATGATGCCTGTCAAATACCAAGCTGGGACGGTGCCCATGGGGTGGCTTAGACCAAAGTGGGGTCCTGAAAAGATGGGAGGGATCTCAGCAACCAAACCAAGACAGGGAGCCCTCCCTCACAAGGGCTCTATGAGGGAAGGGGCCATTTCGAGGGCAGGCCTAGGTCAGGGGAGGCCAGGTCACCAGCACCTAGACATGACAGGATTCCCCGGGAGGACAAGGCCGACACGTACTGATCGGGGCCTGAGCCACTGTGAGCCGCCTTGTGGAGTTAGCCTCAGCCCTGCTCCCCATTACGGAACCATCATGCCCAACAAACCTGCTGGTTCACGGTGAAGCCCAGAGCCCAGGCCCAGGGGTCTCCGAGACACCAGTTTGGACTTACAGGACAGCTTTAATGTTATCTTGTTCATGGGAGGAAAGGTCTCTGAGAACTAAGGCATGCTGGGAGTGCACAGGCCCCTGGAGGAGACCCCAGTTCAGCAATGGACGGAGTCTATAATGGGGGCTGCAAAAGGAACCAGGGGGCAGGGGTGACATGATGATTGCTTCTCTATCCCTTACCTTACTCTGTGACTGTGGGCTAGAAACTTAACCTCTCTGAGCTTCTTTCCTTCTGTCTATAATATGATAGAACCTCCCTCCATGCAGGGGACAACCCTTGGGGGCAGAGCCCCAGTGCTCTCTGCCCTTACCCCCTTCCCCCCTTAGCCAGTCAGGCCTCCATCATCACCCAGCTCAGAGGCAGCCAAGTCGGATCAGGGTCCTGGCAGAGATCTTGGGACTGTATGGCTTCAGAGCTGTTGAGGGGCTTTGGGTTGGGAGGCTGTAGGATTTGGAGATTATAAGGTCCGGGAGCTAAAGGGTCTTAGGGCTGTGAGGGTCTAGGAGCTGCCGTGTCTGGAGGCTACGGGAAAGGCAGTGTCTGCTACCTCAGGGGTCTGCAGTGGGGCTAGAAGCTGCAGGGCTTGTGGGATGTGCATCTAAGGCTACAGGGGGTTGTGGACTCTGAGACCTGGGACCTGCAGGGGTCTGGAGGCTTCAGAGTCTGGGCCTCCTGGACTGAGCAGGTCTGGGGGCCGCTGCTGCTGGAGAGGCTACAGAGCTGCGTGCTCTAAAGTCACTGAGTGTCTGGGACTGTGGAGCATGGGGTTTTGGTCCCCTCACAGAGCCAGAACTGAATAGGTGTGGGTCTTATCTCCTTGAGAAACTGCAGTGTATACCCCTTTGAGGCCTAGCTTTTACTCCCCAAGGAACATATTTGGGAGGTGAGAGGCACAGGCACACACACACACACCACACACACACACACACACACACACACACACACACACACGTCTGATGCGCTAGACTGCCCAGGCTGGCAGCCGGCACAGCTGTGCAGCCCCAGCGCCTGTCTCTGGCCCTCGCCTCTCATACCTGTACCTGGGCCAGAACGGGAAGCCCCAACTCAGCAGGCGTCTGGCACTAATTGTGAATTAATAAGTTAATTAATAAGTGCCACATCCGACCTCAGTGAATCCTTCCAAAACCCTCCAGTTTCATCCTGCCCATCCAAAGTGAGTATGCCAAAGTGAGACTTTATTTTAGCCAGAAGAGAAGCCAGGCAGGTCGTGTGGGGCTCAAGGGCAGGTCTGGGACCTCAGGTCCACCCTGGGATGCCATAGGGAATAGCATGGGCCTAGGAGCAGGAGACCAGCCGGGCGTGGTGGCGCACGCCTGTAATCCCAGCACTTGGGAGGCAGAGGCAGGTGGATTTCTGTGTTCGAGGCCAGCCTGGTCTACAGAGTGAGCTCCAGGACAGCCAGGACTATACAGAGAAACCCTGTCTCGAACACACACACACACACACACACACACACACACACACACACATTCACATGGTTCACAGCCTCCAATCACACACCTAGTTCACACGACACACAGCAGGATCCTAAGAAGTGGGGGAAACTGAGACAGAAGCAGGCAGTGGGGGTCTGTGCCGGGTGCCCAATGGCCCTCAGAAAGCTGGATCTGCTCCTGACCCTGATGGCTGAGTCTTGGCCTTTCCTGGGCCACAGAACTGACTTGTCTACCTTGGAAAAGCTCACTGTGGGAACACAACCCTTTCCCTAGAAAGTGACACCATGACCAGATACACAGGCGTGCAAGGAAGGGTCAGGGTTCACCGGTCCCCAAGGACTCAGCTTAGGGACCTTTTGGTCTCACATGAGAAGCCACACCCAAGCCAAGGCACACACTCCCCAGTTCAGAGAGCATTCCTAGTCATGTGCTCTGGCACTTTGCCGAGAATCCAGGGCACCAGGTGCAGGGGCCTCATTATCTCTGCCCCAGAGCCTGGAGACCAATGACCTACGGGCTTCGTTTGCATACAGGGGTCATAGGCATTTGGTTCATTATTATGCTTCATAACCGAGAGACAGACAGCATATGTATTCTTTGCTATTTAGCAAATGTTATGTAATTATTTAAAAAAAAAAACAGATCAGCTGGACCTAATTTTGGCTGCTGGGATCCTTGCCTTGGGGCAGCCAGGGCCTCTCCTGGCCCCTCCCAGGGCCGCCATTCCTGCTGTCCCCCAGCCTGACTCCTAGCCTGTGCACAGGGTCACCCCCTCCCGGGGAGCTGGGGGTGGGGCAGGGAGGGAGGACTTGAGTTCCGAGTCCATTCTATTCGGGCTCACAGCAGCTTGCCTGCCGGGAGGATTTAGTGAGCGGCCGCGGCTGCGGTCAATAGTGCGTTTGTTTTGCTATCGACCTGCCAGGCGGCTCCCAAGCTGCCGTCCCCTGCACAGCTGAGGCCTCTCCAGGCTGCGGAGCAGAGACCTGGAATCATAAGACCCATCCAGAGAGGCTTCCAACCTTGGCACTGCCAGTCCCTGCCCACAGCCTGGCCTGGGCAACTCTCAGCCCCTTCCTGGCCCCATCCTTGTGTTCCATAGTCCGGGAGAGGGTGGGGCACTGCAATTGCCGGCTTCATTAGACTCGGGGGCCCTCCTGCTTGACAGAGAACCCCCAGGCTGGGGGACTCTGGGACCTACCTTATGGAAAGCATAGCCTGAAGAGATGGAGGGACACACCTCAGAGAAAAGCAGCGGGCTCTCTGGGGTGGAGCACTGAGGCCCCTCCCCTCCCCTCAGCACTCCTCTAGGTCTGGTACCAGCTCAGTTAAGAGCAGGGGCCATGAGGGGAGCCAGCCAAGGGGACACTCATTTTGGCTTCTGCTCAGAAGTCCCCTCCCCCACCCGGGTTAGAGGAAAGTTGACAGGCATGGAGTCTCTGACTTACACTTATTCATTCATTCAACAAACATTACCAGGAAGCTGCTCTGGGCGGGGCCCAGAGGTGGAGGCCACAGGCTGAAATCTGAGAGCCAAGCACCCCACACAATTTTGAACAGAGTAGGAAAGGGTGTGGGTTCCCAGACGGGTCTGGGGGAATGCTGGAGCTGGGAAGGGCTGCTGCCTGGGACTGGGGTGGGGGCGGGGCAGGCATGGGCGCCTTCGTGGAGGCCCTTCTGCCAGCGGTTCTGAGGGATGAGCGGGATTTTGACAGGGGAGGAGGCCCAGCAGGAGGAGGCCCAGCGGGGGCAGAGGCCTGGCGCGCAGCCGGGTGCGCAGGGAGACGGGAGATGCACGCGGCCCCTCTGTGAACCGTGGAGGTCTCTGGAGCGGGGAGCAGAGCCAGCCCCTCCTTGTCTACTTAGCCAGTCTCTGGAGGGCTCAGACCCCACACACCCGTCCCCAACTGTCCCAAAGGGAGTCCTCATCCCCTTCTTTTGTCCCCTCCCCCTCCAAAATGAGAAAGAGGGGGAAAACTATTATTGTTCACGCCTCATCTCCCCCCAGCGTTATTAAATTTCATTCCACGAGCAAATAAATCCGTTTTTACTGCAGCAGGAGGCACGGGCAGTGGTTTGTTTTACCTTTTTTTATTTTTCAAAGTCCTGTTAAATCTGCTGGGATCCGCCGGGAAGCCTCCTCGGCCCCAGCTCGTGCCTCCCTCCCGGCTTCTCCTCCTCTCGGCCCAGCAGGCAGGCCGGGGCCACCTGACCTGCTCCGGTGCTCTCCAGAGGCCTTCCAGTCCCCAGCCTGCCTATCGGGCGGGGCGGGAGGAAACGCTCTGTCAGCCTCCTGTTTGTTTGGCATTTTATAGTTTTCCTAACACTTCCCGCGCACGCCTCCCGCAGAGGCCCTGATGGGGAGGCATCGCCGGCTCCATTTTGCAAAGAGAGAAAATAAGCCGGAAAGCCAGAGACTCGGAACCCTCCCGGTAGTTTTGAGAGCCCCAGGTACACCCCCCACCCAGGCTCTGACCTTTTCCCCACGCCTGGCCTGGCCTTATCTGGATCTGGAGACAGCGTGGCTTTGTTTGGCATGTCGGGCACCCTACCCAGTACCACAGGGTGTCACGGCTCCCACTCCTGCCATCTAAAAGCGATGTGAGTCCCAGACCCAGTCTCTGCACCCGTGGCAGAGGCACAATAACAGCGCCCCCTTGAGTCACCACGGGGAAGAGGGGACGCAGGGACCCAGCCCGGTGGTCACCTCCCCTCTCGCCATGCTCTCCTGCCCAGAGTCCTCCTACCCACTGCCCTGCAAGCTGGTAGACTGTCGTGGATGGGCCGGGCAACGGGGCTTGGGGAGCCTTCGAAATCGGATCTGTGCTAGACTCCCAAGCTGAATTCCCTTCAAGGTTACTCCCCGTCAACCATTTGCTAAAGACTTAATGACTGTCAATAGGTGCCTGTTGCATCCACTGAGCCGGCAGCTAGAGGTTCCCGGTGACACACTAGCGACTCCACTGCCCAAGCCAGACCCAGGGGTCACCATGCACGGTTGAGTGTGTACCTGTCCTCCCTGTGTCCGATGTCAGGCCATGGCAGGGCTGAAGAGGCTCCCACTTGAGGGGAACTGCACTTTCCCGGCTGGACGCCCTATGCTCAGCCTACCCAGTCTTAGGGTGAACGGGGACTCAGGAGCAGGCAGCGAGGCCCTCGCTGACTCCAGCCGGCAGGCATGGTCTACCTGTCCCTCTGTGATCTGTCAAGCCACCTGCTTATTCGGGTAGTCTGGAGAGGAGCCTGCAGGCCCATCTCCTGTCCGAGGAGCGCCCCCACCCCTACCCAGGTGCTGACAGCTGACAGCTCTGTGCACGGCTAGGCTCAGCAGCACCGGCCCCTCCGGGACGGGCGCTGTCTCAGGTGTCACAGGGGATTATGGCTCCAGGTGAAAGTGTCCATCACCTGCCACATTCACCCCAATCCCCTCCCCCTTCCTTCCTGCTCCTGCCTCCCTATCCTAGGCCAGGGGAGGGGCTGTCGCCACAGCCCACCTATAATTCTAGGCTTCTAGCTCCGGTCCCCAAGCCACCCTGCTCCGACTTCCTCTTTTCTTTCCTCTCCCCCTGATTAGTACAGGACACTATCAGACCAGACAGCATCAGGTAATCTTCCCTAGGGCTGTCTGTCGGCACCTGGGGTTACGCTAACTGGGGGAGGGGCAGGGAAATACAGATGCCCATCGCTACAGAGAGTCTCCAAGGCTGCCCTGGCTAAGGTAGGGGTGCTGCTGGGGGCACAGGCTTGTGACTGGTGGGATAAGGAGCAGCAGGTCTGAGCTTACTGTTTAAGCAGCCAGCTTGAAGGACAGGAGGGGCCAGGCCAGAAAATGCAGACGCAAAGAGCCCTGAGTGCATGGAGCCGGGTGAGGGCTGCTGTGCCTCCTTGGTCTCAGTCTGCCGGTCCATCAGATGGGAGTGCCGAGACAGGCAGCTTTACAGGGACATGTGATTCTCTCTCCGGGAACTGGTCATCCCAGGACCTCGTGCTGTTCTGTGCCAACTTTCACCGTGCCCACTCCCCTTCAAGGTTTGCAACCGCAGTCAGGGAAGTTGCCGTGCCCCCTGGCTTTCACCTCCCAAGCCTGCCTGGGCACGGTAGGTGGAAGGGCAGGAGATGCCAATGGCGGGCGGGCACCACATCCTCTAGTTTCCAGCTACCTGGACTAAAGGGGTCTCTGGCACGGCCTGGTGGGGGCATGGCACCTGAACAGAAGGCGGAAGAATCGGCCACAGCCCCCAGAGTGGCGCCTGCCAACTGAAACGTATCTCAACGCCATTAATTTACATTTTGATTCGACTTTCTTAATTTTACTTCAACTTCGTACGACTCCGGTTGGAGAATCATTTTAATGTATTTATCTGTGAGGCAATTTGTTAAATAACCCCCAAGACTCGGCGGTTTTCCGTCCTGAGCTTTTATTGCAAGGCTGTTTTAAATTAAATTAGTCGTCAGGGTCCCTGAGTGCATTGTAACGGGATGAGTTCACCGCCAGCCCACTCGTAAAAGTTGTGCAAACCTCTGGCTAAAAGCACACACACAGGAAAGCAGGACGCGGCTGTTCGGCTGTTCAACGGCCCTGGGGCCCTCAGGAGGGATGCGGTGGTGGCGGTGGCACAGCCACCCACCCCTGTCTGTGAATAGACTGCTCTGGGGGACACTCCCAGGTCACCGGCTGGGGCTGCGGCCGGCCAGACGGCTCAAGAACAACTGAGGTGTGTGCACGCGGAGACAGAACCTGCCCCTGCTGTCTCTGGCCTCAGGGCACCCGCTCTGGAGACCCAGCAGGTGTGTGTTGGGGGCTGGCCAAGGGCTTGGTCGGACTGTCATCATCCCTCTGGAAGTTGGTAGGGCAACTGAGTCTGCATCCTGGCCTCCGTTTTAGGTCCCTAGCCACAGAGGAGGATTAGGAGGGGAGTGAGGCCCGTCTCCCATTCCCTTATTGTCCCCTCCCTCCTATGATCTGAGATGGCATCTGTGCCGACTGTCACCTGTGTTGGGGGCACAGTTTCTGAGCCGAAAGGCGCAGGTATTGAATCTATATTTCATTTTCACGTCTGCAGCTGCTATTTTGTGTGATAATGGATTCGCTCCCCGTATCCTCCAGGAGAGCCGGGCTGAGGGGAGGGCTGAGTGCTGTTAATGAGGACCCTGTCCTCTCCCGGGTGCCTGCAGGGCCTCTCTCCCCACCACTCTGCACCCATCTGTGTCTCTCAGTAACTGAGCTGGCTTCCTCCCCACCACCCACTTGGGCACACTTCTTCTGTCACAGCTCAGCTTACCTCTCCTTCAAGCCTCTCCCTCCTCAGGAAGTTGCCCAGCCCTGGAGAGTCATCTGACACATCATGCAAATCTCAGAATGGCCGCCGGTAAGGGAGGGGTCAGGGCACATGGGGGCTCTGCAGTGCGTGGGGCACTTACTAGGTGGGTCTCAGGGCACCTCGTATAGTATAGAAGAAACATCAGGGCAGAAACCTGCCTGGCTCTACCTGCCAGCTCCGGACCTTGAACCATTTGCTTGCTTGTCTGCTTCAAGCCACCCCTCAGGAACACGTTTCTCACGGGATTCGCACTGGGTTCCGACTGGTGTTCAGAGTACTTCTCACTCACACTGTGGTCCCACGGGGGAGGCAAAATGTGTCTTAAGCAGTACGATTATCTTGAGGTTTTTGTTTTGTTTTGAGACAGGGTCTTACTATATATATCCTTGGCTGGCCTGAAACTACCTATGTAGACCAGGCTAGCCTGAACTAAAAAAAGATCCACCTGCCTCTGCCTCCAGAGTGCTGGGATCAAAGGTGTGTGTGCCCCTGTGCCTGGTGGTCTTCTTTGCACAGTCCTGAGGACGGAATGCAGGGTCTGCACATGCCAGACAAGCTCTCCGCCACGGAACTGCATCCACCCCAGCTCCAGGGCCTGACTAAAGTCATCTTTCCAGGCCCTTGGCAAGGCCCTGCACATGCACCTCAGAGCCGGTCACCTCCCCTGGGAAGCTCCCTGGTACCTCAGTCAAGGCCTCTACTTTGGAGCAGAGGGAATCCTTGAGTGGCCAATCTGGCCAGGGGAAGAGGTGGCATCATACTCCCCAAAGTGGAGTGTCAGATACTCACGGGCACATCCTGCGCCACACATGTACAAGGCTCCTCGTTCGAATCTCGGTCCAAACAAAAGCAAGCAAAACCTTCCAGACCAGTTAGTGCCTTCAGAACAGAGCCCGCGGCTGCAGGCGCAGGGACAGGCCTGGCCAGCGCCTTCTCACAAGGCGCCCACTCTCCATCTCTACCCCTTGCTCTCGGAGCTGCCTGGATCCTCGGCCCAGCCCACTCTACCTCGTATTTCCCCTGAGACTTTGCTCCAGGGGGACCAGTTACAGGAATCACGGGTGGGCTCTGGAAGCGAGCACCAAATGAAAGCTTGAACAAACAGTGATCCAGGTCCTCGTGGACCTAGCTTCCGGCCCCAGAGTGCCTGAGGTGTCAGCCAGCAGCCCCCCTCTGGCAGCCTTTGCCAGGCCCGGCTGAGGCAGCTGGGGAGGGCAGTGGAGAAGCCAG
Source organism: Apodemus agrarius (assembly GCA_964023405.1). NCBI lineage: Eukaryota > Metazoa > Chordata > Mammalia > Rodentia > Muridae > Apodemus > Apodemus agrarius. Next base: position 144,297,310 of record OZ030005.1, read on the forward strand.
AGAAAGGCCCTACCTTGCCAGAGGCCCAACGCTTTGCATCTCGCTCTGATCTTGTAGGGATGCATTCTGGGTTTTAACAAGGCTGGAGAAGAGAAGCCAAGCCTTGGCAGCTGGCAGTCAGGCCTCCGGAGAGGGGCTGTCATGCACACATGAAGCCCCCTAAAGGCCCACCCAAGGCAGGCCCAGGGCCTCTGGCTGTTGAGTCAAGAGAGAGAAAAAAACCCAAAGCCAGAAGGCCTGCCCCTGGGTCCAGAGGCTCGGGTCAAGCCCAGCCCCGACCTTGCTTCCCACCTAGGGTTCAGTCCAAAGAAGTTCTTCCTTGGAGCGGGTCCCCGCCCTCAGCACAATCAGGACTGTCCACGGAGGCTGCAGAACAGCTCCATTGCTTTCTGTCCCCAAGCCCCCGGGCTGTGCAGTTTGGGATCCACCCCCCTCACTGATGTTTTATTCATGTAAACTCAGCCTGCATCTATGCTTAGAAGAGAAAATATGGAGAGAGCGACAGAGACGGCGACCGAGGCCTCTGGGGGTTTGTGTGGGTGCTGCCCTTCCAAAGGGCATTCTAGAAGGATCTAGATGAGCTCTTTCCCCGAGGACGCCTGACAACCAGGGAGCTGGCATTCCATTCGATGGCACTCATTGTCACCTTTTAGTCTCTCACCGGCTCCTTTCAAACCTCTCTGCAGCTCACAGCTCACTGGGGAGGGCCTGCATCCCCCGCCCTCACCCTCAGAAGCCACACTGGCTGGGGCCTGGGAGGAAGCGGGAGGCATTGTCTGTGCTAATTGCATTGTTAGAGCGAAGGTGCTCGTGTTCGCCTGTCTAATTTGGGGCCTTTATTTAACATGATTGCTGGCTGACAGCCGGGAGGACCAGCCACCGCAGCCCACGCCGCTGCGTCCCCCCCCCCCCGCCCCCGCCCTCTGTCCGGACTTGCCACCCTCAACACTCCAGTCAGTCACTGTCTCGCCCACAGCAGTTTCAGAGAACAGAGATAAGGAGGACTGCTCAGGGTGAAGCCTTTTGACCCCCAAGACTGCCCTGGGCTCCCCCACACCCCCAAAACTCTTGTTTACCCTTCAAGTAAAACACAAGGTCATTCATTCTCTCAGAAGTTGCCGCCGTGCCTCCTGAGCAGGCCCAGTCCACTGTTCTGAGGAGGAACAGGTCCAGGGAGGCCGCCCCACCCAAGGCGCTGCTCCCGGGAGGAGCACACTCCTCAGTGATACTCCCTGGCGGCTCCACAGAGGAGAGTGAGACCCAGAGAGGTTAAGTGACCAGCCCAAGGGCACACAGAGCTGTGGTGGCCTTTCTGCTGTTGCTCCTTGAAGGCTCCATGGAGATAAGCTTCGGCCAGCGAGCCTCTGCCTCAGGTGGCCTCACTGAACCCCTCAGAACCGAGAGGCGGTGCCGAAGCGCAGTCCCTAGCACATCTAATGCCCAAGCCCCGGGTCAGGCTGGAGCACAGAGGAACCAGGCAGAGCTAGGTTGGCGGTGGCCCTCCTGGTCAGGCCCGAGGAGGTGGATACCATAAAGCAGTTATTTCTCAAGAGGCTTCGCTAGAGCAGAGGGGCAGGGCAGAGCCAGGACAGTTCCTCCACTCCCCGGCTCTGGGGGTCTCCCCAGGGTGGGTGTACGCGGACAGGGGCAGGCTGGGCCTGATCTGTTGAGAGCTGTGACGTTTCATTGGGTCCCATGGGAGGAGTTTCACTGGGTCCCCTGTTCCCTGCTCTCCCAGCCAGTCTGCCCAGTTAATCCCAGGGTGTGGATTACACCTTGCATTTACTAAGCAACTACTGTGTGTTGGGCACTATACAAGGCTCGGAGCTATTCCAAGGAGTGAAGGAAGACAGCCGTGCTGTCCAGCTGTGGGAACCTCTGCTTACTGCGGTCCAGGAGAGCAGCAAGGCACAGGATGTCCTGGCACACAGCCAAGAGGCCATCTCCCTGGGGGGGGGGGGAATAAAAGCACACCAGGCAGGGACTGGAGAGTGTCTCAAAGGAATGAACAGAGCCAGATTTGTTTGGGAAAGAAGCCAATATATGGGGAGAGAAAGCTGTGTGTAAGGGGCCAAGGGGTGGGGGTGTGCACACACCAAGTCCAAGAGCATCTGATTTATTCCTCGGAACCTTGGTGCTTCCAGAAGCCCCCTGCAGACATCGGTGGCTTGCGTTGATTGGCTGGTTGGCTGGTGTTTGTGAGACAGGGTAGTCCTAGCTAGTCTGGAATTCTCTATGTAGATCAGGCTAGCCTCACACTTGCCTCACCCTTCTGCTATGGAGTGCTGGGATTATGGGCCTGCACCCTCACACATGGCTGGGGAGGGTATTTTAAAATGCAGATTCTGGGACTGGTGGCGGCAGGCAGCGAGGTGTCTCAGTGGGAAGGTAAAGATGCTAGCTAGGAAAGTCTGACGGCCTGAGTTCAAAACCAGGACCCACAGGAAGGAGAGAAGCAACCCCTGTGTGTATGTATAGACACACTAATTGTAACTTAAAAATTAAGTGCAAAAAACAAACAAATCAAGTAAAATGCAGCTTTCGAGCCCCAGCCACAGATAATCTAGCAAACTGAAGCAGAGCCCAGGGCCCTGCTTGGTCTGTTTTTGTTTCTAGACAGGATCTCACTGTCCCTCAAACTGGCATGGAACTCGGTTTGTGGCACTGAACTTCTGACCTGCCTGCCTCGGGTCCCCAGTGCTGGGGTTATGGGTATGCACAGCCAGGCCAAGTATATGTGGTTCTGGGAATGAAACCCAAGGCTGGACGTGCTAGGCTAACGCCCTACCAACTCGGCCACGTCCCCCTGCATTTTGGATCAGGCTTTGGTGGTTCCTAATAGAGCGGTTGAGGGGCACTGTGGGTCACGGGCGTGTGACTTGGGAAGCCCATGCTTGGTGCAGGAAGGACCGCTGAGGTGCAAGCAGGCCAGGCCCACTCCTGTCCCCAAGCAATGCCCCTCAACCTACAGGCTAGGGACTGGAGACCCAGTGGTGGCGCGGCGTGAAGGAAGGGCAGACAGCGGTAAAGTCAGCGCGGGAGCATCCATCTGCCCTGACAGCCAGCAATTACACCGCGTGATCGCCAGATTACTCCAAATGCATTTATTACAGGGGTTAGAAGCGGGGGACTTATTTACTGGCAAATCCATACTCATTACAAGACTCAGCCTAGCCTAGACTGAAAACAGCTCAACTGAAACAAATAATTACCAAAGTCCTTCCAGCGCGAGGCTCTCAGGTGGTTGTGTGTAGGGGGGGACACCAGGCCCTTCCTTGAAGGGAAGGGAGGCGGCGGCTGGTAGAGGATGGCGGGGTCGGCAAGGGGAGACGCTGCTGTCCTGCGGCGGGGCGGGCCGCCCTTGAGCCTGGTGCCACAGTGCGCATGCTTGTCAAGGTCATGAATATGCAAACGAGTTCTAGGGCGGCGGCGACCACGCCCTGGCTGGAGGGAAAAGGAGGCATGGGAGCTGTAGGACACTGAGGTTGAATCTGGAGCGTTGTACAGGAGTTGCATTTTTCGGGAAAAACACAGCACCACCTTCAAGTTGTTGAACGAATGAGTGAATGAATGAATAAATGAATGAATGTGTGAACGAACAAACAAACAAGAAACAAACGAACTAAATGGAAGCGCAGGCAGCCCTTGTCCCAGGTCACTCAGTCTTTTTTTTTTTTTTTTTTTTTTTTGGTTTTTTGAGACAGGGTTTCTCTGTGTAACCTGGCTGTCCTGGAACTCACTCTGTAGACAAGGCTGGCCTGGAACTCAGAAATCCACCTGCCTCTGCCTCCCAAATGCTGGGATTACAGGCGTGCGCCACCATGCCCAGCTCAGGTCACTCAGTCTTAAGAAGCCAGTTTCTGGCACCCAGGAAAACCTGGCACGCACAGCATTAGTTGCCAGGTGCTAGGTACTCTGGGGGGTGTGGTGTTGTGGGGTACGGGCAGCACAATGGAGTCCCCAGGCCTCATCGTTGTGATGGGTACAAAATGCTTTCTGTAGCCATCTTGGGGTCTAGAGCTCAAGTCCTTCGGTTTTCTGGAAGGGAAAAGTGTTGAGGCAAGATCTAAATACTGCATCACTCCTGGACTCCATATGCAGCTGGAGATGACCTTGAACCCCTCCATCCTCTGCCTCCTCCCTCCCAAATCCCGGGGACACAAGGGTTATAGCCGTGTACTTCCACACCCAACTATTCTGAGGTCTTTCTAGGAAAGGCAAAACATGCACTGGGCTGAAATCCTTCCTCCCATTTTACAGACAGACACTGAGGCACAGACCTGGCTGCTCCTTCAAGTGGGCTCTTATAGAACAAGCACCCCCGTACTCTGGGGCCCTGGACCGTAGTGGCAGTGATCAATGCCCTCATGGGAAGCTGTCAGGTCGATTGAAATGTGGGCCCAGCCTCTGCCCGCTGGGCAGATGCTGGCACCACCACCCAAGCCTTAAATATTCATTCACTTGACAGAACACTAATTAAACAAAGTAAGGTGCATTATTACTTGATTAAATTTTTTATTGGCAGCTTAATTGGTCTGTTAGTTGCCCCTTAGGGAGATGTTTCTGCTCTACCCCACCTCACCCCCTCCATGTGGGAGGGAGCCCCCAGTCTCCTGCACTGTCCTTTCCCACATGACCAGGGCACCCCAGACATATCTTCCCCTGTGCCCCTGCCCACTGTCCCACACAGCTGACCCCACCCCTTGGCATCAAGGCCCTTTCCTGTTGGAGCATCGGCAGCCGATGGGCACCTGGAAGGGACACCCCCCCCCCCCCCACCCCCACCCCCGTCCTCAAAATGAGTATCTGAGACCCTTTGGAGAGTGAACATATCCAGATTTGAGGGGACGGGCTGGAAATGTAGCTCATTTAGTAGATGCTTGACTAGCGTGCACAAGACCCTTAAGACTGACCCCCACAACACCACTCTCTGGACATAGTAATACAAGACCATAATCACCACAGTTGGGAGGCTGCGGCTCGGAAGTTAGAGACAAACCTTGTCTGTATAGCAAGTTCGAGGCTAGCCCAGGCTAGAGAAGGTCTTGTGTCCAAAAACAAACAACAAAAACCAGACTTGTGGACTGATCTGGGCTTGACTCCGCCCAGTGAGGTTGGCTGGCCCGACCCTCTCTGTGTCACTTTCCCCATGATCATAGCCTTGATGCCTCCTGTTACCAAGGTAAGGGCCGCCGGGCAGGAATGTAGCTCAGGGCTAGGGCTCCTGTTCACTCCGCAAAGCCCCAGGTTCACTTCCCCAGTGCTGGGTCACAGGGAGTGAGAGCAGTTTGTCAGGGTTCTCGGAGTACCTGGGGCTGGCCCGTGGAAAGGCCTGGGATGTCCCCGCAAAGCAGGTGAGACCACCCTGCCCTGCGTAGCCTCCCACCCTGGGACAGCTCCATCTACCATCCCTACAGACAGCACAAAGCCCAGCTGCCTGGCTACACCCTATCTTCCCAATACACGCACCTAATACAAGTTGGGGACAGCGTCATCCACCTGCAGTGGAGCCGAGACTGGCCAGATACCGCTGCGCCAGGTAGCACCCTTACTGCCATCCCCCCTGACCCTCAGGGGCCAGGCCACCCATTCCCCCAACCTAACCTCTGGCACAGCGGAACAGGTGAAAAGCCACAAGTGAACCTGTCCCCTTAGAACCAGCGATGCCCTGTGAACCTCAGTTTACCCCACTGCAAAACAGGTGCTTGTCCTCAGGCCATGGGAAGAGGGGTAAGAAAGCAGGACACAGCCGCGGATGGCCTGGCCAGCTCCTCACCACTCAGCAGACACGATGGAAACCCTTCTTCGGGTAGTAGGGGCAGGTAAGAAAACGGGGTCTTCCCAGAGTGTCTCAGGTCCACACACAACCCGCACCTCGAGGGGCTGCACCCAGGTTGGATCTGGGAGCCACTCCATTTGTGGGTCCTGCCCACCCCAGCTGTCTTCTCTGCATCCCCCCACCCTCCAGGAGGCCCCGGGCTCCACTGATGCCCGAGGAATCATCTGACGGCCCCGGAAGCCGCTGCTGGCAAGCAGGAGGCAGGGTAATTGGCACCGTGGGCCGTGAGTGCAGGAAATGAGTGGCCGCAACTGGCCCGGAGCGGGAAGCTCCTCGGTGTCACCGGCCTTATCTAGGAACAGACTGCCCAATCACAGGGCCGTGCCCGCTACACCAGGCAGCTGCCAGCTCCGCCGCCGCCCCTCCCCAGGGCCCTCACTGTATCTCCAGGCCGAGGAAGCTACTGCCCCTTCCAGCGGTCCAGGGCAACTCTCCAGGAAAGGCTTGCCCTGACACTGCCCCTCCCCGGTGTGCAGCCACAGGTGCCCTCTGAAGCCAGCAGCGTAGGGCGCCCTGCTCACATGCCTGCTCCGCTCGCCCTCCCAGCAGCCAAGACAAAGGACTGATAATAATTTCGTGCGTGGACAACACTCCAGCATCTATCTGGGAAATGCAGTCACTGGGGGCTGCGATAGGGTGTCATATATTAGGAAAATAGGACTGTAATGGGTTTTCAATTGTACATAACGCAGTCAGCGTTACAAGATTACACTGTGTGGTACTTGGTGGCTCACAGATGGCTGAGGAACACAAGTCCCAGAAGTGCCGAGCCCAGGGTGTGTCTGGGTGGGAGCTGGGGGACTGACTTCTGAGCTTCAGCCCAGACAATGGCAGGCGCTGGGCTTTAGGGCTGGTCCTGTCTGGGTTCAAATCCCAGGCCTTCTCCCATATGTGTTCTGGTTTCCACACGTGTGGGGGAGGGGGGCGCCTGCCTGTAGGACTGTGAGAATGAGCTGAGCTGTGGAGGGCGCATGCGCAACAATTCGCGGTCCCTGTCCGTCTCCTGTCTCTGTCCCGTGCTACTTTATGGGGAACTCTCCTTCTGTGGGGACAGAAGGGCAGAGTTGAGCCTGAAGACCTCACAGCCCACTCTTCTGAACTTGGCCTCCCAGGACACACAAGCCTGGGGTTTGGGCCCAGACTGCCTCGGGATGTCACCCCGCCCTCAGAGCCACCCCGCGTGCTCCCCGTGTGGGGCACTGCCGTGCCTTGTTCTTGTCTTCAGCTTCCTTCCCAGCCAGGGCTTCCCGGGGACTAGATCTGGCCTGGCATTCTATGCCCTTGACAGTGGGATAGCCGTGGCCACGTCCTCTCACGGGTTTTCATTCTACCTGAGCAGGTTCGGTGGCCCCAAGCTGTGCTGGACAGGGCGGACGAGAGGTCCCCCACCCCCACAGCCTGCTCTGCTCACAGGCTCTTGGACTGCTGTCCCCAGCCCTGAATTTAGCACCCAGCCAAGCTTACCCCAAAGCTGCCCTTTCTCCTAACCTTATAAGCTTCGGGCCCAGGGGAGCCTTAGACTTCTCAGTGGGCTTTTCTTGACACCACAAAAGAAAACAAATTATTCAGGGTGGCTCAGAGCCCCTCCAGAGCCATCTGGAACTCAGATGCTCCAGGAACACTCTGTTTGGAGGTTTGTGGGTGGCCATCTTACAGCTGGTCCCTGAGGTCACAGGGCAGGGCTCAAAAGGCTGGGCTAGGATGCCGGATGAGGAGAAGCGTCCTTCCAGAGTGTCTGTCAAGTGGAGACCAGCCAGCCCAGAGCCTAGGACCGTAAGTCTCATCTGTTTAATAGCGGAGGGAACTGTGTGTGTGTGTGGGGGGGGGCGGGTGACAGTTCTGCCACCTATCAGACCCCTTACTTTTGTCCATAGTTTATGCCACCCCACCCCATACCACAGAGCCCCCAGGATTGACATAGCACCCCTTCTGGGTTCTCAGCTGTCCCTGGTGAGTGCCAACCAGAGCTGTCTGGAACCACCCAGACTCTGGCCCTCTAGGGCATGGGGTTGGAGTGCAGGAGGGACAGATCTGGCTCCCCACCTGGGCCCTGAGCTGTCCTCCAGATGGAGCACTGGGTCCCGTCTGTCCATTCTGTCCTCCAGATGGAGTACTGGGTCCGTCTGTCCATCCTTCTGTCCTCCAGATGGAACACTGGGTTCCGTCTGTCCATCCTTCTGTCCTCCAGATGGAGCACTGGGTTCTGTCTCTCCATCCTTCTGTCCTCCAGATGGAGCACTGGGTCCGTCTGTCCATCCTTCTGTCCTCCAGATGGAACACTGGGTTCCGTCTGTCCATCCTTCTGTCCTCCAGATGGAGCACTGGGTTCTGTCTCTCCATCCTTCTGTCCTCCAGATGGAGCACTGGGTCCTTCTGTCCTCCAGATGGAGCACTGGGTCCCGTCTGTCCATCCTTCTGTCCTCCAGATGGAGCACTGGGTTCTGTCTCTCCATCCTTCTGTCCTCCAGATGGAGCACTGGGTCCGTCTGTCCATCCTTCTATCCCTCCCTAGCAGAGCCTCCTGTTCCCACAGCTGCTCCCCCACCCCCACCAGTCTCATCCCACAGACAGCTTGGTGAGGATGTGGGTGTGAATTTCCATGAGAAGGGAGGCCCTCCCTCACTCCAACAAAGAACCGTAGCTGGGCAGGAGGCAGCAGGGAGGGCCAGCAGAGCTCAGGGCAGGTGCCCAGGCAGGTGAGGATCCCTGGGAGGTTTGCCAGACAGCCTCCAAGACAGGAAGCAGCATGTGCTGCGGTCCGACCACACCGCACCATTGTGCTGCGGGGGCTGAGTTAGACATTGGATCCCATTCTCAGCTCTCTGCCAACCCATCCCACAGCCAGGACAAATCCGACAAATTGTGTTCCAGTTCCAGAGACACTCTGGGGACCAGAGGCCCGGGCCAGAGGTCTGACAGCAGATCCCTCACGAGAGCCTCAGGGAGCTACGCATGCACAGCTGCTAGCAAATGCCAGCCTGGCCCCAGTCCCACCCTGCCGTGCCAGCCTGCCTCAGTGACCCTGAGGGACGGTGGCAGGCTCGACAGTTACTAGCCAGGACTGCTGCTAAGAGCTGTACTCCAGAGAGGCCTGAGCATCTCCCGTTCTCTCTCTGCCCAGGGGAAATGGAGGCAGTGTGGAGGAGCCAGACATCCAACTGGCGCTCCATCTGTGACTGTCATCTGTCCATGTGTCCATCCACACACAGATGGGTGCTTTAGTTTAACGAGCCAGGCCCTGGAGACTGGAAGCCAGGGATGAGGCTTTTTCCGAGCTCACTGCCTCCAGGGGGTGAAGGAGACAATGGACAGCCAAAACCACACGTAGTGAACGAGCTAGCACCCTAACCTCTGCTCTTCTTAGCCCCATGGGGCCAGAAGCTGCTAAACCAGACAGAAGTGCCCCTCTCTTGCACCCACGACTCCTGACCTGTGCAATACGTCTGTGCGTGTGCATGTGCGTGTGCGTGTGCGTGTGCGTGTGCGTGTGTGTGTGTGTGTGTGTGTGTGCGTGTGTGTGTGTGGGGGGGGTGCCTGCTTGATGAAGGGCAACTCCACCCACCCAGAACCCAGCTGCTTCCAGCTGGTATTTAAAGAGGTGTCCCAGGGTGACTGGGCTCCTTCCACCCTCCCTGCAGAGTCCCTCTCAAGGTAAACCAAAGGCAAAGCTGCCATCTACCCCTCACCCGCGCGCGCGCGCTCTGCCCCCGAGGGCCTCAGCCGGGCTGGGCTCTCAGGCAGACTCTGTGACAGGAGCAGTAGACTTAAGTCCCCAGGCTGCTCTCAGGACACACAGGCCAGTGCGAGGCTGACACTGGCTGGGGTGAAAGGGAGCCTCCTCAGCACAGTGGCTAAAGTTGAGCTGATTGGTTTAGGGGGTGCTAAGAATCACAACCTGACACCCGCCAAGCACACACTCTCCCACTAAGCAGTGACCTCAGAAGGAGGGTTATTACCTCTTTTAATAAGGAATACTAGAAGGCCCTAGAAACTGGACAGTGCCACCCAAGGTGGTGGCCACATCAGAGAAAGATGGCTGACAAGATGATTCTGTCATGGCAAGGGGGCGCAGGAGGGGCAGGCTCTGTGGAGGAACAAGTAAGGAGCAAGACAGTCAACGTGGCAGCGCGAGGGAGGGGCTGGCCCTCTCTGAGAGTCGAGAGGTGATTCTCTCTACCCAAGGAATGCTGGAACCATTTAACACAGGACGAAACCGAGGCCCAGAAACTGGGGCTCGCACTGGTGTAGACAGAGCCCACTGACTGACTGCATCCTGCCAGGCGCCTGAAGCACAGAGGAAATTAAAAGGGGTGAGGGCTGCTGACAGCACGTTCCGGGGAGCCCCACCCCCACCCTGTTGATATTTACTGGAAGCGCAGCTTGGATTTATAGAACTGTGTTTCAAAGAGCTCAGAGCCTCATCGCAGGCCAGCGCCCGCGGTTCTGGGGGAGGGACACATCCTGCCTTCGCAAACTTGTTAATAATCCTCCTTGTCAGGCAGTTCCTCCTCTGTCTAACCTAAATCTCTCCTGTCATGGCTTGAGCCAACTGTCTCTGCCACGGCTTAGTGCACCCTGGAGCAGGCTTTGACCTGTCCTCTGCGCCCCTGGGAGACATAAGACACCTCTGAGGGTGGTGTGGCCTTCTTCCCTGGTCTAGTTCTTCCTCCGGCAGCAGTGCTCCTACCTGGCCCTGGCTAGCAGTGGGCTCCCTGTCCTTGCTGCGGGTGAGGGGGACTCAGAAATGTGGAGCTGGGTGTCACATTCACATTCACGGACTAAGGTGACAACTCCTTTTTGTCACAGGACACAGGCCTCCCTTCCTAAACCTGAACTCACTGGAGAGAAGTCAGCCTTATCTCAAGACCACAGAGCAGGGTGCCCCACAGAGGAGGGTGCCCCACAGAGGAGGGTGCTCCACAGAGCAGGGTGCCCCACAGAGGAGGGTGCTCCACAGAGCAGGGTGCCCCACAGAGGAGGGTGCCCCACAGAGGAGGGTGCCCCACAGAGCAGGGTGCCCCACAGAGCAGGGAGCCCCACAGAGGAGGGTGCTCCACAGAGCAGGGTGCCCCACAGAGCAGGGTGCCCCACAGAGGAGGGTGCCCCACAGAGGAGGGTGCCCCACAGAGCAGGGAGCCCCACAGAGCATCCGGCACACAGAAATCACAAGGTGGAGATGGAGCCGCCTGGCCCTGCTGGAGGGGAGCCGACGATGCCAGCAGAGGTGGGTGGAAGGAAAACAGAGATAGGAACATAGTCTTGTACCTCAGCTCTGTCACAGAACCCAGATGACCTTGAACAAACTCCTGCCTGGGCAGGCAGGCAAGGGGCTCTGGGTGCCTTGGTCACAGGGTCACAGGCCTCCCTCTGTCCCCACTGGACTGAAGTAGCCAAGGCCTAGAAGCCCCAGAACAAGGAAAAGAGGAGAAAGTGGGGGGCTTCGGTCACTTCCCTAGGCAGTTGCGCTTGCTGAGGACCCCACTGAGGACCCCGCTGAGCACCCTGCTGAGGACCCCACTGAGGACCACACTGAGGACCACACTGAGGACCACACTGAGGACCCCACTGAGGAGCCCACTGAGGACTGCACTGAGGAGCCCACTGAGGACTGCACTGAGGACCGCACTGAGGACCGCACTGAGGACCCCACTGAGGACCCACTGAGGACCCACTGAGCCAGCTCTCGGAGCTCCCATCTTCCTCTTGCTCCCGGCTCCAGCTCCAACCATCTGAGCCCAAGTGTCTGGACTGCACTTAACCCCACAGTCTCAGATCCTGCTGAGTCCCCTGCCCGGGCCTGGGTTCCCAGCCATCCTCCATGGGGGACGCAGCCACCCCTGGCCAACGCTGGCTACAAACACTCAAAAGAGGCTCGGCCTAGCACCTGCTTCCCGACCAAGACCTTCAAGAAAGCTCAGGCCGCGACAACTCCCCACTCCCACCCCATCTGCAGAGCCTGGCCTGGTTAATCTGCTTCATTAAAGGCACTAATTAATTGGCTTAATTAAAAGGGTAACCTCCAAGCCAGCAAGCAGATCTCCTCTTGATGAGCGTTAGAGTGCCTGAGGAAGCCGGAGTTGAATAGGTGCATCACACCCACTGCTGGCCCTGCATGCTCTCCTGGGACCACAGACCCAGCCGTGGCCCTTGGGGTGTGTCCAGGGAGAAGGCCCCAGTGTGTTAACCCATTGGCAGGGCCCTCTCCCTCCCCTCAGGAGGCAGAATTGGAAGCCCACCTTGACTCAATGCAGCGCTGCTCAACTGCAGTTAGGAGCCCAGAACAGAGGCATCATAACGGAACCCAGAGCAGGCAGGTCGCAGCCAGTAACACTTAACAGGCCAGGAGGGACTGCCAGCTGCCATAGGAGGGCTGGGGCTAACCTCACCATGCCTATCTGGCAGGCAGCGGGGCCGGGTTACGGTAAGCTCTAGCAGGAATACTACTGGTGCTGTGGCAGGATCCCATGAGGAGTGGGGAAGGGCCTCTGGACTCCAGCTTCCATTATCTTTAGTCAAAAAGAACTGAGCTCAAATCTCAGCTCAGTCCCAGGAACTGGAAGGTTGTGTGGCAAGCTCCAACTTTCCCAGTTCCCCCAGCACAGAACACCTGCCAGGGATACCCTGTCTATTCCCTTTCTAAGTAGAGCCTTCCAGGCTGAGCAGGAAACAGACCTGGGATTGATTAGTCAGGCCTGCCACGGGTGCCAGTTAAGAAGCACAGGCTTCTTGTGTACCGTTCTCATTCAGCCCATTCTACGAGGCCCAGAAAGGCTAAGCATGCAGTCGGCTGAACATTTTCTGCCGTCACAGGGAATCATTCCCATAACACCCCAAGCCTCCTCAGAGGACTCAGCTCAGCTCTTCCCTAGCCAGCACTCACTTAGCTGTCTGCCAGCTTTCAAGAGAATGAGGCATTCCCAGTTAAAACTCTGAGCGGGGCACTGGGAACCCTAGCTTGTGGAAGGCAGAGGCTGAAGGATGGGGAATTCAAGGCTATCCTCTGCTATCAAGGTCAAGGTCAGCCTGGGACGCCCTGTGGAGAGAAAGAAAAAGACAAAAAGAGAAAGGCATCTTTTGCTCTGAGTCTGTGCTTTCTCGGGGAGGGAAATGGGCGTGGCAGGGCTTCTTCGAAAGATCTGTGACAGTGCTTAAAATAGAGACCTTCCTCCTTCCCTAATGTCAGCCTTCTCCGACTGGGACAGCCTCTCTAATAGGTGGCAGTATTGAAAAGTTGCCACACAGTGCCCAGGGACCAGGAGCGGCACCAAAACAGTCACTCTGCCTCTTTCATGGACCCCCAAAGGAAAAGACTAGACCTCAAGTTGAGAGAGGGTGCCTTGCAGAATCCAGAGGAGCTCAGCCAACTCCCCTTGGGTGCTCATCTAGACAAGTCAGAGTGCACTCCTAACCCTGGCTCATCTGATAAGCCAGCCTCAGGCAGTCTGGCCCCTCATGAGCAGCCTGGGCCAGCACTCCTGGGCCAGCACTCCGCTGTCAGCTTGAAGCTCTCCGTGCTGGGCCCGCCCACAGCAGAGGCGCAAGGCCGCCTGTCAGATCCGGACAGATTCTGTCTTTGCACAAACAGCTGTTCGCCTGCTCGACAGCTCTGCCACCCAGGAGAAGTTCCAGCAAGGGGCCCCGCCCTGTAATGATGAGACTCAATCGGCGGGGCCTGCGGAGGGCGGGGCCACTGGGCGTGCTGTCACCACAGCTTCAGGCTGGCAGTGAGTGAGAAGCAAGCCTCAGAGCCTCTAAAAAGCAAGGCTATGGTGTAGGAGGCTCCAGGCTCAGAGGTTGGGCCTTGGGTCAGGACCTGCCCGGCATCTCTTCACAGGAAACTGTTTTGTATCATAGCACTCAGGGGCTGATCCCACAAATCCTAGCACCATACAGGGCCTGGCATGCAATCAGGAAACATCCACCCTGGATAACGGTTATTGCTGTGTGGTCCTCCTCAGCCAGGTCAGTCCGCCAGCCATGTAGGTGGGGACCTGTCCATGCCAAGTGATCATGGGAACAGATCTGGTCAAAAGGGTCCGGGACTGGAATCCAGTCACTGGAGAATCACTACTGTCACACTGAAGGCTGCAAAAGATCCATCCACCCAGGCCCATGGACATATGGCCACAAGGCAGGACCCTGTGCAAGTTCACACAGCTGCGCATGGGTGGCCTGCACACGTCCTGACAGGCCAAGGGGAGCGCTACATACGGATCTCAGGTCTGAGCCTCAATTAGATCTCCTGTCAAGTCCCCCAGGCCCCTGCTGTGGAAAACAAGTTGCCAGTTTCAACTACCTTGCTGTGAGAGCCCGCTCAGCACTCACTTGAGTAGCATTGACTACGTCTGGCATCCAGACTAGGCATGCCTAGAACAACCCGCAGCCCAAGCGCCCTGAGGGAGGCTTGGTCTCTTCCCTCAGGGTATGGGGTCTTCAGCCTGGAGCAAGCCTTCCTGGGGAAGACACGGAGGCCTGCAGGAAGAGAGCTGGAGCCAGGGCAGCCAGGCCACAACCCTCTCTGCAGAGGCCTCACCCATGGGTCTCATACGCCTCAGCACTCATCTCAAAGACGGAGAAACTGATCCTGCACCGGCTAAGAAAGCATGGTTTGCAGGCTGCCATAGAAGACCCCTAAACTGTCCCCACGACTCCCACAGTACTCTGGCGTCAACAGGCCCACCGTCTACACTGAAGGCCTTGGGGGTCTTAGACTGGCCCCTGACTAAACAATGGGTTCTTGGGGTCCTTCCAAGAGTAGGACTAACCTCAGACCGCCTAGTCTCCCAGGACCCCATAATTCCCTCCACCCCCACCCTCAGACAAGATACCATGACGTCAAGGGCTCAACACACAATCTGCCCACCACATCCAGATGGGGCACAGACAGCCTGGCCCATTCCTGAACAGGAGGACTAGAAGTTTGAGGCCTAGGACAGATGAGACTGTCTCAAAAATCTGGGGTGGGGGTGGGGTAAGAAGGACCAGGTTAAGCTCTAGCCTCGGGTACTATGATCTGGGTGAGCTTCCTTCCTAACCTTAGAGCATCCATTTTTCTCATCTCTGAGTGGACAGAAGAGCTGCGTCAACTGGCAGGGATGCCTTTGGGGATCTGAAGACAACCGCAAATGCCTTCCAGAGGCAAGCACGGCAGGAAGACTAACCTCACCTTCAGGGCCACAACTAACCATTTCGTCCTCCACAGTGTCCCCATCCCGGCCCGTGCTCCACGACTAGATCTGTGAGCAGGGGTGCTCCTGGGTTCCCTGCCTGGTAACACAAACCACACCCATCCCAGACTTAGGACAGATCCAGGACAGGAGGCCCCCAGCCTCCCACAGATAAGGGCCCCTGTCCTGTTGACCTCTAGGGTCAGGGCGGGGGCAACATACTGGCACAAAGGCTGAGCTGTCTGTGCCTCTGGCCTGGCAGCTGCCCGTGGCTAGCCCTTTCGCCACAAAGAGGCCTTTGAGCAGCTGCTGGCGGGAGCAGAGCTCTCCTTGAAGGCCCCCGGCTCTCACAAGCCCTGACTGTCTGGAAGTCCATCGACCAGAGAGACAGCTGCCGTGGGGGCAGGGTCCAGGCCCTGCCCTGCTCCTGGGCACACTGTCGCCCCAGCCTCCTCAGCTTCGTCCTAGGATGCCAGGGCATCCTGAGACCTGGGCTTGGCCTCAGCCTGGCAGGGCGGGACTTGACCCCAGTATGAATCAACAACTGCCCAGGCCTTCACGAAGGCACAGGAAGTTGCTGCGGGGTTGGGGCTCTTCCTTTCTGCTTCCTTTCCTGTTCTTGGCCTCAGCTTTCCCATCTGTAAAATGGAGCCTCCAATTTATACTTGGACACTTCAGGGACCAAAGAGACCCTCACTTAACACTCCACTCAGTGCAGTGTGTGTGGTGAGATCTCAGAGAACGCCACCCCAGCTGCTACCCCACCAGCTCCACAGCTGCTGGAGGCGAAAGAGGTGTCGTCCCCAGTGCCCCTCACTCTGAGTCTCATGTTTCTCCTCCATGAAATGGGCTGATGGGTATGATGGTGCACACCTGTATTTCAAGGACTCGGGAGACTGAAACAGGACTAGCCTAGGCCAGCCTGGGCTATAGTCAGACTCTACCTCAAAATAACAAGACAAGGGCCCATGCGATAGCTCAATGGGTGACGGCGCACTCGGAGTAAGCCTGGAGTTCAATCCCTGGGACCCATGTAAGTCTGCACACACAGAGACACACAGACACAGACACAGACACAGACACAGACACACACACACACACACACACACACAGACACACACACAGACACAGAGACACACAGACACACACACACACTCACACACACAGACACACACTCACACACTCACACACACAGACACAGAGACACACAGACACACATACACACTCACACACACACACACACACACACACACAGACACACACACTCACACAGACACACACTTACACACACACACTCACACACACTCACACTCACATATACAGACAGACACACACACACTCACACACACACAGACACACACACTCACACAGACACACACTCACTCACACTCACACTCACATATACAGACAGACAGACAGACACACACACACACAGACACACACACTCACACAGACACACACTCACACTCACACTCACATATACAGACACAGACACACACACACACACACACACACTCACACCTCTAAAATATAATTTAAAAGTAAAGGGAGCATTTGTGGATGAGCTGACGAACGTTAGATTGATTCACTGTCACTAAGTGTGAGGCCAGCCAGTGTGCCGGAGGGCGGAGACAGAGCCTCTAGTTTACCACGGCTCGGCCGGGTGGGTAGTGGTGTGTATGGCTAGCTGGCAGGGAACGCACGAGTAAAGACCAGTAGACGGCAGCCATGCTCGACTAAGGGTGCCAGAAGAGGAGGTAAGGCCCGGGGGAAGCCAGGGCTAGGCGGGGCAGGCCTGACAGGCCAGGCTGGAGGCTTTGGACTCAATTCCTCTGACTAGGGACCTACTGATGGTCTCAGGGCCAGCAAGTGACTGGATTGAGTCAGACATCTTTTAAAACACCTGGCTGTGCCTGAGAGGAGGAGGAGAGGCCGGATGAGTGGCCGTCTGCAGGGCCCCCACCTTCCTGACACCACAGGAGCCTGAGCCCGCCAGGAGTGTGTGTGTGTGAAGGGCACTTGGGAGAGAGGAGGGTCACAGTCCAACCCCTCTTCCTGCCTGTCTACACCCACCATGCCTGGCAGCCCCAGGGCTCGTGACACCTAGTCCAGGGGAGGCTTTGGGCTGGATCTAGCCGTCTTTATGCAGTTGGGATTGTAAGCCTGTTTTCTCAGCTGTCTGGGAGGGAGGGGCGCTGGTGTCCCTTTCCATAAAGCCACCCTGCGGCTCCTTGTGCTTTGTTTGGTTGTGATTTGATTTTGAGGTAAAGGGGAGGGAACCCAGGGTCTCACCTAGTCTACTTTGTCACTGACTCCAACCCCTCCAGCCTGACAACAAGCTGCAAACTGGGAGGCTGTGCGGGGGAACGACCCTGCCCTGGGCTTCCTCACCGTGACGTGACCGGGAGTGCTGAGAAGGTGTGCCTTTGGGAACCAGAGGAGCCATGCTAAGGGAGATGATCCCTTCCCCCACCCCCATCACCTGGATACTGTGCCTCAGTTTTACTGAGGTTGGAGGGGTTAAGTGAGATTCGGACGTGACCCACAGGGCCCCTGCAGCCCACAGGAAATGCGCGGCGTGGCCAGCGGGACTACTGTTAGCTTTGCCTTCCTTCCCGTCATTTTCAGAGGGGCGCCTGGACTTTGGTCCTCAGAGGTAATGATCCTCTCTCTGCTCCAGAGACCCTAGTCTGTCCCCTCAGAAGCCAACAGGGCTGCCACTACCCCACTCCTCTGTCTGAGCCCCAGGACTGACGTTCCCAGGAGCACCACACGCCACAGCTGTGGATTAGCTTGCCAACAATGAGGGCCCAAGTGCCATGAGCACCCCAGAGATTCAGCTCCAGCCCCTGCCATGCCCACCCAGCTGCGCCTCCGGAGAATCCCGCTCCCCTGCTCTGGTGCTGGAGCCCGAGGCGACCCAGCAGCCAGGGCTAGTGTGGTGCATCCCCAGGAGAGCCGCCCAGCCGCCCAGCTCGGGCTGCGGAAACCGGCCGGGTAAATAATGACATTTCCCCCTCTTCTCGCTCTTCGCCCCTTTCCCTTCCACAAATAAATTATCAACATGCCCAGGTCCCGGCGGAGTGGAGCATATCTCGGGGAACAATGAGAGAGCTTTTAATAGGATTCCAGGAGCTGCGGCCACTCATTCACCACCCTGATGGAGATTGCTCTGTGACCGCAGGCCACCAGCGCCCTCCCAGGACCCGTGCTGCCCGGCTCCTCCCCAGGGCACTAGCAGTGGCACAGCCCAGCTGAGCCACCTGCTGACATCACGGGCCAGTGGCGGCCTCAGCAGAGTGAGCATGCCTCCTGCTCCGGCCCCAGCCCACTCTCCTCTCGTGATCACACCTCAGCAAGCCTGTCCCCTCCGGAAAGGAGGTCCTTTGCCTGCTCTGCCACCACGTTCCTCTCCCTTGTAAGGCCGAAATCTGTTCAGTGACACCATTGCCTCCACCATGAGGGTACACCGTGGGGCCTCGGGAGAGGAGGCTGAGCCTGGAGCGGGTGCACACAAGACTCCACTGCCACAACGTACTGCCCCGAGGGCCCGGGCATGTGCCCACGACGGGAGGCACAGGTCTCTGTCAAGAAAGGAGAGACGCTTAACCCTGATCCACTCAATGTGTGCCTCGTCTCCCCAGCGTCCTTGTAAAGGACCCAGTCAGACACAGACAAAGTACTTCTCAATAAACAGGACTGTTGTCCCTCAGCCTCAGTGTGACCTTTGCAGCTAACTTTACCCCAGTGATACTATCGTTCCATCATATATTGAAGGGAAATTGAGAGCAGGCGCTGTGCATTGTCATATGCTGGCTGTGTGACCTTGGTCTGGTCACCTTCTCTGCCTAACCCTCAGTTTTCTCCTCTGTAAAATGGGACAGTTCCAAGGCCTGATGAGAGTCTGTACTCTAGACTCTCAGTATGGTATTTGGGAGTTATGCAGTATACACAGTAAGCCCTCAGTGATAAGAGCCCGCCAGGTCCCAACACTTACAAAATGCCCAGGAGATCCAACAGGGTCCCTGTTGGCTTAACTCCAGGAAGCCATCCTTAGCAAAAGGTATCATTTGAGCGCCACACTCTGTTTCCCACAGCCTGGCTCTGTCCCCCCGCCGTGTCCTCAGGGCCTGGTCCTCTCTGGGGAGCTCCCGATTCCTGCCTCTTCTCCCTCTTCTTCATCACCTAGGCCTTTAGAGTCTGTTGTTCCCGCTCTGTGCTTCCTCTGCGTGCCAGGCCCCAGCAGCTTAGCGAACGCCCCATGGGCCAACCTGTTGGGGGATGGTGGGGTGCTGTGGAGACAGGAGGCTAGCTCCCTGGAGCTCTGGGTAGGTCAATGTCCTGGCACTGCACCCTGCTTGATCTGGCCTGTCATTTGACTTCAGGGCCTCTACCATGCTCTCCCAAAGGCCTCCAGCATACAGTCTTCGAGCCGACCCCAAATGTGTGCTTGGTTACCCCATTTCATTGATTCGGAGACTGAGGCACAGACATGGGAAGTAGGGTATCCAGGTGGGGTATCAGCCAACTCGTAACAGGCAGGATCTGAACCCAAGGCCAGTGCCCAGCACCGTTACCCTACCCCTGGCTGTGTGGCAGGACCCGTCCATGGCCTGGACAGTGTTTGCCCCCTGCTCTGTGTCTCAGGCTTCTCTCAGCAGGAAGCTGAGGTGTGGTACTGCCGGGGCCTCACTAACCCACGTCTGAGGGGTGGTCGAGAGCTCAAGTGACAGAGCTAATGATGACACTGGGACCCTTGGAGGCATTACTGTCCATCTGCCTGCCTGGGACAGACCCACTCTGGCATCTTGTCCCTTTGCCTTCAACCCCACTCCAGTGACAGGCCCAAGGCATAAAGACAGAGTCACTATCCAGGGCAGGACCCTGAGGGCCAGGGGGCAGAGAGAGGCGGTTCATTCGCCCGTTAGGGCTGGCGCAGGGTGGCTCAGGGAGGACGGTTTGGGACGCCCAGAGGTATGCTCCCGTGTATGCAAGCGTGTCATGTAAAGACTAGTGCGGTCACTCAAGAATGCACACCTGGGCACAGCCGCCTTGAGTTCCTGACCAGACTCCACCCACATACTGCCTAAGAAAAGGAGCGAGGGGAGAAGGGAACCCACTTGGTTCCCACCGACCCACCCACCCAGAGCAGTGACTAGAAACCACTGCATCCCACCCCATACTTTAACTAGACCAGATAACTTCAGCTACACTCCCATGATCCTCTGCAACCTGCCATACCCCTGGGGTAGGATGCTCATCTACCCGAAAGTCACGTTTCCTAATCTAGCTAGGCCTCCCCGATCTAACCATCCGATCCCCACATGGGACCCAGGGTCACAAGTCCCTCAGGCAGGTCAGGCTGGTGGCATACCCAGGACTCACCACAGGCCGGACATAGGTTCTGCCGACAGCCACACATAGAACCCCAAACCCCAAGGTTCAACAGCCGTGCGTAGAGCCCTGAGAGCCGGCAGTGAGCATGACCCCAGGACCCTGCCCTCTGCCAGCCCCCCTGCCCCATGCTCCCCTGCTCCCCCAGGAGAGGCCCATCCTGGCGCCAGCACCCAGCACCCAGCACCCAGCACCCAGCAGCAGTTTTTGAGGACATCTTCCTGAGCGGCACTTGCCAGGCGTCTTGTGGGGTGGGGGGAGGGGCTGTGGGGAGAGGTCGGAGAGCGACCTGCTTCTGGAGATAAATGCCATCTCCTCCGAAGTCATCCCCCCTTTCTCTTCCCTCCTTCTCTGGCTCTTGTGAACGAGATCTCTCCTCTCTCTCTCTCTCTCTCTCTCTCTCTCTCTCTCTCTCTCACACACACACACACACACACACACACACACACACACAGTTTGCTAAATCTGTTGTAATCTGGTGCCAACGATTAATTCAGGCAGAAGGAGGGAAAAGGGAGTGGGAAAAAAAATACCGCCAGGAAGCATCCTCTTCAGCCATAGGCGGGAGCAGCCAGGGCTAGCGCCCCTCAACCCCAGCCCCAGCACAAAGCCCGCCCACCCTCCCTGCTGCTCACCACAAAGCCTGATGCATCTGGGCCCCCAGCCTGAGTTCTGTGCTCTGCTTGGGAGGCAGTGTCCCCTAGTGGTTAGCTGAGCCCTACACAGCTGGGGCTTGGGACCTCAGCAAACCTCTTCCCTGCTGCCTTCACCCCTTCCTCCCTCCAACCCAGCCCTGCGCCCCTAGCCCCTACCTGGAATCCCCTTAATCACCAGCTGCCCTTGCCAGTAACAAGCCCAGCAGGCCCTGGACTGCAAACGCATATACAGCTCTTAGCAGAGGGAACCCATTGGGCTGAAGCCCTGACCGGGCCAGCCTGGTGATCCCCAGAAAGGAAGATCAGAAGACAAGCCATCAGTCCTGCCCCCATGAAAATACCTGAGGTCATTTGCCAAGGGGTCTTAGCCCTGAGTTCCTTTGCACAGAAGTTTCTCATTCCTGTCCTTTGTCGGGGCTCACCCTTCCTATCTTCCTCCGGACACACCCTCTCCGAAAGCCTCCTCTCCCCCAGCCTTCCAGGTGGGAGGGGTGCGTGACTGAGGTCTGACCCCATGCTTGGCCACAGCTGCCCAGGGGTACAGGGCTGTGTTGTCATCACTGTTTTGAGACAGGGGCTCCCTGTGCATTCCTGGCTGACCTTGAACTTCGTAGCCGGTGCTGCCAGGAATTTTCTGAACCCTCTACCTCAGTCTCCCAAGCGCTAGGATTAGACATGCACTAAGGGCCCCCGGCGTCAGGACTGCCTGTTTGTTTACTTGTTTTTTGTTTTGTTTTGTTTTGTTTTGTTTTAGAAGCGTTTCATTACGTAGCTCTTGGCGGGTCTGACACTAGCTATGTAGACCAGGCTGGCGTCAAATTCAGAGATCTGCCTGCCTCTGCCTCCTGGGCGCTGGGACAGGAATGCCTTTGTTGACTCTTGTTCAAGAGCCCAAGGCTATGCCTGGCTAGTCTCAATTCTCCTAAGTGAATGAACAAATAAGGAATGAGCTGGAAAGAAGGGATTGGGAACTGAGGGACGGAGGTGTCTATTCTCAACGTCCCTTCCCCTGGGACCTCTTCTTCCCCACCCCACCCCCCCCACCCCCGAGAAAAAAACTGTCTTGGAACTCACTCTGTAGACCAGGCTGGCCTCGAACTCAGAAATCCACCTGCCTCTGCCTCCCAAGTGCTGGGATTACAGGCGTGTGCCACCACCGCCCAGCCCTGGGACCTCTTCTAAGTCCTCTCCCCATGCTCACGACCTCAGCCTCCACTGACTGCAGACACCCCACAAACACCATGGTGGGCGGGCGGTCAGAGCCAGAGCTGTGGTGAACCCAGAAAATACCTTCCACGGAGCAAGCGAAGTCCCAGAATCCTGACATCATCTGCAGAGTGACTGACCCTGGGGAGCAGCTGGGCTCTGGGGGCAAAGGCAAGCGCAAAAACAAAGCCTACCCAGCACACAGGCACACAGGACCCACCCAGCACACAGGCACACAGGACCTACCCAGCACACAGGCACACAGGACCTACCCAGCACACAGGCACACAGGACCTACCCAGCACACAGGCACACAGGACCTACCCAGCACACAGGCACACAGGACCTACCCAGCACACAGGCACACACAGGCTCGCAGACACAGCCGCCGGACCCTCAGCAGGCCAGCTGCTGCCAGGAAACACCAAGCCAGCGGGGGTAGAAGCATGGTAGAAGGCCTGCTGCTTCCTTTGTCTGCCCCGGCCACCCAGTCTGCCTCTTCCAAGCGCTCTCCAGTACAGGGTGATCCCTACCATACAGCAAATGACAGGATCCAGCTGCCCAAGCCCAGGACAGAGCCAGAACTGACAAGCCAGTCTGGGTTCTAGGGGAGGTATGCCTGGATATAGTCACATAGAGCGCCAAATTTCAAGAGCAACAGCCAGGCCTGAGGACCACAGTACCCCTACCCTTCCAAAACCCCGCTGTCCGGGCTGAGGGGCTAGCAACCCTCAGCCACGCCCTCACACACCATAGCTCGTGATTTGCCTGAAGTTGAAGCCCCCCCTTAGTCTTGAGTCTTCCCACTGTCACTGGACCGGGAGGAACTGCGTAGAGGGCCCTGACATCAGGAGGCACTGGTGACTGTGGCAGGGACCTAGCAGTCCCGCCTGCTTCCCAGGGCCTCAGAAGCAGTAAGCACATGCCCACAGCAAAGGGAGGAGAGGACTACAAGGGACCCTTGTTGCTAGGCATGAACTCTTCTGGAGACTTCTAGGGTTCACCTCATGGTGGCCAACCCAAAACAGGCTCCACAGCCACCCCACTTCCCAGGTGAGGGAGCCCAGGCCCACAAAGGCCAGGCTTGCTGAAGGCCAGCTGGCCAGGCAAAGGAATCCCTCCCAGGAACCACCTAGGTCCCTAAAACACAATCCACTGGGGTAACAAGATGTTTAATGTCATTTCCAGATCCTATGAACCAGCCCAGTAGGATACCTCCTGGCACGAGCCCCACCTCCACCATCAGGCCACTTTGCCAGCCTGATGGAGGTGTCAGGGCTGGCTGGAAAGGGGTGGCCAACAGGTCCCTAAGTCCTAAGGGGCATGCAATGAAACCCCTGCCCAGCTCCCTGACACTGTGACTGCCTGATGCCACCTGCCTGCACAGTACCTGCACAGGAGAAGGTGGCTATGCCCAGCTCTCTCAAGAGGTCTGGTCATCACCATTCCCCTGCACCAAAGCAGCTACCCTCCACCACCACCCCCTTTTTTTTGAGGGCTTCTCTGTATAGCCCTGGCTGTCCTGAAATTCCCTTTGTAGACCAGGCTGTCCTCAAACTCAGTGATTCATGAGTCTCTGCCTCCAGAGTGCTGTGATCAAAGGCGTGTACCGCCACGCCCTGCCAAACATCTGCTTTTTTACCTCAGCCACAGCACTGGGCCTTTGCAGGAGCAGCCATCTCAAGGGCTGCCTCTCTAGCTCTTAGACACCTGAGGAGTCCGGCCCACCCAGGCCTCCAGTCCCTTTCCAGCTGAGTCTTTTGGCAGACTGTCCTGCCCTGCTATCTCAATTCAGGCGTGAAACCCATTCCTCCCCACAGGTCATGGCTATACCCCCCTCAACAGGCAGGTTCCCAGAAGGTAGGCTACAGACCTGGGGCGCATATATAGCAGGTAGCATAGGCTAGGCCACTAGGTTTCAGTGGAGACTCACAGAGCTGAGTCTCCAGGCTAAAACCCTAAAAGCTTGCCTGCGCAGCCTGGCGGGATGGAATGATGGCAGGATGGCCCTCCGGCCTCTACCACCTCCTCTTAAACAACCTGAGTGGATCTCCCGGGGCTCCCACAGGAGGCCCACATGTGGCTAGCCGCATGAAGGAATCTGACCCCCTTAACCGGCCAGTATCTCTACAGATAGCCTCTGCCCTTTCAGACCCCTGAGCCAAAGAGCAGGGCCATTAAAGATTTGTGGCAAGTGCACATGCATTCTACAAAGCCGTCCCTGTTCTCCAACTAGGTCCAGGGAGCGGCTATAGCAGGCCAACTATAACAGGACAGAAACACAGGCACACAGAGGGACCAGCAAGGTAGTCTGGTGGATGGACCCAGTGCTACATAGACTAAGCCACGTCTCTACGCGTGGGCTGCTGAGCCCAGCCTGCCTGGCTCCCACCCTCCCGGGGAGGTTTTGCCTATAATCTAAGGACCAAGGTGGGATGTGCATACCTAGCTTCTCCCCGCCTCCCCCACGCACACACTCCAAAAGCAAGCCCGTCTCACTTCCCACCTGGCCTTTACCCCCATTCGACCTCAGCTCTTCCTACACACACACACCCCAGACCTCCTGGGGACCCCCACAGCCAGCCCAGCCAGGCAGCATCTCATCCCAAGCACTGGCCCTGGCAGCCTAGGCTATTTCCATTTTAAACCTTCGGAGGAAGCCCTGAGCAGTCGCCCACAGCAGGCACCAGCTGACAGGTGATGTTTGTGCCTCTCCTCCTGGGGCTGGCAGGAAGACACGCAGTTGGCTTTCAACTCCAGAAACCTGAGCCTGGAGCCCCTGTGTGCAGCCACCTCCCCCCCTCCCCCCGCCCCCGTGCTTGCAGGGAGGGGAGCCCCAGCCCACACCCCTCTGCCGGGAGTCAGAGGTCCTAGGTCCTGCTTTACGGACACCCACTCTCAGACAGCCCCCCCCCAACTCCTAAGCTACCTAGAGATGGAAAAGGGTGGGGCTGATCTCCATCCCCCAAAGGATGCAAGAACGGAGATGAGGCAAGGCTGGACCTTGTCACCCCTCACCTCTGTTCCCGTGCCTTGGCTTTATTTATTCACATCAGACCTCTCACTTGGGCCTTCAGGGCCTGGCACACCCCAGCTGAGCTGTGTTCTCTCTTAACCATATGCCCGGGAGAGCCTGGAAGCCCTCCCGGGGCCCCAGGAAGCCTGGAGCAGCTCCCTGATGTCGCCGCTTCACAACTTTGTCCTCCTCAGAGAGCTCTGATCAACCACGGCTCCCTGCAGCTGGGCAACAACGCTCCCCAGCTTTCCGCTCCTGGGCCTCGGAGCCCCACGAGGAGGGGCGTGCTCGCGGTCTATTGCCTCCTTGTCTAGGCAGCTGGGAGGTGGGGGATCCTGCACTGTGACCCCAGCCCGTTAGTCCCTCCGTTCCACCTCTGCAGCCGCCAGGTGCACAGTCTCAGCCCCCGCCGGCACCAGGCTGCCCGTCCACAGCGCGCGCAGGGAGGGAAGTTGGAGGCTGCCCATGCCCCCCTTGAAGTCGTTTTAAAAATAAAACCTCGCTCTAACCGTGACTCACGCGGCTAGTGGGGACGGGAACGCGGCGCCGGGGCCGGCCCGCTGCCCTCGCCGATCTCGCCCCTCACCCTCCTTTTTCCCGAGTGCGGGGCAGGAGCTGGGACCGACCTGCTCAGCCCGGCGCCCCCCCACCCCGCTGCCATCCCCCGGGCGCAGCCAGGGCTCTGTTTGGGGCTGCAAGCGAGTCCCCGCCCTTTCCAGCCTCCGCTCTGGGGAAAGGGGCCGCGGGCCGCGAACCCCGCGCCTCCCCACGGCCGGGCCAGCATCACCCGCTCTGGGCTCTTGACTCTTGAACCCCCTACACCCCGAATCCCAAAAGCTGTACGTCCTCCACCACACCGGACCGACTCCGGCGGCGCGAACCGGCTGGATGCATGCAGCGCGGCCCCCGCCCCGCACGCCCCAGCGCCCTGTCCCGACCCCCGGCCCGCGCAGCTTGCCTTACCTGCGTAGCGGCCGGGGAGGCGGGTCTCCTCGGGAAACTTTGCGGCGACGTCTGGAGCCTCAGGGGTTATTCCAAGGAGCGGGCGGGAGCCCCAGCCGGAGGGCACCCAGGGGGGCCGGGGAGAGGAGCCCCCGGCGCGCGACGGAGCTCGGTGGCGGGCCCGGGGCGCGGGGCGCGCGGCGGCGCATCTGCCCAGCGGAGCGGCGGGAGGAGTGCGCGGGGTGGCGCCCGGCGGCGGGGTGCGTGTGCCCGGGCTGGTGCGCTCAGCGGGGCGAGGGCAGCGGCGGTGGCGGCGGCGGCGGCGGCGAGCAGGGCGCGGGGAAGCAGGCTGTGCGGCCGCCTCTCCCCTCGCGGCGGCGGCGGCGGCGGGGCTGTGCGTGCAGCGCGGAGCGGGGAGGGCGGGAGCGGAGAGGGAGGCGGCGGGCGGGGAGGAGGCGGCGGGGGCGGGGGCGCCGCGCTGCGCACTGGCCGGCGGGACCCGGAGCGGGAGGCTGCGCCGCCGCGCGGGGACTCTGGCCCAGCCCGGGATCAACGGCGTCCGTGCGTCCCCCTCCTCCTAGCCTCAGCCAAAATGTCTGGGATGGGGGTGGGGGAGGACGAGTTGGGGAGCTGGTCCCCCCCTAGGGACTAGGGGGAGGGAGGCTCCTAACACCGGTCTCCAGGGCTAGAAGGAGGATGGCAAGAGAAAGGGGTTCCGGCTCGGGCGGGCGTCTCCTCCCCCTACATCGATCCTCTCAGCACCCACTCATTCATCTGTCCATCCATCCATTCATTCATTCATCCGTCCACTCGAACATTCATTCACAAACAGAACCCACCTACTCTGCATGCTCAGGTACCCCATTCCTCCTTGCCAGGTGTCCCTTCCCCAGCTCAGACAGCACCCCCATCACGTGCAGCTCTTCCTGCACGGACCCTCTCTAAACTCCGCTTTTCTCCGCTTAGGACCCCCCCCCCCACACACACACACACCAGATGTGTAGGAGGGCAGTGGGTCAGATGCCAGTCCCCTCTTTTCCTCCGAGATGTCTGGCCTTTGAACAACTTAGCTAACCTCCATAAGCCTATGTGTCCTTTGGGAGCATTAGCCCCTGGACTCCTGGAGGGTCGAGACCCACAGTGGGTAGGGGGAGGGGTGGGACTGACAGACAGACGTTGTTTATGGAAAAGTTGTTCTATGTGCCCTGGGGACACAGGGATGGACGAACTAGAAAGTTAGTTAGCAGGGAAAATACCCGGATGTACCCTTGGGAACACTAACCTCTCTCTGCCCAGCCTCGCCGACCCTTCCCCCCTCCTAGTGTCCACCCCACCCCCGTGCAGACCTTGTCACCTTGTGACAGAACTGGACGGTCCCTTACAGACTAGCTTCCCCTTGGGTGCTTCCTACTCTGGCTCTCTCTAGCTCTGCTTAGACCACCTGTGAGTTTCCCCACAGCTCCCAGGCCCATGCCTAGACCTTCATAATCTAAGACCTTCCCTCTTCCAAGGCTTCCCTGGCCACCTTCCCTCAGGGAAGGTGGCCTGAGAAAGGGCGAGCAGCCTGTCTGAGGCTGCCTTCTCTGCCCCTCCCCCAGAAGCCCCTTCCCCCTGCCTCCCCACCTCCCCACCTCCCACCTCCCCACCTCCCCACCTCCCCATCTCTTCACCTCCCCACCTCCCCACCTCCTCACCTCCCCACCTCCCCACCTCCTCACCTCCCCACCTCCTCACCTCCCCACCTCCTCACCTCCCCACCTCCCCACCTCCTCACCTCCCCACCTCCCCATCTCCTCACCTCCCTACCTCCTCACCTCCCTACCTCCTCACCTCCCCACCTCCCCACCTCCCCACCTCTTCACCTCCCCACCTCCCCACATCCTCACCTCCCAGCTCCCTTCCTTCCCGCCCTCCCTGGGTTTGTACTCAATTCACCGAACAGCTATTTTTTTCCTCCCAATTTTTATTTATCGCCCAAACAGCATTATACCCACAATAAAGGAAGGGAAAAAAATCACCCACAATGCCACCGCCCTGTGGCGTCAACAGCTTCCCTTCCCCTGCTCCCTTCCAGGCGTGTCCAGGCACAAAGCTGGCTATAATTTTCACAGAACTGTGGTTTCCGTTCTGCCGGCCTGCCCCCCAGATGGACTCGGGGCCCCAGGGCTCCATCCCCACTCTTCCTCCGCTGTGTCCCTTAGCATGTGGCTCAGAAAGTCTGCGTCTTCCTCCTTTCCTAAAGCAGCCCCCACCCCTACCGACCTACCACCCCATGCCAGGCAGCAGGCTGGTGTCAAGCAAGCAGTGGGCCTCATACTGAGGTGGATGGTGTGCATAGGGCTTGACTAGACACAGCACACGTAGATATCAAAATATCACCTTCACAACCGTGGCTTTAATGGTTATGTGATGTCGCTTCCCGCTGATGAACGGTAACTCGCTGAGCAGGATCTCCTGCACACAACTCAGGGACTCCTGGGGGAGGGCCACCATGCTGGGTACCATCTGGGACACCAAGGAGACCACTATGAACCAGGTCGCACTGGATGCAAAGCTGGGACTCCAGAAAGGCTACCCAGCATGCACTCATCCCTGGACAAGTGCTGTCTGAAGCAGGTTTCTTCATGTGACCCCAGAGACCAGGACGAAGTAAGCTGAGACACCAGAAAGCTTCTTAGGGACAGCGGCTGTTCTCCTGCTGTTTGTGGGGGTCAGGGGAAGGTTGCAGAGCGGGTGCAGCAGGAGCCCATTGCAGAGATGAACGCCGTGATGGGAATGTCTCGGTGCCACTGAGCGAGAACTCTTGGCCGGAGCTGGGGACCAGAGAGAGTCAGGAAGCCCGTGGTGGGAGAAGAGGCTGAGAAAGGCAGCCAGGCCGGTGTGCAGGGTCTCAGGCCTGTGGACTTTGTAGGAACTCTGGGAGAAGCGGGGCATCAATCAAAGACGGAACTCCAGGGCACCGAGACACTCAGCTGAGATCAGTGAATATAGTTTGTTCAGTCAACAAATGCGTGATAAACCACTGTATGCTATAGGCTCCAGGAGAACACCGGGTAATGGTGAGAGACCGTTAGTCTTGGGCGCTGGGCCCTGGGAGGTTCTCAGCATTGAGGGCAGCACGAGTCACCCAGTAACACTTTGTGGCTTCGACCTTGAGTTCGCCAAGCCCCAGCTCCTCCACTGGGAGGGAGGCAATAGCCAGAACATGTCCTGCCGCTCAGAGTGGGTCTCCCACTGGGCGGCAAGGTCAGCCTGGCCTGCCCACAGCCTCCTCTCCCCAGCCCCTCCGCCACCACTTACCCCCTCAGGGGTGTGTGGCTCCAGTTTGCCACCTGATTGTGCAGAGGCCAGTGGCCCTCGGCACTGTCCCATCCTCCACTTTCTTATGCTAATGGGGCCATCACGGGCTTCCTATGGCGAATGTGACAGTCAGGAAAGGTCCGGACATGTTTTCTATACTATGACTTGCCGGGGGTAACTGGACTTGGCAATATTAGACTGTTGTCGGCCAAGGGTGGGCCAGCCTTGGGCCTGTTCTGGGGTGGGGAAGGATAGGCTCTCCCCCACTGCACATTTCAACCAGCGTCACTAGGAACCTCCTCTCTGGGGATTCCAGACTCGTGGTCACTGGCTACCTGGCCTCTCTGAATCCAGTGATGTGATGCCCAGGGCATGCGGGGACGTTTACACAGACTCGTGAGCGTGTGGACTATGAGATAGCTGTGCACACTGCTTCAGGGACTCCTGGCCAGCACACCAGCTCTCACCTCCCAGCAGTGCTTCCGGTCCAGGTCTCAGCTCCACCGCGCTGCCTCCCTTCTGCCGTCCGCCAAGAGTTCCTGTTGGCAGAGTACTGAGGGTTGAAGCTTCTCCCGGAAAGCAAGTGAGAGGGCTATGGGTGAGTGTGAGTCTCGGGGCAGTCTCAGAGAGCAGGACCTTCAGGGTAAGATAAGGCCGCAGAGAGGGAGAGCCGGGAGCAACCAGAGATGGGGCTGAGGCTGGTACGCTGAGGCCCGAAACACTCTCTCTCTCTCTCTCTCTCTCTCTCTCTCTCTCTCTCTCTCTCTCTCCTGCCCAAATGACTTACCCATAGGCCAAAGTCTGGCCACCCAGTCAGTCCACAGAGTCTCTCCCCCACTCCCTTGTCTTTCTCCTTTCTCCTTGGGGCTATAAGTGAATACCATGGCTGGGTAATATATAAAGAGAAAGAAGGATCATTTAGTGAAAGGTCCTGGTCACAGGGCACATCTAGTGTAGGTTTTATTGCTTATGGTGATTCTACTGTGGCACGTGGTAAGACAGGGCAAGCTAGCCAATATATGACTCTTTTTCTTCTCTCTCTCTCTTTTTTTTTGTTTTTGTTTTTTTGTTTTTGTTTTTGTTTTGTTTTGTTTCGGGACAGGGTTTCTCTGTGTAGCCCTGGCTGTCCTGGAACTCACTCTGTAGACCAGGCTGGCCTCGAACTCAGAAATCCACCTGCCTCTGCCTCCCAAGTGCTGGGATTACAAGCGCGCGCCACCACGCCCGGCCTCTTTGTGTGTGTGTGTGTGTGTGTGTGTGTGTGTGTGTGTTGTTTTGTGTTTGAGCCCAGGTAGCCCATGCTGGCCTCAAACTGGCTATGTAGACACGAGGATGTCCTTGAAACCCCGATCCTCCTGCTTCACCTTCCTCACCACACCTGGCTGTTTCTCTCAAAAAGCCACTAATAGGCCGGGTGTGGTGGCGCATGCCTGTAATCCCAGCACTTGGGAGGCAGAGGCAGGCAGATTTCTGAGTTAGAGGCCAGCCTGGTCTACAGAGTGAGTTCCAGGATAGCCAGGGCTACATAGAGAAACCCTGTCTCGGAAAACCACAAAAAAAAAAAAAAAAAAAAAAAGCCACCAATGTTGGGGCTGGGGTGTAGCTACAGTGGCAGAGCCCTGGCCAGGCATGTGCATCCTGAACTTCAAATAAAAGGGTGTGGGGGCACTAACTCCGCCATGGGGTCCCGCCAGCTCTAACCCTAACTGTGGCCCAGAGACGAATACCTCTAAATACCACTTTAGAAATTAACATTTTTTATTGTTTTTCTTGTGCTAGAGAAGGAAATCCAGGGCCTTCTGAGTGCTAGGCCAGCAATCTACCACAGAGTTACAGTTAAACCACGGTCCTTGGTTTTAAGATCAAACTAGGGCTGGCCTTGAACTCCTGCTATCCCTGACCACTGGGGTTGCAGGTGTGTCACCATGCCCCATTTGTGTGGTGCGGGGACGGACCCCAAGGCTTCAAGAGCACCCTGCGAGCGCTTGCCAACAGCCCCTCCCACGGGCTGTGAAGGACAAGGAGGGCACTGATGGTATTTTCATATTATATATCCTATGTGTGGGTTCAAGTGTGGAGCTCAGAGGACGACTTCAAGAGTCGGCCTTTCCTTCCACCAGCCTATTCGGCTTAGCAGCAGCTGCCCACGCCCACTGAGCCCCCTCACGGGCTCTGGCGGTCTGTTCTGGTGTTTCTCTTTGTGGCCGGCTTGCGACCCCACTCTTTCGGATGTCAGACACACTCTCATGTATCAGAAGCCAGGTAGCAGATGCTATCACAGACGTGCCTTCCTCCTGGATCATAGTAAATGAGCAGACGTCATGGTGACTTAGACCCAGGGCCTCTAGACTCTGGGGCGTGCCTTGGGAGCTCTTGTTCCTTTTGCCCTGGGCTATGTGAGCCAGGGCTCTGATGGCCCACACGTTTATAGGCCTGCCAACAGGGACCGCGCCGTCTGCTGATGCTCTGAAAGGAAGGCCACCATGCCAAGTCAATCCAGGCAGAGCCGTCCCAAGGCCAGCTGTGACCATAAAATTGGGAACTACTTAGAATGACTGTTCCAAGGACAGATCCCTGCTCAACTGTCTGGCTGTGTCCAGGGTGGGGTCTTGTTGTGTGTGTGAGTGGGCAATGGGTGTGGGTGGGAGAAAACTCCAGAAAGTATCAGAAACCAGACTTGGTCTCAAGATTCTCCCTGGCAGCCTGTCTCTCCAGAGGGACCAAGACCGAGGCTGCCAGCCCCAAGCTTCTCACACAGCCCTCCTTCCCCACGGGCGCCTCCTCTTCTCCCTCTGAGTGACATTACCCCCATCCTCAGTCTTTCCCTCAGACTGCTTCTTCCTTCCGACATGCTTTTGATGGTCCTTGAAGCCTAGTTTACACACCCAAGTCCAGCACAGAGATCGGAGCTGCTGTGTTGAAAGAGACCAGCGTGCCGTGCGTAAGAATCGGGGCTTGTTGGTCCTGGGGCCGATAGACAGGATGACAGAGGAGCTGAGGCCTGAGGGGCAGGCTCAATCAGAGGCCGTGCCTCCTGGCAGCAAAGAGGAAAAGTGCCTGGATAATGGTAGGACCGCAGATAGAGGAAGCCCAAGGGCCACCCTGTAATCACCCCAGGAGGGAGAAGAGAAGACAAGTTGGTGATAAGGGCTTCTTCTACTGGGGCCCCGGCCTGTGGTGATGTCCTTCTCTGTCAGTGTCTCGCTGGCCTCGGGGTTTGGTTCTCTCTGCTCCTCCTCACACACTCCCTCTGCTTCTGCCTCAGTCACAGTGGCTCTGTGGGCTCCACTAGGCTCAATACCTAGATAACCTATCAGGGCCCAGGAAGACCTCCCTGGGACTATAACTCCAGACACACGCCCCTCAGACTTCTGGGGCCCCTCTGCAGATTCTGTCTGGTACCACAGGGCAACTGAAGCCATTACAGATGGTACCCTGGGAGGGGCTGGAGTCTGAGGATTCCTGATGGGAGCCCCGGGTCTCCTGTCAGAACTCTGATATTACAGAGCTGGGGCAGGAGACACAGACATTCCAGACCCTCATTTGCTGTGGGTTAAAGTGGCAGATGAGGGCAGCTGGGCCCAGGCCTCAGAACACAAGACCGACAGGTGCCGAGCTGGAATCGGTTGGCTGCGGTGGGCTCACTCAAAAGTCCTCACCTACTAGGCACCGGGGCTCCAACCAACTAGCTGGGCCTGGCAGGTTTTAAGCTCAGAATGCTGCCGAGGCGAGGCTGGGCATGTGAGGAGAAGGGGGAGGGGAAGAGGGCCAGTGCCAGCCATGGGGCGGGGTGGGTTGCCAGGCAACCTCCACGCGGCTGCCACCAAGGAGGGATTCTTAAAGAGCCGAGCAGAGAGGCTGGGCCTCTGAGGGCTGAGGCTGGGCCTCGCATACCAATAGCAGCCACGCAGGTCCCCTCCCTCCTCCTTCCGTCTTCCCTCCGCCTTTCTCCCTCCTCCCTCCACAAAGTGGAGCTGGAGCTTGGAGACCGGGGGCGGGAGGACAGAGAGGAGGGCGCCCATGTCAAGGGACTCGGGGCTGTGAAGGCAGGGGCCAGGCTGAGTTCACCTCCCGTCCCCACAGAGAAGCCTTGGATGTAGTTAGACAGCCTATAGTGCAAGTGACACCCTGAGCCCCAAAGCCCCTTAACAAAAGTCCTAGAGCCAAGAATGGGAGGGGACTTGGCCTCCGGGGGCGTGGCCCAGCTCACCGGGATTAGCGTCAGATAGAGCAGGTCTCACCCCTTCTCGGCTGAATGAACTTAAGCAGTTAAGAGAACCCTGAGGTGACCACAGGGAGCCACCAGCTCTGAAGAGGAGATGGGTTCCTGACTAAGCTGTCTGGTGGCAAAGAAAGTCCTTCTTGTTGTCTAACTTGAATTTCCCTTGCAGAAAGCAGTCCCTTTCTCCTGTCCTTACTGCTTACCTGGCTTCAGACAACCTTGTGTTCAGAAGCGATAGCAGTGGGGACTCAGCCAGCAGCTGCCTGTCCCTTCCTTTTAGGGACCCCTTTCCCAGCCACATAGGGGAGCTAAGTCTCTGGGAGGGGGAGTCTCTGAATCAGGGTGTCTGCCCCAAGTCATAGACAGTGTTTTTGTGCTTTTGAGTGTCATCTGAACAAGAGTCTAAAGTCTCTGGGACATAGGAATCCTCTGGAAGCCCCAGGGGCAAGGGGCCCTCACGGGGCGGGTCCAGGGGCGCTTTCCCTTGTCGCCCTGTTTCCACGGCGCTCGTCGGCTCTCCCTTACACCAGCTTTCCAGCTCGCCCCAGGTTCTAGCGCCTTTCACAGCTCTCCATGGAAGAACCCTGCTCAGACCTGTAGACCTGGCCGCTGCCTCTGCCCTCAGCAGAGTCACAGAACTCTCTCCAAAGCTCCCCTCCCTGAGATGGGAAGGCCTCATTCTCCACCCCGTCCACGCCCTTCACTGCCCGCCACCCCAACACACAGACACGATGTCTGCTCGATGAATAAGCCATCGGTCTGCTTGGTCTGCAAAGGGTGGTTTTGTTTGGGAATAAGGAGATGACTCTGAGTTCCAATCCCTAGAACGCACTTTAAAACAAAATAATACAAAACAGCAATAACAACAAACCCGGGTATGGCCACGTGTACCCCTGTAACCACACGCTGTGAGGGTCGGAGGCAAGAACATGCTGGCCCCCTCAAGTTTAATGAGAGATGTTATATCAAGGGAGTAAGGCAGAGTGGTGGGTCGGGAAACGAGGTGGTTTACTCTGGCCTCAGCAAGTCCTGCACACACTCACTCGTAAACCGTTAATTAGTTATTTTTGTTTTTTATTTT
Organism: Apodemus agrarius; assembly: GCA_964023405.1. Lineage (NCBI taxonomy): Eukaryota > Metazoa > Chordata > Mammalia > Rodentia > Muridae > Apodemus > Apodemus agrarius. The sequence goes on from OZ030005.1 coordinate 144,332,133, forward strand.
AAAGACTTTTTTTTTTTTTGGCTTGGTTTTACAGTGCTGGGGATGGCGTTTGTGGCCTCAAGCACCCTAGGCAAATGTCAGTCACTGAGGGACACCCTTCATCCCGGTCAACCTCTGAGACCCACAAATGAGCCCTTCCTGCCACAGGCCAAGCCTGGCTGGTAATAACCCGCCAGGCAGATGAGAAAGTGAGGCCTTTGTGGGCCCGTGGTGTCGGCTGCAAAGGACACAAACGGTTACAGGGACTGTGGGGAGGAGTGGGTGCTCAGGGGAGGCCCCTGGAGGGAGATGACAGTTCCACTGAGACCTGATGGAAAAGACGGAGCCAATTTAAGATGAGCTGGGAGAAAAGCGAGACACTAGAACTGTATATGCAAAGGCCCTGGGGCACGAGCGTGCCAAACCTATCTGAGGGAGAGAAAGGAAGACAGGAAATGAGGAGGAGGGAGTATGGGATGCAGCAGGGCCTTCGTGGAAGAGAATATGGATTTTTTTCTAAGTATAATAGGAAGCTATTTGAGAGGTTTAAGCAGGAAAGTGACATGATCTAATTTATATTTTAAAACGATCATCCAAACAACCACTTTGGAGAGCAATTTGGCAATAACTAGTAGAGTTAAAGATGCCAGCCTGCCCAGAGAGGCGCTGCAGACAAATGGGGTGGGCAGAGAGGCCAGGCTGGGCCACCCATCCGCCCGTGTAGAGAATGGGGGTGGGGGGGTGGGGGGGAGATCTCCCCGGGAACATGCCCCTTGAGAGTGCAAGCCCATCCTAATGAATGTCGGGGTTTATACAGGACAGTGAGAGATACCCAGCGATCCCAGGAAACCTATCTGCAGGGCACGCATAGCAAAACTGGACAAAACAATAATTTGTTATCTGGGCAGTGGTGGTGTTTGCCTTTAGTTCTAGTACCCAGGAAGCAGAGGCAGGCCGAGCTCTGAGTTCAAGGCCACCCTGGTCTACAGATGAGTTCTAGGGCAGGTAGGACTAACAGAGACTGCGTTGAAAAACCAAACCAAACCAAACCAGCAAAAGCAATAATACCCAGCACCAAAGAGGGTAAGACAGTAGGCCAGCCTGGGCTATCTAGCAAGACCCTGTCTGCAAACAAATCAAAAGAAGCCAGGCGGTGGTGGCACACGCCTTTAATCCCAGCACTTGGGAGGCAGAGGCAGGCGGATTTCTGAGTTCGAGGCTAGCCTGGTCTACAGCGTGAGTTCCAGGACAGCCAGGACTACATAGAGAAGCCCTGTCTCGAAAAAAAGAAAAACAAAACAAAACAAAACAAAACAAAACAAAACAAAACAAAAACAGCCTATGCAATTTCATGGTTCCGGTGTGTCTGAGAGGAGGCACCTCGCCGTTCTGTAACAGTGTGGGTTTGTTTGTTGAGACAGGGTCTCTATCCCAGGCTGGTCTTAAACTCTAGCCCCTCCTGCCTCCCTGCATCACCTCAGTCCTGAGGTTTTTGGGGTGCACCGCTGTGCCTGGTTTCTGCAGTGCACTCAGACTGAGTGTAGGCAGGCCTTGGTGCATGCTAGGTAAGGAGACTACGAACAGGCTGAGTCCCAGCCCGTGTGATGAGTTCATTAGGCTCGGTGGTAGGTCTGTTTCTGTTGCTGTAATTGAATACCATAGGCTGAGTGACTCAGAAGGAACAGAGATCTACTTCCCTGATGCTTCTGCAGCCTGGGAATCCTGAGGTGTGTGCCAGCATCGGGTAAGGGCCCTGTGCTGTCCTTACGGGGCCCACAGCTTCTCTTGGAAGACAAAGCAGGATGACAGCCTCAGTTGCTCGTCCTCTTAGGAAGCCACTCATGTCGTTGAGTATGGTGGCCCACACCTGTTACCCCAGCACTTAGGAGGTGCCGGCAGGAGGATCAGAACTTGGAGGCCAGGTAACAGTGGAGAGCCTTCCCCACAGACCCACCAGCACTTTAATTAGCATGTGTAGCAAACTCAGCTACAAAGCTAGTTTGAAACCACCATGGGCTACAAGTGACCCTGTCTCAAACACCAAAAGCACCACCACCACCAACGACAAAATACTCAAGGTTTTCTCCTTTAAAACAAACAAAAGCTAAGGCTCAGAGAGAGCAGAGGCCCCTGAGGTCACCTGTCTTTGGCCATAGTAGGGCCTACCTAGATAGAGCTAAGCAGAGGCTCGCAGCCGTGGTGACCCCACAGCACCTGACAGGGATCTCCAGGCTGCCCTTGCCCCGCCCCACCCACTTGCTCTGGTCCCCTCCTCTCCCAGCTGGCTGCCCTAGGTCCCAGCCCCTCATTCCTGCAGATCTGGATTCCTGAGCTGGAGCGACACCCGGCTGGCTGGGGCCCAAGCCATCTCCTGGTAATTGGGTTTCAGGGATGCTCTCGGATATGCTAATGGCAGGACGGAGTGCTGCCGGGCTCCGGGGGGAGGGGAGGCGTGCTGCAGCCTAGGGGTCTGCAGCCCTGCCGGCCTCCATGGGAGGGCCAAGCAGCTCCACTCAAGCCCAGCCGCTGGCTTCCACCCTCACGACCAGCGCAAGTCCCTTGACCTCTCTGAACCTCCTCTCCTCATGTGTTCCAAGTGGCAAAAACAACAGGAGTCCATGCAGGGTCCCTGGGGACAGGTGGGCGAGAAGAGGCCACCGAAGTGCCTGGCTGAAGCTGCCCAGAGCTGGTCTGGCCAAGGCTGGTAACTATTCTTTGGTTCTGCTGATGCCAGACAGGTCCCAGCAGGTGTGTGGACAGGGCCTGCAGGGCCTGAGGCTGAGGGTGACCTGCCTCTCCTGCTGCTTACACTGTCCCTAACGCAAGGCCAAGCTACGGAACGGGTGCCAAGTGTCCCCGAGCTGGAGCTGACATAGCGCTGCCGGCCTCTGTGGTGGGGACGGTTGTCCAGGGACCTCCCGAAGCCCTGCGGCGGCTGCCCAAGGAAGGCCGGCAGGCAGGCGTGGAGGCCCAGGCCCAGGCAGGCAGGAACAGCAGCCGGCTACCCCACTTCCATCTCTAAATGCGGCTCTTTTAGGGCTCGGGGCTGGGGGGCGGGGCTGGGGTACAAGAATGGAGACCACAAAGCCTGTCAGGCAGGGGGACCCGGCAGTGAGGCTTCATGGAGGTGTGAGGGTCTGAGAGCCTCGTTCGCTCATTCGAGGAGACTCAGGAGAAACGGAGGGGGCACCAGAGGAGGGCAGGCTCAGATTCGGCCAGTGTGAGGCAGCCATGTCTTGAGTTAAGCTGTGTTTATATTATATTTTATAATTATATTATATATATAATCAATGTTATATATTTTATATACAAATGCTCAGCCCAGGGAGCAGACAAGCCAAACCTTTGTGATGCTTCGTAAAGTATAGGTCCAGACTCGGACCAAGCAGAGTTTGAGCCATGTTTCTACTACCTCAGTGACATCAGGTCAGGAACGTATCTGAGCCTCAGTTTCCCCATCTGTAAGATGGGCTGCATATCCAACATGGCCACCAGCCCTCCCTAGGAGTTGGTGAGCCTATCTTCACAGTAGTTCACCTTGTCCCTGACTCCATGGCTGCCTGAAACCCAGCTATGGTCTCCACATGTCCTCTAAAGGGTCCTGTGAGCTGGAATCCGTAGCCCGAATCCACACACTGATGGTATTTGGAGTCTTTGAGAGCTGAATAGGGTCAGATGGGGTCATGAGAGGGGGGAGCCTCCCTCCCCCGTCATAGGGTTAGCAGCGTTTGCTTTCAGTCACGAGGACTTATTCCAGGTGGGCCTCACTGGATAGCCGAGGCTAGTCATAAACTCCAGGCGGGCCTCACTGGATAGCCGAGGCTAGTCATAAACTCCAGGCGGGCCTCACTGGATAGCCGAGGCTAGTCATAAACTCCAGGTGGGCCTCACTGGATAGCCGAGGCTAGTCATAAACTCCAGGCGGGCCTCACTGGATAGCCGAGGCTAGTCATAAACTCCAGGCGGGCCTCACTGGATAGCCGAGGCTAGTCATAAACTCCAGGTGGGCCTCACTGGATAGCCGAGGCTAGTCATAAACTCCAGGTGGGCCTCACTGGATAGCCGAGGCTAGTCATAAACTCCAGGTGGGCCTCACTGGATAGCCGAGGCTAGTCATAAACTCCAGGTGGGCCTCACTGGATAGCCGAGGCTAGTCATAAACTCCAGGTGGGCCTCACTGGATAGCCGAGGCTAGTCATAAACTCCAGGTGGGCCTCACTGGATAGCCGAGGCTAGTCATAAACTCCAGGTGAGCCTCACTGGATAGCCGAGGCTAGTCATAAACTCCAGGTGGGCCTCACTGGATAGCCGAGGCTAGTCATAAACTCCAGGTGAGCCTCACTGGATAGCCGAGGCTAGTCATAAACTCCAGGTGAGCCTCACTGGATAGCCGAGGCTAGTCATAAACTCCAGGTGGGCCTCACTGGATAGCCGAGGCTAGTCATAAACTCTAGGTGAGCCTCACTGGATAGCCGAGGCTAGTCATAAACTCCAGGTGAGCCTCACTGGATAGCCGAGGCTAGTCATAAACACCAGGTGAGCCTCACTGGATAGCCGAGGCTAGTCATAAACCCCCGAGCCTTCTGTCTCCATTTCCTACAATGCTGAGATTACAGGCATCTGCCTAAAAGCGATTTTTTTTTAGTTTTTGTTTTTGTACATTCATACTTTAACATCGGGGCCCATAAGGACCTGATTAAATGACTCCATCAGCAGAGAAAGACACGGAGGGAGCAGGGCGGTGGTGGCGCACACCTTTAAGCCCAACACTTGGGAGGCAGAGGCAGGCGGGTTTCTGAGTTCAAAGCCAGCCTGGTCTACAGAGTGAGTTCCAGGACAGCCAGGGCTACACAGAGAAAAAACAAACAAGACACGGAGGGAGGCCCCAGATCACAGCTGGGGGGGGGGGCTTTAAGATCACCCCTGGCAACGGGCAGGGCACTGGCTCCTTCTTCTCAGGACTCTGTCCTGAAGCAAGTCACTTCCATTTCCCCACCTGTAAATGGGTCAGGAGGGTGCGTGTGTCGTTGTTAGGGTGGCCTTGAAAGCCGAGGGACAGCTGGCTGGGGTGGCTTTGGTGATAAAGGGCGGCCCTCTGCCCCACAAGGCCTCCCTCTACCGCTCACTGCCAGGCCCAAGCTGGCACAGCCTGGCTTTGCACCGCAGCACCCACACCCTGGTGGACAGTGCCCTTGGCCTGTGGGCACAGAGCTTGTCCGACACGGCGACTGCCCGCCCAGCTTGAGGTGGCTTTGAAGCCTCTTGTTTTATCTTCCCTCAGAATTCAGCATCTTATTTTACATCGTATTCCATCTGTGGGAGTTTCTAATCTAAAGCACGCTTTAAACCACTCGCCCTCTTGGAACATGGCTCTCCTCCGCCGCAGGCCCGTGGGAGCGGGGGAGGGAACAGCGCCTTCCCTGGAACAGCTTAGGGGGCAGCTGCCGGTCTGTGGAACACGCTGGGACAAAGCCTCCACGGAGCCCTCCTTGTAGGTGGCAGCCTTGTGCCTGACAAGGCATGGGGACTCTGGGGGTGAGACAGGACCATGGGGGCGGTGTGACCTCGGTGGGGCCTATCTGACGCTGTAGCCCCCCCCCCCAAGCACGGCTTTCAGGTGTCCAGCCCCAGAGGCCCCTGGCTTTCTGTCCCCTTTCCCCTCCTCTTCCCTGCCCCCTTCGCTCATCTCTACCTCAGCCACGGCTCCCGCCTCAGGGCCTTTGCCCATCCATCCTTCGCCCGCCGTGTGCCTCTCAGGCCTCCCCCTTCAGCGGGTCCTTGCCACACGTGACACACAGCCCGCAGGTCTCCTCCGCCTTCGCTTTGATTGCCCTCATGACCTCCGGTGCTAGCTAACTCTCGTTCACGGTTATGCCTCTGTGGCTTCGAGCGAGCTCCGTTCCAGCAGGGTCCACCTTCTCCCCTCGCGGTAGCTGGGCACTAGGCTGAGGTTGGGCTCACTCAGGAGGAATGAGGGAACAGACCAGTGAGCGCTCAGGGGTTGAGGGGAGCAGCCCCCAGACCCCCAGCTGCTTCAGGCAGGTGACGCTGGCACGCCAGGGCACGGCACATCCAGAGCCGAGGCGGGCGTGTGGAGGCAGGCGCCTCCTGGGGCATGTGCAGGGGCTGTGCCAGCTTCAAAGTCACCGCTGTGCCTGCTTGCCCAGCCTTTTCCTGGCCCAGGCACCTGCTCAGCGCTTTCCTCGGGTCACTGGTAACTGACTCCCTTCTCTGCATCCTCCTCTCCCGGCTCCCCCAGAAGGCCACCACCCCCCCTCCCAGGCATGAAGGACTTAGTCCCTGGCTGTCTGGGAAAGCCAGAAGGCCCCAGGGCCCTGGCCTCGGACCAGCCTTGCTGAAGCTGTAGCGCCATTCCTGGGCTTCCTGCCGGGCTGGCTGGTGAAGAGCCTCACGTCGGAGTTGGCAGGCCCCGGTTCCGTCCATGTGCAACCCACAGAGTGGGCAGAGTGACGTGGTGCATACAGCCCATAACTGTCCAGTTCTTTCAATAACCAGTGCTGAGGTTTGCCCGTGGCACACCTTTAATCCCATCAACTCAGGAATCAGCAGCGGAAGAGCAAAGGACAAATCCAAGCTGGGATCCAGAGCCTGTTCAGACCAGCCTGGAAGACGCAGTGAGACCCATCTAAAAACAAAATAACGGCTGGGTGGTGGTGGCGCACGCCTTTAATCCCGGCACTCAGGAGGCAGAGGCAGGCGGATCTCTGTGAGTTTGAGACCAGCCTGGTCTGCAGTACAAGTTCTAGGACAATCAGGACTACATAGAGAAACCCTGTTTCAAAAAATCAAACCAAACCAAACCCAAAACAAACAAAACAAAAAACAAAAAACATTGAGCTGGGGTGTGGTTTACTGGGAGAGCGCTTGCCTAGCATGCAAGAGGCCAATAGTCACTCCCCAATACTGAAAAAAAGTCCCTAGACACCTGCTGTATACCAGAGCTCTGTGACAGGGCCTGCTGGCTGCCTGTTCAGAAGGCTGCTTATCCGAAGAGTAGGGAGGTGTGGGACGCTGGGGACTGCAGGGAAGAAAGGAGGAATGTGTTGGTGGGGCCTTGCCTGGCCCATTCTAGATCCCGAGAACAGAGGAGGGGTGCTCCTTACTCAAGAAGTTCAAGGGGCTCCCTGTTGAGAGGTTTTGGGGTTGTTGTTGTTTTCTAGACTGTGCTGGGGATGGGTCCTGAGACCCTCTTGCCTAGGGAGCTAGGCTCTACCCCGGAGTCATGCTCCCAGACCTGGGACAGTTTTAATTGGGAAACTGAGGTAAAAGAGAACTGGCTCACTTTACACTCTGAGGAGATTGTCCCCGTGCGTGGCTCAGGGGACAATTTCTGCCTCTGGAAAATGGCAGCAGTGTCTCCCCAGAGGTGAGCAGCGCAGACACCTTGTCCAGCAAGCTCGCGGCTGCCGTGGGGGCTCCGTGCCATAGTCCACCCACCCCACCTTCATCAAAAAATATTTTAAATGCCATCATGTGACTTTTTCAGAAATGTATTAATATTACAACATTTAAAAACATTTCCTAAAGCTAGACGCGGTGGCTCTGCCTGTACTCCCAGCACCGAGGATCCTGAGGCAGGAGGATCAGAATTCAAGGACATTCTCCCTCAGCTACATATGAATTCAAGGCTAGCCTGGGCTGCACGAGCACCCCTAGACAGACAGACAGACAGACAAAAATGAGATGTTCCTTGTGAACAGTGAAGCAAGGTGGAGCACCGCCTTTGTCCCTGGGCTTCCTCTGATCTTTAGTGGCACTTGCCAAACTCTCAGAGGCTGGCCCTCTCCCTCTCACTGGGCAGTGGCCACCTGCCAGTGCCTAACTAGGCCAAGAGCCTAGCCACAAACTTGGGAGTCCCTTCTGTGCCATCCTCAGGGATGGCAGTCATAGGGCAGAGTAGGGCCAGGGCCTGAGAAGATGGGAGCGAGGCGGCAGGTCCCATGAGAGGGGCGAGCACAGCAGGAGCTGCAGGTGGGGAGAACCTGGGGAACGTGTGGGAGGCGTCGAGTGAGGCACCCCCTAACCTCAGCTTTCCATGGTCAAAGAACTTCACACTGGGTGACAAGAGGGGGCACTTGAAGGTCACAGGACCCACAGCCAGCTGGTTAGGCTCAGCGGAGTATGGTCAATCAAACCCGTCCATCTGAGGGAGAGTCTCATCTGCAGTGCTGATGACAAGCTGTCCCTGCCGTGCGCAGAGGACCGGGCTTGTCTTAACATCAAATGTGTGTGCACTGGCCTGCAGCCCGCACCCCATGATCTAGAGCCTACACGCCACCAGAGCCGAGAGCTGCTCCAACCCCTTGTTTAAAAGCTGGGTGCTTAGCGGGGACATGATGGTGCACACCTTCAATCAGTACTCGGGATGGAGGTGCAGGAGGGGCTCTGCGTACTGAGCCCCAAGACAGGCAGGCGGGAGCACACAGAGAGACCCCGGCTCAAAAAATACCATAAAAGAGCAGGCCGCCTGGAGGAGGGGCGGGGCTGAGGAGGAGCCGCTCTGCGCAGCACTTGCGGTCCTTTCAGAGGGCCGAGTTCAATTCCCAGCACGCACAAAGGTGTCTCACCACTGCCTGCCGAGGGACTCCAGCCACTCTCTGGGCTCCTCAGGCACACACGGGTGTGACACACAGACACAGGAATAGTAACTAAATCCTTTAAAAATAAGATAAAAGCTGGGTGCGGTGGCATGCACTGTGTACCCCGGCTGCCGGGAGTCTGAAGCAGAACTGACTGACCCAGGAAGTCTGGCAGATTGGGCAGCGTAGAGAGACCCTGGTCATCTCAGGATAAGCAGGCATCTAGGAGTGTCATTTAATGCTTCCTTAATGTACACAAAGTCCCGAGTTCCATCTCTAACACGGAATAAACTAAGCACAGGGCGGGGGTGGTATTCGTGCCTGTAATCCTCAGAACTCCAGAGACAGAGACAGGAGGATTCAAAGTTCAAGATCATCCTTGGCTACATAGTAAGTTCGGGGCCAGCCTGGACTGTGTGTAACCCCGTTTAAAAAAAAAAAAAATCAACAGAAACAAAAAGCCTCCCTTTATAGGCAAGTTGGCTGATCACAGATCCTCTTCGGAGTAGATGAAGTCAAGCCGGTGCTGGGCCTCATCTACCCTTGGAACCCCTGGCCTTCCCGGTCCGTCCCTCTCCCGGACCCTGACTGGGTGGACATCAGCCATTCATCCCACTCGCCTCTCCCCAGGGCGAAACCTCAGAGAGCGGCACTTGCAGTGTCCCGCAGGCAGGCGGGGTTGGCGTCCTCTCTGACTGGGGTCCGTGCGCCCCGCCCAGGTCTCGGCCCCTCCTCTCCTGCCCCGCGAGGCCTCCTGCCAACCCATTTGGCACGGTGCCCTCTGAGCGGGAGCCAGCTTGTTTGCAGCCGGTGTTAATTAAGAGAGAGGTGGTGGGGGAGGTGGAAGGGCCGTGGAGGGCCGTGGAGGGCCGTGGAGGGCCGTGGAGGGCGTGGAGGGCAGCTTCCGACAGCCGCCAGCGCTGCCCCAGGGCCCAGAGGGCTGCAGCCAGGCCTGGGCCCACCTGAGACGCTGCTTCTCCCGGTTCCCACGCGCCACGGCCCGAGTGCGCCCCTTCCCGCCTGCAGCCAAGCCTGCTGGGCGTGGGGCAATTGAGGCTGAGGTAATGGAGGCTGGGGGGGGGGGCTCCTCCTTGCTTTGAGGACGTAGGCGTGGCCAGGAGGTGTAGACAAGTAACCGCCCCTCTTGGTGGCCTGCCTGCCAGTTCAGAGAGACCCAGATTTAGTCTTTATTTTGAGCCAATGTTTCCTGAAGCCCAGGTTGGTTTAGAATTCCTTACAAAATAGAAGACGACCTTGAACATCTGATCCTCCTGCCTCCGCCTCCCAGAGTGATGAAATTACAGGCGTCAGCTGCTATGCCTGATATAACATGGTTGGAAGCCCAACCCAGGGCTTCCTGCATGCACAAGTCCTTGAAATGTACTACATTTCCCAGCTACTACCCCAGCGCTCCACCTGCACTGTCCCAACCTCTCTCTCCTCTCTCTCTCTCTCTCTCTCTCTCTCTCTCTCTCTCACACACACACACACACACACACACACACACGTGAGCTTCAGTTTCCTTCTCTGTAAAATGGGAACAGGAGGCCCTCGCTGGTGACTTGGCTCTGGCGATAAATGGGGCCCTTTAAGAAGAGCGGCAGCTGCTGGGCGGTGGTGGCGCACGCCTTTAATCCCAGCACTTGGGAGGCAGAGGCAGGCGGATCTCTGAGTTCGAGGCCAGCCTGGTCTACAGAGTGAGTTCCAGGACAGCCAGGGCAACACAGAGAAACTCTGTCTCGAAAACACACACACACACACACACACACACACACACACACACACACAAAAAAAAAAAAAAAAAAGAGCGGCAGCCTGTCTTGCTAAGGAGCTGCCCCTCTCATAGGATCATGTCCTGGAGAGCTTCTGGGGACCAGAATGGGACCTCTGCACCCTGCCCCTTCCGGGGTCCTTGGTTGCTGACCTCTGACCCGGCAGTGTTTCCCAGCTAACTTGCCTACATGCTCAGCTGGCTTCTTCTTCCTTCCCATGGCCCCCACTTGGTTCTAGGAGCTCCCGGCCGCTCCTCGCCTCTCCATCTTAATTAGCTGCTTGTATTAATCTCGAAAGTAACGTGGCAACTTGCAGCCCTGGGTTTTCAGGCTGTGGAATTAATTATTCCCCAAGCGAAGAGCTGTCAGGTCTGGGAGACCAGCCACTGCGAGCCACCCGACACCACTTAGCAGCATCTAGAGCTTCCGCAGAAAAAGCCCTGGGCCACCGTCTGGCCCCTCACCCTAAAGCAGAAAGCCCAGGAAGGTGGGGAAGACTCAACCCTGGGAGGAGCCGGCCCCCTGGGCCTCTAACCTGAGCAGCCACTGGGTCTTGGGGACCTGTGGCCTCCACCACCTCCTGACTGGTTTGCACTGGGATTCCTTAGGGATGCAGACCTTGGCCGGGAGGGGACTCCAGGCTGAGCGATGATCAGCACAGCCCTAGCATTCGGCAGAGGGGCTGCCCGTCTCCCTTACCTGTGTCAGCCTCAGGGCCACATGACGAGGCAGGAGGGGCAGCCAGCTGGGCTAATCGGGAAGGCGGCAGCCACGATGGCTGTCAGGCGCACTTTGCCTGAGGGGGTCCCCTCCAGACCTGGCAGAAAGCAGGGCACCTTCCTAAAGCAAGGCCAGAGCTGACTCCTTTCTCATGACCCGCACTCCAACCCTGTGACCCGGGTGTTCTTCCCAGTTCGCGCTGGAAGCGGAGGCCTGGCCAGGCTGCCCCGTTCACTGGGTGCTGGTCGGCACTCAGCTTCTGACATGGCCCACCGCGTGCCTTCACCACCACGGACGACAGACTCTGTGGCCCCCTGCTTCCTCCTAGCTGCACATACGCCGCCTTCTTCTCTTTGGTTTTTTAGTCAGGGTCTACGTAGCCCTCACTGCCCTGGAACTCACTATAGAGACAGCCTGGCCTCAGATTCAGACCCATCTGCCTCTGCCTCCTGCGAGCTGGGACTGAGAGTGTGCGCCACCGTGCCCCATGTGCAGTTCCTTCTTGGTGGCCTCAGACTGTGTTACTAGGCAGCCTGTGGACCACGAGGGTAAGGACCATGCTGTCCTGCCCCCACACAGAGGCTGAAGGCTGGACACTTCTGGGTCTCAGGAAACGCTGTAGAATGAGGAGAGCAGGCTAGAGGCGGGGCAGTAAACACCCATAATCCCACCACTGGGAAGTGGAGGCAGGAGTACTACAGAGCCATCCTCTGCTACACAGTAAATGGAAGCCAGTGGAGAATTCAGGAAAGTCTGTCTTTAAAAAATAAAGGGGGTAAGGCTGGGCAGCGGTGGCATGAGCCTTTAATCCCAGCAAAGGCAGGTAGATCTCTGAGTTCAAGACCAGCCTGGTCTATAAAGAGAGTTTCAGGACAGACAGGGCTGCACAGAGAAACCCTGTATCAGAAAAAAAAAAGGGGGGGGCAGAGGGGATCAAGCCGGTTCCGTGAGTAAAGGCATTTGCCACTAAGCCTGACAACTTGAATTCAAACCACGCCACGGGGTCCACTTTGTGGAAGGAGAGAGCCAACTCCTGCTAGTTGTCCTCTGAGCTGCACATACATGCTGTGACCCTCTGTCCTGCTACTTCTGGGTGGTCAATGGCCTTGGTGGCCTTCCTGTGCCCCCACTTCCTGGTCCCCTATAAGCCCAGGCCCATTAGGAGCTCTGCCACCCCTGTCCTTGGCTCTTGCACAAAGTGGGGGGGGGCTCCCCGCGCCTAGCTAACCGACTGGCCCTCTGCCCTCCGCAGCCGCCCAGCCTGCTGCCCCGCCTGCACTGCACTTACCTGGCTTTCTCTCTCTCTTTCTGTCTTGCAGCCAACAACTCCCTGCTTGGAGGCGGAGGCGGTGAGTACTCGACCTTCCTGGGTCTCTGGGGGGTATGGGTCTCCTGTTTCACCCCTCAGGACCCTGCTATTTCAGTCACCGCCCCCTGTGATAAAGCGAGAGGCCTGACTCCTTTGTAGGGTGACCCCCCAACCCTGAACTCAAGCCTCCCTCCCTCCTGCCTTGTACCCCAGCACGCTGGAGCTGGGGGCTGCGGGCGGCAGGCAGCTGAGCTCGCCCTGTGCCTGTGGCTGGCTGGGCCTTGCTGATTGTCCTCAGCCTCTCCGCTGTCCCTGCGCCTTCTTCATTTCTGCACTGGGAAACCCCAGGTGTCTGCCAGGTAGTATCTCGGCCCGCACAGGGCATGCGCTACCTACAGCACCAGGTAGGGAACAGGTGAGTGACAGGGGGACAAAGACCCACTGTGGCAGGTGCCTCTTGAGGGGCAGCCTTGTGGCCCCACATCGGCCTCAACCAGCCTCCCACCACCCACTCAGCCCCGCAGCCCCCAGCTGCCGGGCAGCCACTGTCTGCACAGTGGCAGAATGATTGGTGAGCCAGGGGGCAGGGGTTAATGCGCCGTGGGATAAATCCCGGGGGCCATGTTTACGGCAGCGGTGGCGGGGCCCAGGCCAGGTTTTAAAAGGGGGAAAAATAAAAGGGGCAGCGAAGGTCAGGAATAAATAAGCAAGGCACTAAGAGCTGTGGTGGCCGGCCAGGAGGCAGGGGGCTGCTTGTGGCTGAAGATGCTTTCCCCCTCCCTCCCCCCTCCCTCCCCCCTCCCTCCCCGCTCTCCTCTAGCTGTCCCCGTGGAGGTCACCGCGTCCCAGGATGGGGATTCGGTGCCCATGGATAGGCCCTTGGGGACCTCTTTGCAAGCCTGTCCTTTAAGAGGAACAGGTCCTTCCGTGGCTGGTGACACCATGCTCCAACCACAGGACCCGCCCCGCACCCGTTCATTCATCACTGTGTGTGCCGGACTGTGAGCTGGATGCTAACAGACCAGCCATGACAGGGGAGTGGGAGGTCCCAGGACATCAGGGCTCAGTGGACACCAGGGACCTTTCAGAAGGAAGGTGGGGCCTGGACTGGTGATGGTGAGAAGAGGTGGGAAGAGCGTCCCGAGCGGAGGGAACAGACAGGTAAGGCCCAGAGATGAAGGGGGCAGGGTATTGAGGAGCCTCAGCTCACCAGAGGCCTCAGGTTCCAGTCAGGAGGCCAGAAGAGCAGCAGGAACACATGAAACCTTGGGAGACGCCAGGGCTTTAGCAGGAAGTGAAACTGAAGGAAGCGCGTGGGCCCTTCAGCTTGCCATCCTTGACCTGCTCAAAATCCTCGTACCCCTCAGAATCACACCTAAGGCCCTCCTCACTGTGGCTCAGAAGGCCCAACCGCCTCTCACCTCTGCACTCCAGGCCTTTCCCACAGCCATACCTGTCTCCCTGTACCGGTCCGGTGCACTCTGCCTCAAGGCCTTTGTATTGTCTGTGACAGAGAGGCACACTCTTGCCTTGGGGGCCCCTGCACTGACTGTGGGGGTGGAGAGGGGTGCTTTTCCTGAGGGTATTAAGTGTCTGCTCTATTCCCTCTTACAAGCCTTTACTCGAATGCTGGTTTCCCAGTAGGACCCACCCTGACTACTGGCTGAGGCTGCAGCTGCCCACCCTGGCTCTCACCCCACTGTAGTTGTTTTCTGAGAGTCACACCCCTTCTACCATGTGACAGTTCCTCATTACTACCTTCACTGCCTTCTGCCTGTCCCTCAGAAGGAGAGGAATCACCAGGATATGGACCTGGACAGACTCTCCCCCTGCGTGTAGCACGCAGACGTAGGCTGGACAGAGGGGCGTCTGCCTTAAGCCATGGGGCGCTCTGGCTCCCTTCTCAGCCTTAGGGGTGCAGGAAGGCTGGCTGATGAGGAGATGGGTGGAGCAGTGACCCTGGAGGAAGTAGACTTTAAGTCCAGCCTTTCATCTAAATGCAGCTAAGATTTATGGAGCCTCTGTGGCTGGCGGGGTGGGGGGGATACAGCCCTGCTAGTAGGATTGAAGTAGGTGGAGGTACAGGACAGGGCTGTGGAGGGGGGCAGAGCCTCGAGTCTGGCGTTGACATGCAGCCCACGAGCTACCTGGACATGCCCCTTCTTCAAATATGACATATCTGTTACCCCATCACCAGCCCTGACTTCGGGAAGTCCCTGGGCCCTCTCGTGGGGGCCTGCTTCTCCTCTAAGAGCTCAGGTCTCTACCTGCCCTCATCTGTCCTCCATTCAGGATGGTCCTAGAGAAGCCCACAGGCCAGCAGACACAGTGCCAAGCATCCCCATGGTCACTCTTGTCCCTAGTTCTGGGCCCTCTGAACATACTTAGACTGCACAGTGCTCTACCACCAGAATGTCCTTCCTGTGAGGGTCAGGACCTAGGACACTGAGCTCTGGCGCCCCTCACGGGACCTCTGCTCAGCCAGCACAAATGGAGCAGACCCTGTGCTCTCCGTATGTATTTGCCCAGGGCTGAGGGGCACACAGTGGGTCTGTGGGGACTCAGGACTTCGCTCTGCACTCAAGTAACCCAATTTAGAAGTAGGTTTCTCAAGCAAAGGATGCTGGGACTTGGGCCTCGAAGAGTAAATAGGAGCTTAGCAGGCTAGTGGGATGGAGAGATACCAGGGAAGGTGACCTGATGGCCTCGGGACGTCCTAGTCTCCTGGTGGTACTGGTGACGACCTGGGCCACTCTCTTCCCCCGTGCCTCTGTCCTATCTCCCTGTGGACAGCCAGTTATTGGCTCAATAAAAAGATGTCTGAAACACTCTCCTTTGTATGGTGAGGAGGGAGGCGGGTCCTAAATCAGGATAGGGATCGACAAAGCCCAAGCGCCTCAACTGTTTATTAGCACTGAGATGTTTGCTTGGCGAGGAGGAGCTGGTTTTCTCGGGGAGATTTGTGCGTTCTTTTTCAATTACCCCTCGTCTTTCTCTGCCACTTTTGCACTAAAGGGATAATAAATGTATCGGAGCGTTTCAATTATTCATCTAAATCATGACTGCGCCTGCCATGGCCAAGTCTTAGTGACAGATTAATTCAGGGCCGCCGCCTCTGCCGGCATGGCTGCCATCTCTGCCCCAGCCAACCAGCGCCCCAAAGGGCCAACACTGAGAGCTAGGGCTTGGGGTCAGACAGGTCCTCCGCAGGAGGGCAAGACTGGGAAGAGGGAAGGAGCCCTTGTCCTCACCCTCTACGCCTGGCCCGCTTGGGCCTTACAAGTTATCAGCCCCACATGAAGCTACAGGAACGCGAGGCCTACCCATCTGTCCACACATCAGCTCCCGGGGGGTCACCCTACACTGCTTCACCCCTACAACCACATCCCAGCATGCTGGGAGAGGCTGGGATGGTGGAGTATCCCTTACAGCCATCCCCTGGTGCGGGGGCCTTTGTACCTGCTGCTCCTCTGCCCTCCTGCCCAGAGTCCTACATGCCGGATGGTTTCTCCTGCTGGCCACACCCCAAAGTCTAGGGATGGGAGCCTGGCACGTGTCCGCTCTGTCCTGACAGTGCTCGTATTCTGTCGCCTTCAGGATCCGTTTGCCCCACACATACCATCAGACCACATGTCACCTGCGGCCGCTGTGCTCAGCCACAGCCCCGTCCTCTCTCCCCTCACACAGTACCCAGCCCTCAGCGGCTCGCCGGCCCTCAGCGGCTCCTTTCCCGTGTGTTCTATCCGCCAGGGTCTCGCTCCCTTTAGCGCACCATCCTTTACTTTCCCCCTCCCCCCCCTTTCTCTTCCCCTCACTTTCTTTTGTTCCTTTGAGGATTAGCAAGGCCTTTGAGCATGGAGACCCCAGCCACATTCTCTGCAAGCCCCTAGCTCGCTGCCATCAATCTGTGATGGCTTCCGAGGCCTTTGGGAAAGCTGGAGCCGCTGCCCTGATGAAACGGCGGCCTGGCCCCACAGATAGCCTGACCGCCAGAGCCTGCGGGCTGCCTCGGCACCCTGGCAGCCAGGGTGTGTGAGGTTGGCCCCACCCCTCTTTGGGCACCCGTGGGACTCAAAAGCAGCAGGTAGTTTGAGAGCTCCCATGAGCCTGGAAGCTTGTTGGACTCGCAGTGCTGGGCCTGGGCTGTCTGCAGGAAGTGTGAGCCGCAGGAGGGACCCTCAAAAATGGCTCCGTGCAGGGAGCTGCAGAGATGGCTCAGCTCCAGTAACCACATGGGGGCTCACAACCATCTGCAGCTGGGTCCAATGCCCTCTTCCGGTGTGTCTGAAGACAGCGACAGTGTAGTCAGATATATATATATTTTTTAAAAATCTTGGGGCCAGGCGGTGGTGGCGCATGCCTATAATCCCAGCATTTGGGAGGCAGAGGCAGGCGGATTTCTGAGTTCGAGGCCAGCCTGGTCTACAGAGTGAGTTCCAGGACAGCCAGGCCTATACAGAGAAACCCTGTCTTGAAAAACAAAAACAAAACAAACAAACCAACCAAAAAATCTTAAAGTGTTAAAAGTGTTCTTCGAGTGCCGGGCCTTGGTGGCCCACGCCTTTAATCCCAGCACTTGGGAGGCAGAGGCAGGTGGATTTCTGAGTTCAAGGCCAGCCTGGTCTATAGAGTGCGTTCCAGGATAGCCAGGGCTACACAGAGAAATCTTGTCTCAAAAAAACAAAAAAAACAAAAAACAAAAAACAAAAAAAAAAAAAGAGTGTTCTTCGTGGTCAGTTAGGCACGTGTGTTAGGGTGATGACACAGTCCCTGCCCCCTAGGACTGCAGCCCTGCACTCCTGTCCCGGATATACAAGCTGGGACTCTCTTTTATCCCTCCCAGTATATTCTATTACCCTGGGCTCCACTGCAGTGCCCCATGCTAGCGGGGCATTTCAGACTACTGAGTGGACGTGGTCACAAACGTCCCCACCTCGTGTGCCGTCCCATCATCGCATGTCAGCCTCTGCCCTGCTAGTGTGACCCACAGGACTGGCCTGTGGCTATCCCATTATGTGTTCGCTATGGGGAACAGCGTTTAGCCTTCCAGGGCCAGAGAGTCCTGACTTGCTGTCGTCAGAGTTGAAGTTTTCATATGGTGGTTTGGTGCGAGCCACAAAAGGTTCCATGAGCTGAGTGTGATAGGCCTTTCCTTACCCAGGCAGAGGCCCTTGGGCGCCAGCTGCCCCTCCCTGACCATCGCTGGGAGAACAGTGCCCTGGGCAGCTCCTCCCCCTGAGTGACCCCGCAGGCTATCTGCAGCCTCATTTTGCAGATGAGGAAACAGAGGCTCCCAACCCTACCTAGCAACTGGCCTTCCATGAGTAAGGAGTGGGAATTAGTCCACCTTCAACAAGCCTGCACCCTGCCTCGAGGCCACCACACTCACGCCCTGCCCCCAGTAGGCAAGATGCCACCAGGCCCTGCACACGGCTGCCGAGGATCTTTAATAACGCGAGTGATTGTGCATGATGAATGAGGCCCGTGGTTGTGTACATAATGAAGGCCTAATGTTTTCAAATCCCCATTTAAGGAGCTGATCTCACCCCGTAATGAATGTCAGATCACATCACAGTGATGTCGTCCATCCATCTTCTCCCCAGGGCGCCCACCCTCCTGGGCACCTCCAGGATGCAGCCTTAGGAGGGTGGGCTCTGTGTCCTTCCCTGGGCCCAGTACAGGCCTTGTCTGGAGCAGACATTGGAGGAGGGCTGTCCGCCAAATGAAGGACCAGAGAGGACAAGCAGAGATTGCTGTTTGGGTTCTAACCAGGCAACAGCAGTGTCTTGGTTCACAAGTTCTATACGGAAAGAGGAAGCGAGTATGGGGCAAGCCAGGAGAGAAGGGCTCCAGGACCCAGCGGATTGCCGTAGCCCTCTTTGAGGGTGAGAGTCCAGAGGTCAGCAGCTCAGGAGTCTGCCTTAGCACCTCCCTCGGGTGGACTGGGCGCCCATGTGCTCGGCCAGGCTGTCCTTCTGAGAAGGAGATGGACACGGACCCGTGCTCCACCACAGGGTCTAGCTGTCGGCTGTATGCCGCACTAAGGTGTGGCTGCTGTGAGCTGTCCCCAGGCCAGAGCCCAAGCAGGACTGAAGGCCCAGATGGGGAGAGGTTCCATGTACCTTCTTGGATAGAGTGCCCCCTGCCCTTCCCCCACACAGCCTGTCTTCCTAGAACAGCTGCCGTGATGCCCAGGCCTCCATGAGTAAGGACCCTTGGCTAAGCCTGGGCCACCGAGCTGTGAGTATTGACAGCGTCATAGACAATGGAACAGCCTCTTCCCAAATGCCCACACCAAGCAACAAGGGTTTACTGACTGAGGAAACTGAGGCACAGAGAGGTACAGAGACTGTGCCCTAGAGACATGATGGAAGAGCCCAGCAAGGGGGACTTGGCTTGGAAAGCTCCTTGCCCGTGTCCCCAAGGCCACATTTTTCTGGCTTTCACTCTACAAAGGGGATCCCCATTCCAAACCTCCTTGCTCTCCTCGTGATGGGGAGTCCACAGGAGGCCAGAATGGGCAGGGCAGAGGTGAGAGCTACCCAGAATCCTCTCCTGCTCTGTGACTCATAGCTATGCCTCTCTGAACCTTTGCCTCCACTTCTTGGAAGACAGGGCCTAGCCGGAGAGACCTTGGCTTCTCCTCGGCCTCCGGCTGTGAGATCTCGGAAAGCTGTTGGTTCCTCTGGCTTTCTGTTATCTACCTGCTAGTTGCCTCCCGGCCTAAATCAAGGTTCCCTACAGATCTCTGGACACCTAGGCTCTGAGATTCAGAGAGATTGAATAACTAGCCCAAAGTTACCAGCAACCTTTGGCCTCAATTTTGGGAAAGAGAAATCCCAGCAGGGGATGTAACAGGGCCAGCTCCACAGAGTGGTAGAGAGAATGGGGAGAGCTGACCCTGTGGCAGGGGTACAGCTGCCCCCGGAGCCCCCTAGGCCACCGGCTCCTCTTGTTCCTGTAAATAATTAATTAGCCCCTGCTCGCTTGTTTGTTTAGCATGAGGAATGCTCCCCCACTGAGACACATTTATTGCTGAATAAATTTAAATATCTAATCTTCCCTTCATGAATATTACAGCACCCTAAATAGAAGCCAACAGTCCTCAGTGCCTTCCTGGAGTGGTCCCCACTGGAGCGTGCCTTGGTTGGTCTGTAGAGGGTCAGGGTCCAGCCCTCTCCCCCTGCCATGAGACAGCTCCTACCAGCCCCACTCCCCCTCCTTGCTGGGGAGAATTGCGCTGGGACAAGGAGGGAAGAGTCTTCTGAAGCCCACAGCTGAGTGTTAGGTCTGTCCGCATTTACCAGGAGGATGCCCCTAGCATCTCCCAGGCTTTGGGGAACCGACTGGACAGGAAGGGAAGGGGCTGCTGGTCAGTGAGATGTAGGGACATGGCGGGGTGGGGGGGCAGCAGCAGAGAAGAGGCCTGGGACAGAAGAGTCCAGAGTGGCCAGGGAGGAGACGGCGAGTGTCCCTGAGAGCGTCCTGGTGGGCGGCAGCAGTATACAGTGCTGTGGACAAGCTGCACAGTCCGGAGAGATGAGGGCCCCCCCTTCCTGCCCAGACACTCTTCTGGGGGATGTATCGATTCAGAGGGAGGATAGGTACCACATGCGGGGTGAAGAGGGCAGGGAGACAAAAGATGACAGAAATGGTTGCCAGAGGCAGATGGCCCACTGAGGGTAGCGAGGGTGGGGGTGGCCCCAGGAGAGCCCCTGAACCGCCAGTGTTCAGTGCGTGGTCTGTGCCAGGTTTTACTCTCCATGCCTCAGCTTCTTCTGTAGAGAAGGGGTTGGCAGCACCTCCCGAGTGGGGTATGGGTCTCCAAGGTGCTTACTGCAAGGAGGTCCGACAGGAGGGGAAGGAGGCTGACAGGCCCCACCACAGTGGGAGAATGCTCACGGCGGACGAGTAGACAGGAGGATGCTGACAGGCTTAGACTAAGCTGCAGGCCTTGGTGTCTGGTGAGAAAGACTTTACCATTTAGTCTAATGGCCTCTGCCTCCCGGTCGTTGGGATTCGAGGCCTGAGTCACTGCATTCTTCCCCGGTGAAAAGCCAACGTCTGTGGGACAGACATCAAGGCTGGGGGGTCGGGGGGAGACAGACACATCCAGAGGAGGGTGGGAGGGTTGGGTGGGAAGGAGGGGCCAGGCAGCTGAGACCTAGATTCCAGGGCCAACCTGTTTGGGGAAGGGTAGGTAACACAGATGTGGTGGCCAGGGCTTCATCTTTGTTTCTGGTCACAGTCACGAGGTCCAAGTCCTCTTCTAAAAGTCGGCACTTCACACTGGACTAGCAGGTGGTGGCGCGCCAGGGGCCTGAGACTGATAGCCAGGGCCTGTAGGTTCCAGGACTGTCACCTCCTCAAATCCCTGTGCTCACCTCACACGGCTCCCTCACCTCAGCAGACTGCCCGTACACTCTGTGAGCCCTGTCTGTTGTCTGTATCTGACCAAGCCCAACACTGCTCGCCTAACAAGAATTAGGGCCTGGCTTCAGGGCCAAGAACACCTGTCGCTCTTGAAGCGAGAGAGCCCAGATGCAATTCCCAGACCCCACGTGGCGGCTCACAGCTATCTGCAGTCCCAGTCCCGGGAGGATCCTGCAGGCACAGTGAACATGCATGCATGTAGGCAGAACATTCACCCACATAAAGCAACACAAATAAACCTAAGAACTAAAGTAAGAGCAAGCAGAGCCCGGCATAGCGATGAACTCCCCTGACCCCTCACTCAGGGTGGAGGCAGGAAGGTTAGGAGTTTAAATTTAAATTGAGGCTAGCCCAAGCCACACAACATCATGTGGCTCAAATAAAAACCCAAACACAACAGATATGAGAAAAAGAAGAGAAGGTCAATTTACTTAGCGCTGAGGGGTAGCTCAGCGGTGGACCGTGGGCCTTGGGTTTCACCCCCAGCACTACCTTACCCTGCAACATTTATTTTTCCAACACCCCATGACGTGGGCCTCTCTTAGACCCAGAGCAGCAGTGAAGTGCCCAGGGTGGCTCAGGCTGCCCGCCGGCCCTGCCGCCGCTGCTCTGTACATCGTACATCGCCGGGTCCTCTGGGTCACTCACCCAGAACAGACACATGCGATTCCTGTGAGCTCCAGGCATCACCCGGGCTCCGGTCTCTCAGCACCCGCTCTGCAGAATTCTGAGAGGAGAGCAGGGGGCCTGAACTACCATTCCCTGAGCATTCCCAGGAGTCTCCAACTCTGGGAAACCACCCAGTGCCAGCTCTGTGGAAAGTTGAAAATTAGGTGTAATTGGAAACAGGAAACAGAAGAGGCCGGGCGGTGGTGGTGCGTGCCTTTAATCTCAGCACTCGGGAGGCAAAGGCAGGCGGATTTCTGAGTTCGAGGCCAGCCTGGTCTACAGAGTGAGTTCCAGGACAACCAGGGCTACACAGAGAAACCCCGTCTCGAAAAAACAAAACAAAAAGGAAAAAAAGAAGAAGAAAAAGAAAAACAGAAGAGAGGGGGTGACCAGTTGGTGTGCCCTGTCCTGGGCCAATAAGTTGGAGGGATGCAGGAAAGAGAAAGGGTCTCATGTTAGGAGCCTGTAAAATGGAGCCAGAATTTCAGAATTTTTTTGTTTATTTGGAGCCAGGTGCCAGGCAGCAGACCTTTTTAGGAATAGGCCGGGGTTCCATCAGCCCTGTGTCTTGGGGGACACTGTCCACATTTTAGTTGAAATCCTGATAAAACAGAAGATACAGAGCAGGCGGGGCAGACAGGGACTTGCCTCAGCCTGTTTGGGCAAAGCCGTGTGGTTCTTGGGTGAGTAGCAGAGTCGCCTCTGGGCTTCTGCTGGCTCTGGAATACAGCAGCATTAAGAGTTGTTTATCTGAGCCTGGGTCCCCAGGGTCACAGAGAATCCCAAGAGCCTCCTTTGGATAAACAAGCCCCGAGCCTGGCCTTAGCTAAGCAGGATGCGCTAATACTAACGAGTCTGTTAGTTGCCCCACCAGGGTTTGAGAGGTTAGAGACACCTGAGAGGCCTGGTCCAATGGGAGGGAGCTGGAAAAGTTAGGCTCAGGCGCGGGATTGGATCTGCCATTTGGAACTAGGTGACCTCGGCTCCTCAGACCTGCTTAACTGAAACTTGGAATTTGAAAGGGCCTTATCAAAAGGTGGGGTTTGGGATCCCACCAGATTCTTAGGTCTGAGTGACCTCAGGACAGCGCGGACGGGACAGAGAAGCAAGTGGGTGAGCCAGGCGCGCCCCCTGCCGGTCGCCCCGTGTCTCTTCACTCCAGGGCTCACTGCAACTCCTTGGAGCCTCAGTTTCCCTACATGTGAAACAAGCGTCGACAAGAGCAGCCTAGGAGAGAACTTTGTGATGCCAAGTGGGCCAATGCATAGACTTGGAGTTTCCTGGGATTGGGGTGTCATGCCTGATCCTTCAGGGATGAAGGGACCCAACAGCTCATTTCTCCCGGACCTTTGCAGTGGACGGCTGCATTCATCGGGCCGCGGGATCCCTGCTCACGGACGAATGCCGCACCCTGCAGAACTGCGAGACCGGCAAAGCCAAGATCACTTGCGGCTATCGGCTGCCTGCCAAGCGTGAGTGCTCGAGGGGAACTGCCCACAGCCACAAGGGGGCGTCTTAACGTTAAGTGTAAGGGCCTGGTCCCTCTGCCACCCAGATAGCAGATGGCAAGGGGCTGGACTGCCGCAGGGAGAGCGAGAGCACGAGGGCAGCATCAAAGTCCTCCACCAGCTAGCACTTACATGCAGGTGGGCAGTCACAAGTGTGTGCTGCAAGGGTGAGGTCCTTCTGATGAGATGTCAGGAGACCTAGGCCTTCTGACTGATGACCCTACCCTAGATGTCATCCACACGGTGGGGCCCATCGCCGTGGGTCAGCCCACCGCCAGCCAGGCGGCTGAGCTCCGCAGCTGCTACTTGAGCAGTCTGGACCTGCTGCTGGAGCACCGGCTGCGCTCAGTGGTAAGAGTCAACTGGGGCAGGGGCTGGGGCAGCAGCAGGGGCATCAGGCAAGTGACCAAGTCCCCATGCGGTCTTGCCCTCTCTTCCCTAGGCTTTCCCATGCATCTCCACAGGCGTGTTTGGTGAGTCTAGAAAAGCAAGGCTTGGCATGGGCAGTGCCTCCCCTCCCCTCCTGGCATGGGCAGCGCCCCCATCATGGAGGTGGGTGGGGCGGGGCCAGATGTGGACTCAGCAGACCCGGCTCTTAGGCTACCCCAACGAGGAGGCTGCGGAGGTGGTGCTGGCTGCGCTGCGGGAATGGCTGGAGCAGCACAAAGACAAGGTGAGACCTGAGAGCGGGCGGCAGCGAGGCTGTCGCAGGGGTGGGCGCCTGGTGCTGAGCTGGTGTGGTGGGTTAGTGCCTGCTCTCCCCCGGCCCACTCCCCAGGCCCGGCTTGTTTGTTGTGAGAGAGATGGGAAGGAGTGTGCAGCCTGAACCCCTTCTGTACACGGTACAGCGAGTTCTCACCTCTCCCGAGGTGACCAGTGCACCCGTGGTGGAGACCCTGTGGGGCAGGTGCATTTGGGGTGGCACACAGCCCTAGAACTGAGAGGCAGGTGGAGGCCTCGCCCATGCCGAACAATCTCTCTGACCCAGGTGGATCGACTCGTCATCTGTGTGTTCCTGGAGAAGGACGAGGGCATTTACCGGGCACGCCTGCCCCATTATTTCCCCGTAGGTATGTGCCCTTGTTTCCCTCCTGGCCACCCTACCCCTCCCCCAATGCCCCGGGGCGTCTCTCACTGTCCTCTGCCTTCCAGCCTGAGGCTCCCACAGCCCACCCTGAACAGGACTGGTAAGCAGGGCCTGGCCCATACGGTGTGGCCGCTCTACACTACTAACCTGGCCCTCTAACACCCGCTCAGTCTGCCTTTGCTTACCTCCATGCAGGGGCGGCGGCGAAGGCAGGGAGGGGGCCCAGGGACTTTCAGAAGTCCTCAATTCCCTTTAACCTGTCTGCTCTGCCCTCAGACCCACCTGGGCCTGTAGGACCTCGTTCCCAGCTCTGAGTCTCAGAAGCCTACAGCTTGTTCCAGCCTGGCCACCAGAGGTTCTGTCCTTTCCCTCAGCCCTGCCTTGCAGAAGCCTAATAAAGCTGACTGGCTCAGCCCTCACTGTCTGGGTCTGGCTGGGTCCCCCCCCCTGCCCGCGGCGCACCCCCCCCCCCCCAGGAAGGGAGTCCCTGGTAGGGAGAGTGTCTTGGATATCCTGCTTCCAGAGGCTCCGTTGGCCCTGACGTCAGGAGGGTAGATGCACGGGCCACACAGCAGAGGCAGCGGCAGCAGCACTTTCACATTTATTGAGGGCCTGCCCCCAAGGAGCGCACAGCCTGGGCTGAGACCCACATGTGCTGGGGGTCGGGGAGAAGGCAGAGGCAAGGAATGCAGACACAGCCCAAGCAGAGGGGCAGAGCAGGCACAGGCAGGGGCTCTGGGGAACAGGGGACAGGCAAGCACGACTAGGATGTTCCTCTGGTCAGCTCCTCCAGGGCACCCCTGAGGATGCTAGCCCCCCCACCGACTCCAGGCCAGCCTCCTCCCACGAACCTCACCTCAGGACCCCTCAATCATGCAGACCCCTGAAGGAGGGCAGAGTTGTATCTGGGGCCCTGGCCAGAACACAAGTCTATACGTGCTTTGAGTGTGGGTGGCTTGAGACCTCTAGTCCAGTTCCCACAGAAGCCCTTGGGAGGCTGAGGAAGAAAGAACAGGCCTGGGGCAGAAAGCAGGGCTCCAAGGAGCCAGCAGGCCCATGAGGCCCAGTGCCTTCAGACTTCTCTTGGCAGGAATGCTTGGCGGTAGATAGGTAGAAAACGGGGAGGGGGGGTACACCCACCCTGGGGAAAGGTACAGCCAGACACAGCAGCCAGCGGGCAGGTAGGGAAGGGCAGCAGAGCAGGGAAACGCACACTCGGGCTCACCACCAGCATCCCCTTTAATAAAACATGGAAGGTTCTATGACAGGAAAAGGGAAGAGTGAATATGACCATTTACAACCACACACAAAAAAAAAAAAGGAAAAGAAAAAAGAAAAAGAAAAAGAAAAAAAAAGAAAGAAAACCCTCTGTACATGTCTAGTGCCTGGCGGGGGAGGCAGGCAGGGCGTTCAGGCCAGCCGGCCGGCCCTACTTATAGAGGATGTCGTAGTGTCCGGGTCGGTAGAGAAGGTAGACCTTGGGCTCCGAGCCCTCGGGGAAGACGTGCGGGTTGGTGGTGCCGCCCTCCCCGCGGTCCATGTACTCCACCTGGATGGACACGCTGAGGGCCTGGGCCAGCGCGATGATGTGGATGTGGTCGCTCTCCTTGCACATGGGCTCCACCTCCTGCGGCACAGGGGCAGGTCAGACCTGTCCCCGGACCCCTCCCCCAGGTCCCACAGCTCACCCTGGCACGCCCACCCTGACTCAAAAGAGAAAAGGAGGGCCCCAGGGCGGAGTGGGAGAGGAGGTGGCACCTGCTGGCAGAACTCCTTGACCGTCCGGCCACCCTCTATGAAGTGCTCGAAGAACTTGCTCTCGCGCTGCAGGTAGCCTGAGGTGAGCAGCCGCAGGTAGACCACAAGGTAGTCTGAGGTGCTCTGGTCGTTGAAGGAGGCCAGCAGGTCAGCTACGGAGGTCTGCTTCTCCACCTGCTCGATAAGGTCCATGAACTGCCCCACCCAGGGACAAAAGGTAAGGTGAGGAAGAGGAGTGACAAGAGGCCTCCCTTGCGGTGTCCTGGGGAGCCACCCTTGCCGTTAACCCCGCCTCAAACAGGCGGGCTCGCTCACCGTGTTGTGGAAGTCCTCGATTGTGAACTCAGTGAAGCCCTGGGACACCAGGTCCTCTTTACTCTTGGCAGACACAGCTTTGAACCTGTAGGTGGGAAGGAATGGGAAGCCAACATGGGCTCCTGAGCCACCAGAGCAAGGCCTGCCTAGACAAGGACACCCGCCAAGCTCACAAAGTCCTCAAGCAACCCAACTCCCTTGGGGAGGCCCAGCGTCCTCACCGCTGCAGTTCCTTGCTGTCATCTAGCAGTGCCTCCAGGTGGGAGAAGCCAAATGCTCGGTAGAAGCAGTTGCCGTCGGGCCTGGTCTTCCGTATGTACGAGTACTTTCTGTGGAGGTCCTGCAGGGACAGGTTAGCTTAACACCCCCCGCCCAAGGACGGCTCCAACAGCAGGTGGCACCTGAGCTCCAGGCTCCCATCTCCTGGCTTCCGAATGGGGACATCAAGTCACCCACGGGCACAGAGTCCTCAATGGAGGCTCCTGGAAGCTATGCACAATATGTCAATGGTTGTGTGGTCACCAGCTACTAAGCCACCTGGGTACCACTGGCTAGAGCTTTGCTTAAAAACAGGTGACTAGGCCGGGCAGTGGTGGCGCACGCCTGTAATCCCAGCACTTGGGAGGCAGAGGCAGGTGGATTTCTAAGTTCCAGGCCAGCCTGGTCTACAGAGTGAGTTCCAGGACAGCCAGGGCTATACAGAAAAACCCTGTCTCGAAAAAACCAAATAAAACAAAAACACAACAAACAAAAACAACAACAACAACAACAAAATAGGTGACTAAATCTGTCCTTGACTAATGCAGCTTTTAAGGTCTTTAAATGCAAGGAGACAAAGCGGGGAACAGGACAGGCCACACTACCAGTTGCCCTGCCCAGCAGGCTCTAGTCACACAGAGAAGCTCTCCCTACAGTGTGAGGCTAAAGTAGCTCCCTGATACACTCTTACCTTCTAACCATGCTGCCCCCAACAGGGGCCACCTCCGTCAGCCCTTTCTGCTTCCTCCAGATGAAATGCATCCCATGGCATGGACTTGGTAAGCAGGCCTCACCCACCTGAACACCCCTGCCCTGGTCACCTCTTGTGCCTGCTTCTTCCTCAGACAACTATCCTCAGACAACTGTCGGCAATAAGAGTCCTTTCCCACTGAGAACATGGTCCTGACATCTCCTCTGCCACTAAGCTGCCCCAGTAGTCACTACCAGCTCCTGTCCTTCAGATTCAAGGACATCTCCCTACCAGTTTTGACTCCAGAGGCATATAACATTGCCTCATATTGGGAGACCAGGCAGGCCTCGCAATAAAAACAGAACGTGTGTGGGAGGCTTTTGTCTGGCCAAGGTGAAGAACAACCTAGCGCTCTGTACAGCCCTCCCCAGCCTGGCCTGGGACGCGGCAGCACTGCATCCCCTTCCCAGCCGTCACCTCCCAGGCCAGCCCTCACTCACTCTGAAGGGAAGGCTGCACCGAAAGACACAGTACCCTTCCTTCTTCAAGACACCTGCCAGCTACAACATACCCAGACACAGGGCTCCTGCCTGCCCTATAAACACCAGAGGCCTGGCAGGATCTTCACCTTTTAGTCACAGACACAGTATTTCCTTTCATTTTGGTTTTGAGACAGGGCCTCACTTTGCAGCCCAGGTTGGCCTTGAACTTGCTGTAATCTTGCCTCCGGCTGAAATTCCAGACCACCAAACCTAGATAGAGTTCCACCTTAGATGCTCTGCTTCCCTACACCTCTTCGATGGCTCAGACATCTCCACTGCCACAGCTGGTCTGCACCAGCCTGCTCTTCACCCAGGCTCCCGATGACCGCAGATGGCGTGCGTCTGCCTCGACACACCCACCTCACACAGCTCCCTCGGGCTCTTCCTTCAACATGCCTGCCACTCTTAACATGTCGGGCCTGCTTAATGTTTTACTGCCAAAGCCCCTCACTACCCCTCTTGCTCCACTGTCCCTGAAACCTAACCTCACCCCTGCAGCGACAGTAACCTGTCAGCTCAGCCTTCCTCCTCTCTGCACCCTTGAAAGCACCCAGACACTCCCAGGCCAAACTGGCTTCCATGGAGGCCCCAGCCCGCCCAGATGTCCACTTATTAACCAACTCAGACCCCACTACCCTTGGGCACCCTGTCACTTGGCATCTTGCTTCTGTCTGTTCATCAAAGACATCTTCCAGAGAGGCTCTTGCCCACTACCCCTACTTAAAATGCAAATTCTCAGCAGGGCATGGCTACACATGTCCTTAGCCCCAGGACTCAGGAGGCAGAGGCAGGAGGATCTCTGGAGTTCACGGTCTAGACAAGGCCAGGACAGCCAGAGCTCTGTTACACAGAGAAACAAATACCTT
This sequence comes from Apodemus agrarius, assembly GCA_964023405.1. NCBI lineage: Eukaryota > Metazoa > Chordata > Mammalia > Rodentia > Muridae > Apodemus > Apodemus agrarius. The sequence goes on from OZ030005.1 coordinate 144,360,640, forward strand.
GTCTCAAATAACAAGGAAGGAAGGAAGGAAGGAAGGAAGGAAGGAAGGAAGGAAGGAAGGAAGGAAATAAATGCAAATTCTCCCACTTCTTCATTTCTCTCCACAGAACTAACCACCTCTAACAACCAAATTTTTTTTTTGTGTGTGTGTGTGTGTGTGTGTGTGTGTGTGTGTGTTGGTATAGGGTTGGGACAGGGTTTTGCTATATTTAGTCCAGGTTGACCTTGATCCTCTTGCCTCATTTTTTGTGGGTTAAAGACATGCTGACCACCACATATACCTTTGGTTTGTACCTGTCTCGCACTGCCCGCCCTAAGCACCACAGAAGCAGGACTGTGTTTCAGTCCCCAGTGTATGTAGTAGCTGCAGTGCCCGGGACTGTAACATGACCACTACACTAAGGCTGCTCGGAGCCCAGCCACTCTGCTCCTGTCAGGCACCCTGTAGAGGGCTCACGCCCACTTCCTCACATCCTCAGAGTCCTCTCCGTGCAGGAGCCGAGGACATACCCAGCCTGGTTTTTCCATCACCACCCAGGAAGAACATAAGCACAGTACACAGAACAAGTTTAGGGTGCTGAGGTACCTTGCTGTAAACAGCTCTTCAAACATTCAAACAGTTTGCTGAATGACTTAATGATAAGAACCTGAGGATCTACTGTTGGTTTTACGGGGCAGCTTAGTAGAACAGGTGGCCCTGGATGGGCCGTCCCTCTACTGACGGCCACGCGGGAGGAAGAGCTACTGCTTTCTAAGCACTTGCAGGGCACAGCCGCGCTCAACTCAACACCTTCCCTAAACCTGCTCCACGGCCTGATAAGGACTCTAGCCAGAGATCTGGCATTGTCTGAGTCATACAACTGCAGAGCAAAGGTCTACCTGGCTCAAGAATCAGGGCTTTTACCTCCTCACATGTATTTTGGCAAAATCCCAAACCCGAGCAGCAGGTATAAGTAAATGCCAGACTGCGGACAGCTCACCTAAGCTGAACTGGGGTTACTTAGGCGCTAAGGACAGACCTTAAGCCTCTCACAAACACTGGGCTCGTGCTCCCACTCAGCTAGCTGTACCTCACAGCCCTACATAACTTTGTAAGTTTTCATTATCTGCCGACTGCCCAGTCGGGAAAGCTCATGAATTCTGGCTTCACTGGCAGCAGGGGAGTAACTGTGGATACTCACTACCATGCCTGGCTATTTTTGAGCTCCAATGCTCCCAGTTCCCCTCAGGCAGCTTTGCCCTTGTACTGCCCCTGTACGAGGGTCACCTGCTGGGCCCCCTGAAGGCCCCAGCTGTGAGCAGAGGATATAAACACCTACGATCTTTAGAGCTTCGAAGGCCTCGGTGCAGCATGTCTCAGCCCTTCAGCTGCCTACTGAATACTGTTTTCACACCGGGGTCAGAGTTCGACCTCCACGCTCCCGGCCTCTGGTGAGGAAGCTTGCCTCAGTTTGAGTGATGCAGCAGGGACACACAGAGAAGACCTGCGCTCACAAAGATCCAGGAGACAGACTATAGGACAGGTCTCTGCGACCAATCTACCCATCCCCACACCAGCAAGTTTGGCCCCTGGCTGGCTACTGAGTTGTCAGCGCCCGCCCGGCTGCACCTGCTCCCGCCTGAGCATCACCTACCTCAACCTTACAGCCGCCCTACAGGCAGATGCTTTCACTGTCCCTACTTTACAGATGAGGACACCCAGGGCTCAGAGACACTGAAGGACCTGTCAAGAAGACAGCTGCTGAGTGCCAATCTGACGGGAATGGAGGTCTCAGTCCAGAGGCTGCACACGTCAGGAACTAGCGATAGGAGGTGTATCCCCGCCCAACACCCGACCCTCTCAGACATTAGGCCTGACAAGAAGCGGGCTGAAACAGGCTCCCTCCTGCCCCTCTGGCCAGGATCCCACCTTGATCTTCTGTTGGTAGATGTTGTCATCCTCAGCATACTCCTTGTACAGGACCGAGAGCTCCAGCCGCTCTGACACCAGAGGATTCTGCACAGCAATCTGCAGGGAGACAGGAGACTGAGTAACCCACGCCTAACACTACAGAGGGGTGCCGGGCTGGCATCTAGGGCACAGCAACCCCAGTAAAAGCATGAAGTACCTAAAATAGACTGGGGGGGGGGCTTCAAAGCAGACACTGGGCCTCAGACCCCGACTACACATCCCCACCACAGAACCCTCAGCTCTCTTCCCACCCTCCTCAGCACCTCACCTCTTGCTGAATTCGGTCCTGCTGAGCCATGATGGCTTCATCATAGGCCAGACAGTTGACACCTAGAAAAAGGAGGAAAGCCAGTGCCAACCAAGGGGCCTGTGGGGCCTGGCTGTCTCCATGGCAGGCAGCTTTGACAGAAGAGGCCTGGCACCCAGAACCCTATGCCTTACAGCCTGTGTAGTCTCAGCAAAGCCCTTTCCTCTCCGAGTTCTCATTTCATCTTTTGGAGAAGGTAGAAAAATAAAGTAAAAATAAACAAGGGGGCAACTAGAGACTCGACCAGGAGACCAGAGCAGGATTGATAAGTCTGGGAGTTAGAGATCAGCTCTGGAAATATGGCAAGCCTTTATCTTGGAAGGAAAAAAAAAGGGCTGGGGTTGAGACCCAGTGGTTAAGATATTGTCCTGTAGGTGTAAAGCCCTGGCTTCTATTTCTAGCAACCTCAAGAAAATATATAAGTAAATATAAGTAAATAAAATGACAAAGCAAAGCAATCACTCCCAAAGCTCCCTTGCAGCTCCAATATTCCTTCTTCCCGGCCTTCTCTCAGCACTTTGTAGCATCCAGGGAATGCTCTGGGGAAGGGAGCCTCTGGGAGAAAGCCAGACGAAGGGGTGGAGCCCTGGGTGGAGGAGAGCGCCTGTAAGCATGCACTTTACTGAGACACACCCTTTGTCCTTCTGTGGTCCCGTGCATTGTTCATTTTCCAAATTAAAAAAATACGGAGAGGTGACTCCATCTCACCCAAGGGCAAAGCCAGTGAAGGCTTATGAGCAAGTCCACATTTGTACAATTCCAGGCTGAGCCTTGGACTTGTCACCTGCCACACAGCCCTCTCCCTCACCTGGAGAACGGATTAGTGCCATCATCAAAATAGGCTGGGATCCTGCCAGCAGCGACCACTGCCTAAGCCCTCGCTACAGTTATCCATGGACGGACGTTCAGTCGGAAGGCTCTAAGCAGCTATTGTAGCAGTCAGGAGATTCTAGTCCTGGGTCCTTCTTAGATGTGATGGGAGGGCAATTTCTTTCTTCGTCTCTGGGTTTCCTAGCCCTCAACCTCTAGTACATAATGTGGAGTTAAAGCAGGGTGTGCAAGTATGACCAGCTTCGTAAGGCAAGTCCCTTGGGACCTGGTTCTCAGCTGAGTCTCCCACCATGTCCTACAACAGGACTGTCCTTCCCACTCTAGAGCCCAAGTTCTTGGTAGACAGGGAGAAGGTGCGACTGGTTTTTGTTTTTTAAAAGACCAGGGATCCAGGAAAACAATGCCTGGATCTGCTCAAAGGAGCTGAAAGGCCAAAACAAGCTCTAAGGAAAAGAGCCGCCAATGGCATCCCGAACGGCCCACCAGGGACTTCGTCCTTGGAAGCCCAGCCTTACTCAAGGCCTTTCAGCTGCTCCGGCCTAGGCCTCGGCTTGACTGCGAGGCTCGGGCGGGCGGACAGTGGGAGCCGGCCGAGGCCACGGGACCGACGGAGGCGGGGCGGCCCAGGCCCCGCCCCAGGCGTGCGCGAGAGGCCGAGCCCCGGCCCTGGCCGCCCCGCCCGGCCGGGGGTCGCCGCGGCCCTGCTTCCATTGTGAGGGGGAGGGGAGAAGACGCGGTGAAGGGCTCCGTCGCACGCTGCGCCTAGTCCCCGGGACCCTGACTCCCCGAGCTCCTCGGGAACGGCCGGCCGAGGCTTGCCCCCGCTAGCCCGGGCAGGACATCCTTCCCTCCGTTCGTACCTTCCGAGTCACTGCCCAGCGGCTCCTGCTTCTGCTGCTGAGGTTCCTCCGCCGCCATCTTTAAACAGCGCCGCACTGGCGATCGCTTCCGGGTTATTAATTGCCCTCCTCCCGGAAGGGAGCCCCTCCTTATGGCCCCTCCTTCGCAACGCCCCTAGCAACAGGCTCCCTTTGGCGGTCGTCAAGGCCTGGGCTGCTCCTGCTGCCCTGGAGAGCTTAGGGGCTGGAGACCCTTGGAGAAGCGGATGAACCCAACGCACAGTTCCACATTTCCACTTTCTCAAAGGTCCTGCGGTGCTAAGGGCCTCCTCGAGTCATTTCTGTTTTCTGTATCCTGAGTTTGAAACGCAGGTTGTGTAACAGATAAAGAACAAGATGGAATTAAAGTCACTAGAAGGTTAATCCCAGCAGAGCGTGCATTCAAGGTACGCGGTAGCTGCAGTGCGGGACGCGGAGCCACCTCGAGACAGGAAGTGGTGACAACCTCCGGACGCCCTTCGGAGCTCCGAAATCGCGACCTCTCGCCTCTCACCACTGAGCCTGTTCTCTACAGGCTTTGAAGACCTGTTTCCCTTAATATCAAAACCAAAAGCTCCGACCTAACTTTGGGCTATATGTCCTCCTATTTGAGAAAGCAGAGCCATTTAAAAGCATGGGCTTGAGTCCATAATCCGAACACGTGAAAGATCTCGGAGACATGGAGGATCAGGAGTTCAAGGTAATCCTGGAGTTTCAGGCAAGGCTTGGCTACAAGAGACCCTCTCAGACAGACCGAACCAAACCAAACCAAAGCCAAAAAGTGGCCGTCTTTGCTACTTTTTGCCAAAGCTACCCATTTTCTTTGGGTTATGTCTCCATTCTGAGAAATGGACACTCCCATATGCAGGCCCTGTGTACCCTGAAAAGCAAACACCGGAGAGTTCACAGGAGACGGCATTTACTATTGGTAGCCTGGCAATAGGCACCACTGAGCCGCAGAGACTCCTTTTACCCTCGAGTATCGGTTCTCCGTCCTGACTCGTCCCAACCCCAGCTCCTGTTATGGTCTGCCAGTCCATAACAGAGGCAGGCTGGAAAAGCTCGCTCGCTCTCTCTCTCTTTTTTTTTTTTTTTTTTGGTTTTTCGAGACTTGGTTTTTCTGTGTGGTCCTAGCTGTCCTGGAACTCACTCTGTAGACCAGGCTGGCCTCGAACTCAGAAATCTGCCTGCCTCTGCCTCCCAAGTGCTGGGATTACAGGCGTGCGCCACGACGCCCGGCACAGGAAAAGCTCTCTTAAAGATTAAGAAAAATCAAGTACAGACTAGGCATGGAGTCCCCATTAGTCCCAGCACTAGGGAGGTAGGTGGATCTCTGAGTAGAGGCAAGCTTGGTCTAGAGTGAGTTCCAGACTCACAGACTACACAGAGAAACCCTGTCTCAAAAGGGGAATGGGGGAGCCAAAAAGAAATTGTGTCCTTTGTCATCAGCTATAATTCTTTTGTTAAAAATTTTATTATTGTGTCTATAGTATGTGGGATGCTGTGTGAGCCAAGGTGTGTGTGTGAGAGAGCACAATTTTATAAAATCCATTCTTTCCACTTTTTGTTTTTTGTTTTGGTTTTTCGAAACAGGGCTTCTCTGTATAGCCCTGACTGTCCTGGAACTCACTCTGTAGATCAGGCTGGCCTCGAACTCAGAAATTCCCCTGCCTCTGCCTCCCAAGTGCTGGGATTAAAGACGTGCGCCACCACCGCCCGGCTCTCTCCACTTTTATATGGGTTCTGGAGATAGAAGAAGGTTGTCAGGTTTGTGTGGCAAACACTACCCACTGAGCCATCTTGCCAGCCCACCTCTTTTATTTTGTTTGTATATGTAACGCATGCATGTCTGGGGCGGCTAGAAGAGGGTATCAAAGGGCCATTCAACCTGGCAGTTCCCTGAGTGCTGATGAACTGCCGTCAGAGAAAGGCCCTTCTCTAGGGAGAAAGTGGAAACCAGAGCCTCAGTTATAACTTTTAAAACTTTCTTTATTTTATTTTATTTTATTTTAAATTTGTTTATTTTATATGAGTGCTTTGTCTTGATACACACCAGAAGAGGGAATCAGATCCCATTACAGATGGTTGTGAGCCACCATGTGGCTGCTGGAAATTAAACTCAGGTCCTCTGAAGAGCAGCCAGTGCCCCTAGCCACTGAGCCATTTCTTCTGCCCCTACCCCAAGTATATATATATATATATTTTTTTTGATTTTGTTTTTTTCGAGACAGGGTTTCTCTGTATAGCTCTGGCTGTCCTGAACTCACTCTGTAGACCAGGCTGGCCTTGAACTCAGAAATCCGCCTGTCTCTGCCTCCCAGAGTGCTGGGATTACAGGTGTGCACCAACACCGCCCAGCCCAAGTATATATTCTTATCAAGTCTTTTGCATGTGTATTGGTGTATAGACCGCCCTGGCAGTGTAGAGGGCAGCAGACAGCTGGTAGGATTCTCTCCTTCTATCATGTGGATTCTCAGCACCACACCCTCTGAGCCCTCTCCTCTTCCCCAAATCTATAACTTCTCTTAATAGCATCTTTGGTATCTAGTTTTGGAGTTTGGTTTTCAAGACAGGGTTTCTCTGTGTAGCCCTGGCTGTCCTAGAATTCTGTAAACCAGGCTGGCCTTGAACTCAGCCATTCACCTGCCTCTGCCTCCTTAGTGTGTGTGCCACCACAGTCTGGCTTTATTGCTATTGTTTTATATTAAGCTTTCTAGATGATTCCCAGGTTACTTTTTTTTTTTTTAAAGGATTTTTTTTATTTTATGTATGAGTACACTGTTTTTGTCTTCAGACACACTGGAAGAGGGCATCAGATCCCATTACAAAGATGGTTGTGAGCTACCATGTGGTTGCTGGGAATTAAACTCCACCTTTGGAAGAGCAGCCAGTGCTCTTAACTGCTGAGCCATCTCTTCAGCCCCCCTCCCAGGTAACTTTTAAAAATATTTTAATTTTTTTTTTGTTTGGTTTTTCGAGACAGGGTTTCTCTGTGTAGTCCTGGCTGTCCTGGAGCTCACTCTGTAGACCAGGCTGGCCTCGAACTCAGAAATGCGCCTGCCTCTGCATCTTAAATGCTGGGATTACAGGCGTGCGCCACCACACCCGGCTAAATATTTTAATTTTTAAGTGTGCCTGTGAGTACAGAAACCCATGGAGGCCAAAGGCATCAGATCCACTGGAGTTAGAGGTAACCACAGGATGTGGGTGCGGGAACTAAAACCAGGTCCACTGCAAGAGCAGGACATTCTTTCAAGCAGTAAAGCCATCTCTCCGGCCTTTTATTATCTTAGACAATAAAGATCTACTATAGCATTCACTCAGTTTCTCCTGGTGGTGGTGAGCACACAGTAGGACAGGAATCCAGATACAGTAGATAAGAGGTATCTGCGTCTCTTCAGGGCCTCCTTCCCTTTCTGTTTTAGTCACACGTTTTTCTTTTCAGCCCCTCTGGACTCCTTCCAGCCTTTCATGGTTTCCTTTTGTACATAAACCTCTGTCAAGTTGCTCTGTTTGTTTAAGAGATGAGGACTGAACCCAGGGCTTCTTACACACTAAACTCATTTTGTTCTCTTGTTGAATCACATTACCAGTCAAATCCTTGCTTTCATTTTCTATTTTGTATGTCCAGGTTGATTTCCAAACCACTTGCATCCACGCCTAAGAACCGGGGTTACAGCGTGGACAGGCATGCCGGCTGCTCAGCTCCCGCCGATGCCCACTTATCTGGTGGTCAGCAGCCATTCTCTTCCTCCCAGATGGCCATCTGTCCTGCACCTTTCTCCACTTCCTGGCTCCTGTCTATCCCAAAGCAGCTAAACCTCACATGCAGACTTGCCACTAACCCTGGCACATCCTTATACACAGTCCCTGCCTCCCAATTCAAACCCACAATGTCCAAAGCCAATGACAAATTTGAGCTGGTGGCTCAGATCTGTAGTCTTAACACTCAGGAGGCTGAGGTAGGAGCATTACTGAGTTATAGACCAGTCTGGGCTACAAATTAAGTTCTACCCCAGCCAGGATAGCAGTATGAAAGCCTTTTTTATCAAAAAGATTGCCATAGTAGCTGGGAAAAAGCTCAGTGGGTTGTGTTTCCTGCAAAATCCTTAAGACCTGAGTTTTGATACCCAACACCCATGTAAAGCTGAACGTGACAGCAACTCCAGCACTGGAGAAGTGGGTGCTGGTGGGTCTGGGCTCTCATCCTGCCAATGTCGCCAATACGGCGAGCCTCAGGTCCAATTAAAAACCATACTTCAGGCGGGCAGTGGTGGCACACGCCTTTAATCCCAGCACTTGGGAGGCAGAGGCAGGTAGATTTCTGAGTTCGAGGCCAGCCTGGTCTACAGAGCGAGTTCCAGGACAGCCAGAGCTACACAGAGAAACCCTGTCTTGAAAAACAAAAATAAAAAAAAAAAAAAAAAAAAAAAAAAGAAAAAAAAAAAAAAGAAAAAAAGAAACCAGACCTCAAAAAATAAGGTGAAGAGAAACTGAGGAAAATGTCTGATGTCAGACAGACAGACAGACACACAAACGCCCTCCATGGGCTAGAGACATTTCCCGATGAGTGCTGGCATGTACTAAGCCCTATCTGATCCCCATTACCACAAACACTGAGCACAGTATTGTTGCCTGCCTCTAACCCCAGCACTCTGGATGTAGAGAACCAAAAGATGGTCATCTTCAGCTACATAGGGAGTTTGAAGCCAGGCTGGAGTATCTGAGACCATGTCTCAAAACATTAAAATAATAGCCGACAGAGTGGAAGAGTGGGCGGCTGACAGCAGGCAGAGGGGCAGGATGGCACCGAAGCCTCCTCCGTGCAGGCCTGCTGCCTGGGAACACGTCAGCTCATCTGTGTCCAGAGTCAAGGCGCTAAGGAGCCTCAGCCACAGAGAACCAGGCTCTCCAGGGGGCGAGCACGAAGGGCACACGGCCCGGAGAGGGAGAACCCTCCTTCCTAGGGCAGACTTGTGAGTTTTGCAGGGTCGTGTGGGCACCAGAAAAACATCTGGAGTTGTGCTCTTGAGCCCACCAGGGTGTAGGGAGGGATGCAGAGAGCACTGCATAGGCCAGGCCTGCAGAGCTGTGCAGGGCAGGATTTAGGAGTAGTTAACTGAGATGACAGTCGCGGGCAGGGTCCAAGCCACTGAAGCACAGCCGCGGGGAGTGGGACAAGGTGGCCCGAGTGAGTCCTTCCCACACTCCTAGCTGGGGACCCACTTGGAAATGTCCTCATGCAGTCCTCTTTGTCACCCAGAGGTCTAGTCAACTGGTACAGCATCCCAATAGCTTAACGCCCCACGAGCTCAGCCCTGAGATGAGAACTAAAGTCAGGGCACCCTTAGGCTGCGCCCTCTCCAGAGGGTGGGAGGGAAGCCATCTCTCTTCCAAATCCAGATGCTCATCATTGCTGCAAGTCCTCCATCCTTTCGGCAGGAAACTGAGGGCTGTTTTCAGCCTCTGGCCATAGCATTCCTTAGCTACAAAGTGAGACCCAGCAAGGATGGGCTTCTTTGCAGGGCGTGTCTGGTGACCATGCTAGGCCGCCCAGATAATCCAGGATCATCTTTACCTAAGGCCCAGAACCTTAATCACATCTACAAAATCACCTTGGCCATTTAAAATAGCTTCACGGGCTCTAGGGATAAGAGCTGTTACATTATTCTGCCTGAGCCGGGCGGTAGTGGCGCACGCCTGTAATCCCAGCACTTGGGAGGCAGAGGCAGGCGGATTTCCGAGTTCGAGGCCAGCCTGGTCTACAAAGTGAGTTCCAGGATAGCCAGGGCTACACAGAGAAACCCTGTCTCGAAAAAACAAAAACAAAACAAAAGAAAAAAAACAAAAACAAAAAACCCCACATTATTCTGCCTGTCACATTATCTTTATTTTGCCACGCCAAAAACTAAAACAAGATTGGATGATTTGCTAAGGGCCCACAGGAGGCTCCCAACCCTCAGCCCACCCCATTACATACCAGACAAGAGACAAGGTCTGGCTCAGAGCACAGAGCCTTACTTTGTGGGACACCATTTAAGGATCCCTGACTTGGTGAAAGAAAACCAGTGAAAGGTGACAGATTCTAGGCCTGTCAGGATGACTCCGACCATAAGTCAGTGGGAAGCTTGAGTCCTCCTCCAGTCTCCAAGCCTGTCAGCCTGCCCACCCGCACACCCTCCCCTGAGACGTTAAGCCTGCATAAGGGCTCAGACCAGGATCTGGGAAATTATAGCCACTTGGCTTCCCTCCAGTCTGAACTACTGAAGACAGAACTTTGGTTTCAAGCAGTTCTTCTGTGACAGGGTGTCATCTATTTCTTGAGTTCCAAGGGCACAAAAATAGGAGATAACTAATCCCAAGATAACTAATCCCTGGCAAAGCAGTGATGTTACCATAGGAACTAGAACAAAACTCTTAATGCTGCATGAATCCTTGCTTCAAGGTACCCTGTGGCTCTGAGGTCAAAGTATAATCTATTCCATGTAAAGAATAGGTCCACGAGCCGGGCGTGGTGGCACATGCCTGTAATCCCAGCGCTTGGGAGGCAGAGGCAGGCGGATTTCTAAATCGAGGCCAGCCTGGTCTACAGAGTGAGCTCCAGGACAGCCAGGACTACACAGAGAAACCCTGTCTCTAAAAACCAAAAAAAAAAAAAAAAAAAAAAAAAAAAAAAAGTTCACACAGGTGAGCCCTCTTCTGGTGACAGAGGCCTATCAAGGAAGGCCCTTGCCACCTCACCCATCACCTTCACTTCAAGGTCAAGAAGCTGACTGATGGGTTGAAGAGATGTCTCAGAGGTTAAGAGCACTGACTGGGAGCCGGGCGTGGTGGCGCACGCCTTTAATCCCAGCACTTGGGAGGCAGAGGCAGGCGGATTTCTGAGTTCGAGGCCAGCCTGGTCTACAGAGTGAGTTCCAGGACAGCCAGAGCTACACAGAGAAACCCTGTCTCGAAAAACCAAAAAAAAAAAAAAAAAAAAAAAAAAAAAAAAAAGAGCACTGACTGCTCTTCCAAAGGTCCTGAGTTCAATTTCCAGCAACCACACGGTAGTTCACAACCATCTGTAATGGGATCCGATGCCCTCTTCTGATGTGTGTCTGAAGACAGCTACGATGTACTCATATAGATAGAAATAAACAAATCATAAAATATATACGATAAAAATATATTTTTTAAAAAGCTGCCGGGCAGTGGTGGCGCATGCCTGTAATCCCAGCACTTGGGAGGCAGAGGCAGGCGGATTTCTGAGTTTGAGGCCAGCCTGGTCTACAGAGTTCCAGGACAGCCAGGGCTACACTGTGCCCTCAAGATCCAGCAGTCAAATCCAGATCCTCCTGGCCAGCATCCCAAGCCATGCCCGCCTCGTAGCATTCTCTCCCACTGTCAACAGGTTCAGGAAGCTGTTCCACAATTCCTTCAATCTTAGACACCAAAGTTGGTTTGTGCTCAAGGAAACAGCACCTCAGGATGCAGGGAGCCCTTTCCTACCCTTGAGGAAGCATCCCTGGCCTTGGATGTATAGGCATTACCAAACACCAGGCAGAACAGCCAGGAGGAAAGGGAATGGCGGGGCCGCTCTACCTGAAGCTTCCATGAAGCGGGCATTAGAACACTGTAGGGCCTCAGCTCTCACAGTACATCTAGCCCCATGGCCACAGGGAATACTGCCCCTGTCCATCTGGAAGTCAGCTAAGGCATGGCTCAAACCATACCAAGTGAGATAAAGCCATTTCACTCTCTGGGGAGCCAGCGTGCTGTTCCTCACAGATCCTGACAGGATTCCAGCTTGGCAGGCATTGCTCCACAGGCACCACATGGCTAGAGACACCATCTCCAGCTCCCCTTCCCCCGTCCCCGGCTCCTCCCCAGAAATACTGAGGAGGAGGTACAAGGAAGACCACTCAGCTGAGAAGCATTTACAGAGTGCTAAAAGAGGCCCTGGATTTGACATAGAGTGGTAGTAGTGCCCAGCATAGAATGCCATGGGTACCACCACACCTCTACTGATACTGCACATGGACATCCGGCTCAGGAAAGATGCTGATAAAGGATCCCAGCCACAAAGTGGGCCTTCAAGATGGAGCACTATGCATGCACATACGCACTTACAGGGAGCCGACAACGGCACAGGCGTCAAGGTGGAGTGCTCAGCAACAGCTGGCGTTTCCCAGAAGCTGAATCCTTCGGACGCAGGAGAGCACAGCGGAAACCCCCAACACCCTTAGCACCGGGGCCCGTACCAGCCAGAGGTTTCTCCACGGACCACAATCCAACACCAGCCTCAGCTTCTGTGTGGAGGCAGAAGCCCAGCGCAGGAGGACATGATGTATTTCTGGAGCAAGGTTTAAATAGACTTTATTGTTACAAAGGGGGACCCCACCAAGCAGAACCAATACATGTGGTCCCAGTTGTCACCATGGAGACATCGAGAGGTCATGATTGCAGAAGAGGTGACTGGAATTGAATAACATGATCCCGGGGAAGGCCAGCCGAATGCAGGAAACATGATCAAGGTGGGCTGGCAAGAGTGGCCTAGTCAGGATGAGGGGAGACAGCGCCCTTCACTCCCGCTTCTTGTAGCTCTCCAGGTGTGACAGGACCCAGCCCGCAGGCAGAAGACAACACACGAAGCAGGACGTGAGCCCGATGGTGACATCCTACATAGAGCACAAGAAAGAAGGATCCCTCAGGGCAAGGACTCTGTAGGCACTCCAGGCAGAAAACCCAGCACACCCACGCTAAAGAAAGCAGCGTGGGCCCGAGTTCAGTCCCCAGCACATGAGAGGGAGAGACAGAGAGGCTCCAAGGTGGAGGGGCACTGTGCCAAGTCCACTCTCACCCTCGAAAAAAGATTTATTCATCTGGAGGGGTGGGGGTGCACAGGCAGGAGTCTTACTGTGCACCCCACCCAGGCAAGGGCTTGAACTGGAGATTCTACAATCCCTGTTCCTGAGGTAGCCCTGGAATCACACACATGTGCCACCATGCTTACTGGTGTGTGTGTGGGCAGCCTTCCGTGTGCTGTTTACGGTGTGCTGGTTTATGGGTGAAGGCCAGAGTGTGATGTCTGGCGTCTCGTGTAACAGCTCTACATCTTAATTTTTTTTGTTTTTTGTTTTTTTGGAGACAAGTTCTCTTCCTAAACCTGAAGCTCACTGGGCTGAGGCAGCTCCTGCCTCTCCCCTACCAGCACAAGGGTTAGACTAGCTGGTTGCCGGGTCAAATCCTCATGCTGGGAGGCAAATACTTTACTGAAAAACCATTTTCCCGTGTCCTTGTTTTTTATATAGTTTCTTCCTTTTTTTGTTGTTGTGTGTTGTAGTTTTGTCTACAGAGATTCAGGGTTTCTCTGTGTAGCTCTGGCTGTCCGGGAACTCACTCTGTAGACCAGGCTAGCCTTGAACTCAGAGATCCACAGCCTCTGTAGCATAAATGCTGGATCATAGGCATGTGCCACCACTGCCCTGTTGGGTTTTTTGTATCTTTTAAAGATGTGTTTTACCTGTTTGTAAGATGCGTGTGTGTGTGAACACAGGTATGTGTTTCCGTACTTCCACAAGGCCAGGAGAGGCTGTCAGATCCCTTGGAGCTGGAGTTACAAGCACCTGTCTTGTTACATGGGTGCTGGGACCCAAACTAGTCTTCATGAGACTATGCACCAATGCTCGTAAGTACTGCGCCATCTCTCCAGCTCCGAGGCTCTTGTTTTGGAGACAGGGTCTCATTATGTTGCCCAAGCTGGCCTGAATTCCTGAGCCCTGTCTTCATGCCTCAACCTTCCACTAAATGGGAATAAGAGGGCATGACTTGGTTGTCACCGTTTCTTCAGTGGCAATGCTTTGATTCTACCCCTAATTCAATTCCCAGATGTCTGGATTCTGGACCCACTGCCACTTAAAACAGAACAGCTCCAAAAAAGGTATGAATGAGGGCTTGGGCTGCGGTGTAGCTTTTAAGAGAGTACTTGCCTAACACAAAATCCTGGGTTTGATCCTCAACAACATAAACTAGAAGTGGTGGCACATGCCTGTAATCCCAGCACTAAAGAGATTATTGGTTCAAAGTCAAATATGGCCAGCCTAGGCTACATGAAACCCTGTCTCAAATTACTATTTTAAAAGTGAAAATTGTCCTAATATCTAAATGCTCCTACATTTCTGGGAATCCCAAAGACCTGGTGGGTACTCTGCAACCCTCCTTAATAATAAAATATAGCAGTAATAACCATTACGTCGCTGCCAGTTAACAGGCATTCTCTTCCCCACAAAAAAAAGGGGATGGGCTGGGGGGAGACGGGTTTAGAGGCCGAGCAGCGAGTAAACAACTGACAGGCTGACCTGAGATCCAGGAACTTGGAAAAAATAACTATGGTTTAGGAGCAGCCGAGCAACTAGTCTCCTCCATGCCTTGCAGACAGGCCTAAGCCAATGCCGCAGGCTACCACAGTTCGCCCACCTCCCCGCTCCCGGTCCGTCCGGCTCACCAGGGGCCCGATCTGTTCCCGCGGCGGCTTCGAGTGGACCTGAGCCCGCGGCACCATGAGCCGCCGGGCCGAGCCGGTCAGGCCCCTCAGCAGCAGTGGCGTCAACAGAGACATGACGGCGCGGAATGACCAAAGCCAAGAACCAGCTGAAGCCCAAGGTCAGGAAGTCAAGATGGCCGCAGCAGCCGGAAGTTCCGGCGCTGAAGTTGCCGGACACCTGAGCCGGAAGTATTTCGGAAATGACGTCAGGACAACCCCCTCCCGCCTGGGCTGTTTTTGGCGCGCTCCTCGAACCAACCAATCGACATCATCCTACCACAGATAGGAGGAAAACTCCACTTCTTCGAGAGTGACACGTATGGCCACCCAATCACACAAGCTAGAAGTCTTGACTCCTCCCTCCCTCCATTCATATAGCTAGGATCCTCTCCGCAAGCACTCAACTATGACTCCCTTTCTTTTTTTCTTTTTTTTTTTTTTCTCGAGACAGGGTTTCTCTGTGCAGCTTCGGCTGTCCTGGAACTCACTCTGTAGACCAGGCTGGCCTCGAACTCAGAAATCCGCCTGCCTCTGCCTCCCAGAGTGTTGGGATTACAGGCGTGCGCCACCACCGTCCGGCTCAACTATGACTTCCTAACGGCCTCTAGTTTTAAAAACATTATCTTATGTTTTGTCTGCATGTGCATCTGTGCACCACTTGTATGCAGTACGCAGAGGCCAAAAGAGGGTGTCAGATCCTCTGGAAGTGGAGTTTCAGGCACTAGTGAGCTATCACGTGGGTGCTGGGAAGTGAACTGAACTGAACTGGTCCTCTGCAAGAGGAGCGAGTGCTGAGCTCTCTCCAGCCCCGAGATTCCTCTCACTATTACCCTCTCAGACACCCGTTTCCACATAACCTTTTTTTGTTGTTGTTGTTTTGTTTTGTTTTTCGAGACAGGGTTTCTCTGTGTAGTCCTGGCTGTCCTGAAACTCACTCTGTAGACCAGGCTGGCCTTGAACTCAGAAATCCGCCTGCCTCTGCCTCCCAAGTGCTGGGATTACAGGTGTGCGCCACCATGCCCGGCTTCCACATAACTTTTAACTGTTCTCAACTTCCCGCTCCTCTCCTTGTGTGTTAGCATAGTTTTTGTTTTTTAAGGTCTCCAGTGGCCCAGGCTGTCCTAAAACCGTGTAGATGAGAATGACCTTGAGCTTCCGGTTTTTCTGCTTCTACTCTGTGCCACCAAGCCTTGCTCCCTGTCTTCTTTATCCCTGTCTCCCTTCTGCCTTTATTCTCTGTTCCTTTCCCTCCTTTCTGTTTTACCAAATACCTGACCAAGTGGTTCCCCATTGCTTTCTAGACAAGTCCCAAAGCCTGGATACTGCCCTTCTGACTTCTCAATATCCCGTGTCTCTGTCCTTGCCCCTGGGTCTTTCCTCCACCCGTCCAGACTCTGGACTTCTTACTCTTTACATTCTACCTAGAACACCTTCCCACTGTCCCCCTTTCATCATGTCCACTGCCTTCCATATACTAAAACAGATTTCCTTATCCAGCAATACTCAACAGCCACAATGGTGTGCCAGGTACTGTCTAAACAATGTACTGAACAGTAGACACGTTTCTTGTCCTTCAGAAGAGATATAAGCAAACATTTAAATCTATGAAGAAAACAAAACTGCAGTATATTGTGGGATGTGACAGTGACCCCAAGCACTTGGGAGTCAGATCTAAGCACTTGGAAGGCAGACAAGTGGATCCCTATGAGTTCAAGACCAACTTGGGCTAAATAGACCCTGTAGATAAATAACAGCAGCAACAACAAAAGGCATCTATTAGGCAGTGTCTTTGGATGGCACTGCCTCAGGACACTTGGGCTGTCCACTCCAGACCTTCGCCGATCTCGTCACAGGGTGGGTCTCTAAACAGACACCTAAAGGCAAGGCTGTCTGGTTACCCACTCTCCCAGTTGCTGACCTTCTGTAGACACTTGAATTGAATGTATTGCATTCAAGTCGGCAAAAGGCAAAGTAGGAAAGGGGGAGGGTGAGCCTTAGGGCCAGGACCCTGCTAAACACTCACCTGTGTCCTCACAGCACCATGACAGCTGCTAGTGTTGCTGTGATGTTTCAAAAACAGGGAACAGGCTGCTCATCTTAAAAGCTGCCACGCAGGATTCCAGAGGAGGTCTGTACCTGAGGCCACACTTGGAACACCACACCAGCTGGAGCAGAGAAAGGCGTCTCTAGAGTCCAGGAGGGGTTCGTCTGTTTAAACAAGGTCTTACATATCCCTGGCTTAAACCTCTAGGTAGTAGAGGCTGGCCTTGATCTTCTGATCTTCCTGCCACCATCTCCTGACTGTTGGGATTACATGCCCAGCTGAGAATCAAACCCAGGTATTCATGCAAAATTTTGACTAAAAGAACTATACAACCCTAGCCCTTGAGTTCAGAGCTTTCATTTGTTTCATTGTTGTCAGATATGACAAAAACTGGGCTCCATGGCCCAGGCTGCCTTCACACTGCTCCAATCTCCTGGATGCTGGGATTATAGGGAGGATCCATCAACTCCAGCTTCAGAAGTTCATTTTACATTCAAGGTCAAAAGCATCAAAGGCTATGGCAAGGAATGGGAACGTGGAGGAGAGACAGGACGAGCTCTGAAGGAAACCCTAGGTCCTTGGATGAGGTGGAGTGAAAGGTGACAGATCTAGGGTCTTAGAGGGCAGCTGTCCTGTGCCTCCTCTGGATGTCCTCCCTCGTCGTAAACCTGCTCAGTCCATCCTGTTACTAGGCCCCTGCCTTTGTGTTTCCCTGAGCCCTGACAAATGACCATGGAGAGATGCTTCTGAATTCCCCACTCCCACCTCTAGGGTCATGGCTGGAGCTGCTATCACTGGGAAGAGGACTAGGCAAGGACAGTCCTGCTGGCTTCTTGGGTTCTAGGAAACAAGGGAATACTCTCTAGTGCAAGCACAGCAGGAGACAGGCCTGGAAACACTTTAGGAAGGTTTCCCTGGAGATTGGGACTTTGAGATGTTTTGGGCTCTGCCCCAGGGTTTCTTCAGGCCCCTGTGACAAGGCTTGTCTTAGAACCCTACCAGTGAGGTAAAGCAGAACCAGAGCCTGTTTTCTACTAAATTAATACCAACAGCTCTTCCTTCTTTATCCCCTATGCAGCCAAACCTTTCAAAAAATACCAGGGATAATTCTTCTATAGGAGAGGTGTAATGGGTCAGCAAGATGGCTCAATGCATAAAGGTGCTTGCTGTCAAGTCTGGTGACTTTTGAGTTTGATCTTCAGGACCCACTGTCACAAGCTGTCTTCTGACATCTGCATGTGTGCTATGGCATGTGCACTTACACACACACACACACACACACACACAGGTGCGCGCCAGAGACAAAGATCAGAGAATCCATGAGGAAGGTACATATTTGGAACACATTGTATAAGCCAGACCTTGGTAGCATTGGCCTGTAATCCCAGCTACTCAGAGTGCTGAAGAAGGAAGACCACAAGTTCAAGGCCTGCCTGAGCAATTTAAACTATTTTGAAATGAAAATACAAATACAGGGGCTTGGAAGATGGTTCAGTGGAAAGAAGTCTTGAGTTCAAATAAAAGTCTAAGGTTAACCAGGCAGTGGCACATGCCTTTAATCCCAGCACTTGGGAGGCAGAGGCAGGTGGATTTCTGAGTTCAAGGGCAGCCTGGTCTACACAGTGAGTTCCAGGACAGTCAGGGCTACACAGAGAAACCCTGTCTTGGAAAAACAAAATAACAAAACTAAACAAAAGTCTAAGCGGGGCAGTGGTGGCACACGCCTGTAATCCCAGCACTCTGGGAGGCAGAGGCAGGCGGATTTCTGAGTTCGAGGCCAGCCTGGTCTACAAAGTGAGTTCCAGGACAGCCAGGACTATACAGAGAAACCCTGTCTCGGAAAAACCAAATCCAAAAAAAAAAAAAAGAGAGAGAGAGAGAGAGAGAATCTAAGGCTAGTGAGGTAAAATACTTGCCACCAGTCCTATAACATCTCCAGAAACCACAGCAAAAGGAAAAAAAAAAAAAAGCCATTCTTTTACACACACACACACACACACACACACACACACACACACACAGAGTCTGAATATGCTTGGTCTGTGGGAAATGGCACTGTTAGGTGTGATCTTGTTGGAATAGGTGTATCCTTGTTAGAGAAAGTGTGTCACTGTGTAGGCGGGTTGTGCAGAAGACAGCCTCTCTCCTGGTGCTCTTCAAATCAAGATGTAGAACTCTCAGCGTCTCCAGCACCATGTCTGCCTGCACACTACCATGCTTCCCACCATGATGGTAATGGACTGAACCTCTGAAACTTTAAACTAGCACCAATTAAAGGAGTTGCCTTGGTCATAGTGTCTCTTCATCATAATGGGAACCCTAACTAAGACACACATACCCCTGCAAATAAATAAAATGCAAAATAAAAACCAAGTGTGTCTGTATCCTCTTGCTGGGAGGATAGAGACAGGCAGCCATCCATCCTAGTACGGCTGGGAGAGTTTAAGGTTCAGTGAGGGATCCTGTCTCCCTTCCTCTGACCTCCATATGTGTGTACAAGTATGTGTACCTACATACATCTGTGCATAAATACACCCTAAAAGAAGGGCTGGAGTTGGCTGGAGAGATGGGTCGGCGGTGAGAGCACGGACTGCCTGGCTCAGGGCCTGCTCCAGGATGCCAAGCAGACAGTATTCGGGACATCCCTTACACCCCACAACTTCTGGGAGATGGCACAAACATGTACTTGGGTTCCACGAGACTTCCTTTGCAGGAAGGGTGTGGGGCCAGAACAGCCTTGCGCCTCCCAAAGCCAAAGCCTGGCACCCAGTGTCTGCACGCCACCCCAGCATCTGAACAAAGCATCTTTTTATTAATGACATACAAATAAAATGGATACAAAGAGAGATGTTTTTCCCTTTGATTCCAGTGATAACGAGCTGCTAGGAAAAAAATAAAAACAAAATTACCTTCCAATTTCCCTCTTAAAAACAAAAATAACCCCCCCCCAACCCTCCGGAAAGGGTTAAAAAGAACCATAAACATTTAACAGCAACAAAAATAACCTAAAATGGAATAGGTTCACTAAAACAAAACAAAAACCTTTAAAACCATTTTAACACTCCTGGAACAAAAACCAAAAGAGCCTGGTACAGTAGACTAGACCTGCTGTTTCCCAAAATCAAGAGGGTGGTAGAAGATGCCTGGTAAACCATTGAGCTTAACACCCACAGGAGTAACCTGCTGGTTTTGGCCACCATCCCTCTGGTCCAGTGAGAGACCCTCCAGGGTCCTTCAGGATGAGGCCTGCAGAGGGTGGGGAGCAGGACAGGCACTGGGCAGCGTGAGTGCTAGTGCTGGGTGTCCAGTAACTGGAGACCAGACACTCAATTCACCTCACATGGGGTTTACACTGGGGGTTCCTTCTGGACCCCTAAGTGGGAGGTATCAGAGATTCATGATCTAAGACAGACAAAGATCAGGAAATAACTCTTCCAAGCATGTTCCTGTTTCATGATTCTTGGAAGGAGCCTACCAATCCCTTCTGGGCAGCCTCAACTCTCATCAGAGGTATAGCTCCCAGAAGCTAGCAAGCCAGACGAAGGTAGACCTATTCCAGTGTAAAGCTGCAAGGCCTTCTCCAAGGCATGACTAGGGGCTAAGAACAGCACAGAGTGCTCAACAGAGGACAGGCCAAGCAAGAAAGGACCCTCCATGTCCAGGCTACTGCACACGCAAGGATCTGTCTGAGTGAGAGGTGACTGCTTTGGGGAGACTTGCCAGAACAGCCTGAGTCAGGCAGGGGATGAGGTGAGCAGACTCTGAGGTAAGCAGCAGAGTCTCAGAAAGCAACTGCACACAGGCAAGCTCTCTGCCATGCCTCCTAAGGCGGAGCTCAGGGTGGCAATGGGGCAGTGGCAAGTGTGTTTTCCTAGTGAGGATTTGGTTTTGCTTCCTTGAAGAACAGGATCCAGAGGTCAGGATGAGTTCAAGTCCTAAGCCTGCATCCTCTGAGGAGGAAGGTCTTCCGGCTCTAGCCTGCCACTGTAGGGTGACACCCTTGACAGGAAAGCAGTGGTGGGCCACTGAAAGGCATCCCATGGTGCCAGGACAGTGGCAGAGCGCCTCACTGAGGCATTGAGGGATGGGGCTAGGGAGAACAGGCGAGGGGCCTGCTGCTGGCTGGGGCTCCTCAGACGGGGGTGGGGGGTGGGGGTGGCAGGGAGAACAGGCGAGGGGCCTGCTGCTGGCTGGGGCTCCTCAGACAGGGAGGGTGGCAGGGAAATGCCCCGCCTCCCAAGAGCTATCAGCACCAAGAATAGGAAGAAATGGATTCAACTATACCAGGAAAGAAGGGTCCTTCTGGGGGAAAACAAGGGCTCCCTGATGTTACTCCCCTTGAGACTAGGAAGAGAGGTATCTGGGCTGAGGAGAGAGGTGTGAGAACAGGCAGGATGTTGACTTCCTTCTTGAATAAAAAAGGTCGAGTCAAGATCATGAAAATGCAGCAAAGTCCAAAGGCCCAGAGGTGCCGCATCCCTATGACAAACACATAAGAGACAGTTCTTCCTGGTCTTCTCTGTCTTATTGACAGTGATGGAGGCCGACTCCCTCCTGAAGTTGGCTGGTCCCCTGAGATGCCACCCTGTGGATATATAAGATCACTGCGCAAACCTCTGCACCTTAACATCAAGGGCTACATGGTCTCTGAAAGAGCACTTCGTCCCCAGAGAAAAGATGTCCAAGGTCTGTGATATGCCCAGGTTTACATCCAGTCCTTTCTGGGGACCAGCAGACTCCAGGCCTTTTACAAATGTGGGTAAAAACATTCCATTTGTCCATGTGGGGCATGGTGTGCAGCCCTGTCAGGAATCCAGCTGCAGACACGAGGGGCATCTTCCATTTTAGGGGCCCAAGAACTAAGTAGGCAGCTACTGCACAAAGATGGGCTTCATGGGCAACCTGTCAACCTCGCAGCACCCTCTCCTCGGTGCTCCCTCCTGGCACTCTGCTTTTCCAGAAGGGAGGTGGAAAGGCAGCTGGGGTCACTGCTCCCCAGGGTTCTGTGTTCTCAAGATCTGCCTGGCCCATGCAGAACTAAGGCACCCACAGCTCTGGGGGTACCTGGCAAGCGGCATAAGAGCAGGAGAGAGAACAGGCCTAAGGAGAGTGACTTCCCTTGCAAGTGGTTCTAGGAATTCAGTGGCAACAGCCACCACAGTGCCCGCCTGTGTGGGAGTGCTGACTGTCCCCAAACTTGGTCCTCCGGCTCAGGATCTCATAGGAGCAGTCCTCCCCACAGCAACCGGACATGCTGGGGGAAGAGTCATCAATTTCAAACCTGCAAGACAGACAGGAAAAAGACATGGGTGTTGGAAAGCTAAACGCTGTGCTCCCCGAGTCAAGGACTTCTCCAGCCGTTCCGAGACCTCTGGAATGGGGCCCAAGGACTAGGTCAGCAGGCACTGGTATACGATCTCACAAACCCCAATGCCCATGGGACACTGACTAGGGCCAGGATGAGAACAAGCAGGCACCTGGGAACCAGCAAAGGGACCACCCTAACCACCCCGAGGGACCACACCAAAGCCTCATTCCTTACTGCAGTGCCTCTCGGAAAAACTGATAGGCGCCATGATTGTGTTTAAAAACAGTTAACATCACCTTCTTCATCTGTGTGCTGCAAGAAAGCAGAGTGAGCACCTTTTAGAAACAGAATCCAAGGGCTAGGCAGATGATCCAGCACTGTACAACTCTTCTGGTCTTCCACAGGACTAGGGTTCCCTTCCTAGCCATAGGGTAACTCATATCTACCTGCCTGTAACTCATGATCTAGGATAGTCCACACGCATCCTTCTGACCTCTGCAGGCACTGCACTCACATGGCAAGCACACACATACACACACATAGATAAAAATGTATGTTTAAAAAAAAGGGTTGGAGAAATGTCTCAGAATGTCTCACGAGTTCAGGGGTCAAGAGTACTGGCTGTTCTTCCAGAGGTCCTGAGTTCGATTCCCAGCAACCACATGGTGGCTCACAACCATCTATAATGGGATCTGATGCCCTCTTCTGGTGTGTCTGAAGACAGCTACAGTGTAACTCACATACATAAAATAAATAACTTTTTTTTAAAATAGGGCTGGAGAAATGTCCCAGGAGTTCAGGGTTCAAGAGCACTGGCTGCTCTTACAGAGGACCTAGGGTTAAATCATTACCACTGACACTATGGTGCATAACCATGTATAACCCTGGTTCTAAGGAATCTGACACCATCTTCTGACCTCTAAAAGTGCCAAGCACCAACAGGGTGTGATCCCATTATAGATGGTTGTGAGCCACCATGTGGTTGCTGGGAATCGAACTCAGGACCTCTGGAAGAGCAGCCAGTACTCTTGACCCCTGAACTCGTGAGACATTCTGAGACATTTCTCCAACCCTTTTTTTTTTTTTTTTTGTATTTTCGAGACAGGGTTTCTCTGTGTGGTCCTGGCTGCCCTGGAACTCACTCTGTAGACCAGGCTGGCCTCGAACTCAGAAATCCGCCTGCCTCTGCCTCCCAAGTGCTGGGATTACAGGCGTGCGCCACCACGCCCGGCTTTCCAACCCTTTTTTTTAAACATACATTTTTATCATACATACACACACATAGGAAAAACACCCATATACCAAAACAACAACAACAACAACAACAACAACAAAAACTCAAAAATAAAAAACAAATTGGACACAATTTCTCATGCCTACAATATCAATGGCAAGGGGATTTCCCTGAGTTCATGGTTACCCCGGGCTAGAGTGAGACCCTGCCTCAAAAAACAAAAACATATCAACAATAAATAGTGAACAAGCAGAAACAGAGAGAGGTGGGCATCTGTGAGTTCAAGGCCAACCTGACTTACAGAGAGAACTCCGGGACAGCCAGGGCCACACAGAAACTCTGTCTCAATAACCAGAAAGAGAGGGTGAGAAAGGAGGAGGGAGGGAACGGAACCTAAGGTCAGGCCTCCCCTCTCCTACTTCTATCGGCCTCCAGCCCGCAGAGGTCTTGGGTACCTTGACACTAAGCCCCTCCCACCAGAGCAGGCTGGTCAGAGTGCCTCAGTGTCAGTGTCTGCCCCACTTGCCCTCTTCACTTCTTCCCGACAGGGTCTCGATGCCTTTCTCCTTGAGGAATTGCGAGGAAGCCACCTCCTTGGTCAGTTCTTTTCACCCAGCAGGACAGCAGCCCCTTACCTGTTGGCCATGAGCTGCAGGATCTGAATGAGGAACTTCCCTAGGCCTTTCCGTCGTACCTTGCTTTCCAACTGCACTTCATAACTAACAGAGAAAGCAGAGGAGTGAGTGCCTAGACCCACTGGAGGAGCCTGCAGCCCCAGGCAGGCCTTAAGCCCAGAGAGGGCCAGTGGGCTCTGCCACTTGGTTCCCACCCCTCTACCCCTCTGTAAGCCTCAGTTCCTACCAGTACAGGACTTCATCCCCGCACTCCACATCAAATCGGAAGTGAGAAAAGGCAACTGGGATGGAATTGTTTTCCCAAGCAATGAGGTACCAGGCTCGGTCATCGGTCATTTCCTCCCGTTTTTCTCGGTCCTTCCAGCCCCACTCACTTTGCTCATACCTGGGGAGTTGGGGCAGTCAGGACAGGGGTCTTGGACGAAAGCCATCGGGTACAGGGTTGCCTTGGTAGGGCCATGCTTACATTGTCTGCATATTGGTTTTGGTCAGGTCGAAGGCCCAATCCACAGTGGCTGGCTCCAATCCAGACACTCGCTTACATTCAATGGAGACATTCAACCTGAGGAGCAGACAGGGGGCATCAGGCCTGGGGCTCTCACCAGGACACTGCTATTCCTTCTTGAATGACTGTCAGGGAGGCATGCCAGTCTCAGGTACCCTAAAAGAAAAAGCCAAGTTTTCCAGACCTTGGATTAACAAGTGTCGTCACATGCCCACCATCCTGCCACAGGGCCCATTTCCTGGACTGTGCTGATCGGACACATCTGTCAACTCTTCTCTTTCCTGACTACTTTTCTGTTTTCCCGTATCTGCTCAGTCCCCTCAGTTTCTAATAATATACCCAATATTATGTTACCAGCACGCTGCTTCCTAGCTGTTTGTAGGCACGGTCCCGCTAACTACAGTCTCTGCCCTCCTCTCCCTGTCATAGAACCAGGTCTCTCTTAGGCACCTGTCATGCCTTTACAAGCAGTTGGATGACTTGGGCCTTTCAAGAAGACTGAAACCAAATACCCTCCTGCAGCCTAGACCCATGTGCCTGCCTCTTCTTCCTCATAACTCCCAATGGTGACTGACATCTCATTACACAGGCAGAACAGGGTGTAAACCACCACTGTAGACATTAAGGTCCCTTTTTCCAAGAAGACAAGGAAACTAGTCTGAAAAACTCAAGTTTTAAAAAAAAATGGGGAAAGAAGCTGGAGTACTGGCTCGGCAGTGAGGATCAGTTGCTGCTCTTCCAGGGCCCTGAGGTTGGCACCTCAGGCCACTTGTGACGGCCTGTAACTGGAGCTCCAGATGCCCCTGGCCTCAGGACACTTGCATTCATGTACACATACCCACATACATACATACATACATACATATCCACATACATACATACATACAATTCAAAATGAAACAAATATTTTTAAGTTATTGAGTGTGGCGGGACACACCTTTTTTTTTTTTTTTTTTTTTGGTTTTTCGAGACAGGGTTTCTCTGTGTATCCCTGGCTGTCCTGGAACTCACTCTGTAGACCAGGCTGGCCTCGAACTCAGAAATCCACCTGCCTCTGCCTCCCAAGTGCTGGGATTACAGGCGTGTGCCACCACGTGGGGGGGGGGGAAACGGGACACGGGACACACCTTTAATCCTAGCCCTCAGGAAACAAACAGACTGATCTCTGACAGTTTGAAATCAGCCAGGTCTGTAGATCAGGTCTATAGAACACAGCAAGCTAGTTCCAGAACAGCCAAGGCTATATAGTCTACATAGTGAGACCCCATCTGGAAAAACAAAAAGCAACGTGTGTATGGGGTGGTGGGGGTGGGTATGAGTGAAGACTCACTCAGAGGTCAGAGGACAATTTCAGGAAACAGGTTTTCTCCTACCATGGGCTATCTGGGAATCAAAGTCAAGCCATCAGGTTTTTGTGGCAAGCACTTACCTATGGAACCACCCCATCAGTGTTTTTGTTTGTCTGGAAACAGGGTTTCTATAGGTGGCCCTAGCTGGTCTCACTATGTAGACCAGACTGATCTCTAACTCAAGAGATCAGACTGCCTCTGTCTCCCGAGCCCTGGGATTAAAAGTGTGTGCCACCCACCACCGCCCCTGCTCTCACTAGCTTTTTTATTTTATTTTATTTTTTGACACAGGTTCTCACTATGTACTTCAGACTAACCTTGGACTCATGGCCCTTCTGCTTCGGCCTCCCAAATATTAAAACGATAGGCACACTTGTCTACAATTAAGCCTTTAAAAAATTCCCATAAACTGGGCGTGGTGGCGCACGCCTGTAATCCCAGCATTTGGGAGGCAGAGGCAGGCGGATTTCTGAGTTCGAGGCCAGCCTGGTCTACAGAGTGAGTTCCAGGACAGCTAGGACTACACAGAGAAACCCTGTCTCGAAAAAACAAAACAAACAAAAAAAACCAACCAAACAAACAAACAAACAAACAAAATTCCCATAAAGGGCTGGAGAGATGGCTCAGCGGTTAAGGGCACTGACTGTTCTTCCAAAGGCCCTGAGTTCAAAACCCAGCAACCACATGGTGGCTCACAAGCATCGGTAATGAGATCTGACACCCTCTTCTGGTGCATTTGAAGACAGCTACAGTGTACTTAGATATAGCAATAAATAAATCTTTAAAAAAAAATTCCCATACAGCATCTTTCATGAGCCTCTGACACAATCTTCACAATGGAAGTTCCCACTCTGTTGACTGGCAAAATCTTAACCTCCTGCCTTTGGAAGAGCCTGCCTTCCTTCCTTCCTTCCTTCCTTCCTTCCTTCCTTCACAAGTATCATGTAAAAA
Source organism: Apodemus agrarius (assembly GCA_964023405.1). Taxonomy (NCBI): domain Eukaryota; kingdom Metazoa; phylum Chordata; class Mammalia; order Rodentia; family Muridae; genus Apodemus; species Apodemus agrarius. Next base: position 144,387,157 of record OZ030005.1, read on the forward strand.
CCATCTGAACCCAGCACTGCACCTATTACCTAGAAAATACACAAAGGCCAGCCTACACTCATTTGCACTTTTTTATTTTTGGTCTCTCTACATAGCTCGGGTTGGCCTTGAATCAGTATGCAGACCTCAAACTCATAGAAATCCCTCTGCCTGAGCTTCTCAAGTGCTGTCATAGGCATGCTGAAGAAGGATCACAGCCACAGGAACCATATGAAGTGCAAGGCTCTAGAGCAGCTGAGCCTACTGGTGTGGCTTGCTTCAGAGTAGGTCCAGATTTTTGGAACTTAATAGAAACACAGCACATAAAAACAGAAGTAAAAGGCGGGCGGCAGTGGCGCACGCCTTTAATCCCAGCAGTTGGGAGGCAGAGGCAGGCGGATTTCTGAGTTCGAGGTCAGCCTGGTCTATAGAGTGAGTTCCAGGACAGCCAGGGCTACACAGAGAAACCCTGTCTCGAAGAAAACAACAACAACAAAAACCAAACCAAACCAAAACAGAAGTAAAACCACGGGAAGAGATCTCTCTAATCATGCCACGACTTCCCAGGAACTGAGTAACAAGGCTGCTACAGGAACTGTCATATGTCAGATCCCAGATGGGAAGACATAAAAGTGAACTGAATTGACGCCATAATTGCCACAGGGCTCAGGAGCTCACACAGCTGCGCCTCCACGCGGGCGGTGCCCACTTTCCACCTGGATTTGCTCCTAGCTCCTCAGCACACCTCACTACTTTCTAGCAACATCCTATTTGACAGGTAAGGAACCAAGGCTTGAGGGCCTGAGTGACTTATTCCAGGGATGATAATGAAAGGTCCAACCACTTTTTACCATCACAGAGGAACTGTAACCTCTGACCTCCGAGCCAGGGCAGCACAGCAGAGTACCTACCTACCAGGCAGAGGAAAGGGCCTGCAACCTAGACCTGGTGCCACCTGAGACAGCAGTCAAAACAGCCATATTTACTGTCGGCAGGCAGGCTCCACGGCCCAGAGTTCTGGGTCTAACCCTCCCAACTCCTAAGGAAAGAACCATTAGACCCCAATCTTTTTTCTTTTTCTTTCTTCTCTTTTGCTCTTTGACTTTTTAAGACAGTGCTAGTGTCTTACTATAGATATACTTATATATGTCTAGACTGGTCTCAAACTCATGATCCTTTTTGCCTCTCTGAGCCTAGTTTTTGGTTTTTTCTAAGATTTATTTATTTATTTATTTATTTTTCTTTTCTTTTCTTTTCTTTCTTTTCTTTTCTTTTTTTTTTTTTTTTTTTTTTTTTTGTTTTGTTTTTTTGAGACAGGGTTTCTCTGTGTATCCCTGGCTATCCTGGAACTCACTCTGTAGACCAGGCTGGCCTCGAACTCAGATATCCGCCTGCCTCTGCCTCCCAGAGTGCTGGGATTTTGTTTTGTTTTTCGAGACAGGGTTTCTCTGTATAGCCCTGGCTGTCCTGGAACTCACTCTGTAGACCAGACTTAGAAATCCGCCTGCCCCTGCCTCCCGAGTGCTGGGATTACAGGCGTGGCCACCAACGCCTGGCTTATTTATTTTTATGTATGTCAGTACGTTGTCACTTTCTCCAAACAGCCAAGTTGTTTTATTGTTTAGCTTTGTTTTTTGAGACCGCCTTTATGTATCCCTGGCCATCCTGAAACTCACTTTGTAGACCAGGCTGGCCTTGAACTCAAGAGATCCGCCTGCCTCTGCCTCCTAAGTGATAGAATTAAAGGTATGAGCTACTACCGCTCAGCTGAAGCCAAGTTTTTAGACCCGTTTCTGATTACAAAACTAGGCAAGCCAGGCTAAGTACTAGTGTTAAACAGCCAGCATATTATATACTGTATACTCAAGGAAGCAGCACTGAATTGGGAATCAGAAACTCCTTCAGATTCGAGTTAAACCCAGAAACATTATTCACATTTTCTGAGCCTCCAGTTCCTAATCATAAAATGTAACAACTTTTCACGTTTCTTCATTCAATTCTTTGAACAAAGAAAGATGTAAGTCTTAAAAAAAGAGTATCAGTCCGCACTCATTCAACCTCAGTTACACACAATGTTTGCACACCCATCAATTCCTGCAACACCTGAACTGCGAGACTGACTGCATCAACAAGAAGTCGCTGCTCTCTCATTATGGAGTACTCTGGAGGAGTGAAGTCCCAAGGAGCACCAGGTGACATGTTTAGGAATGCAAGCTCAACTCACCCATTGCGGTCGTACTTCTTGAAGACTGGGAATGCCTCCAGAGGGTCTCCGAGCTGTGAGCAGAGAGCAGACACAGATGAAGGGAGGTAACACTGGTAAGGAGCTATGACACCATGAATGTGGTAAAGAGAACAAACAGCACTGGCCTGTGGCATAATGCCTGCCCCAACAGCTAACCCAGGAAAGAAATGGCCACTCTGCTGGACTATTTCAGGGACAAGAGTGCCAATCAGCTACAACCTGTTCACCACTGAGACTGAAAAGCACAACCTTACAGAATATCATTTCAGGGGCACAGCCATTTACCAATATGGAAATTAACAAAAATTAACATATTGGGCTAGAAAGACACTCAGGAGTTAAGAGTGTTTACTGCACTTGCAGAAGGTCTGGGTTCATTTCCTAGCACCCATACAGGACAGCTTACAACTTCAGTCACACTAGCTGCAGGGGCTTAAACACTACATTCATGCACACCCCCAGCCCCTTTAGGGGGAAAGGTGAAATGCAGCACGATGTAGGAAGGTGACCAAGGCCAAATTCAGTGTGAAAGCTCCCGGTCCTGCCCCGCCCTCAGAGCTGCTGCACAGCTGCTGCTCCTCTGCAGGCCCAGGGCACAGGCCAGGGAAGCCTTGGGTAAGCACGGCTTACAGTACCCATGGGCAGTCAGAGCCTCTGGAAGGAAGGAAGGAAGGAAGGAAGGAAGGAAGGAAGGAAGGAAGGAAGGAAGGGAGGGAGGGTTAAGAACCATGTGTCATGTCTCATGAGAGGTTTCCTCACCCAAAAAATCTCCCCACGATCCACATCAGGAAGACCTGCAGCCTCTCCACACAACCCTCAACACCTGAGCCAACCACGGCCCCTCCTCCCAATCCGCGTAGGCACCGGCCTGTGTGGACAGTGCCAGAGATCTGCCACTGGGTGGCGCCAAGAAGTAAAGAAAAGAAACAAGCTGAGGCTGAGGGAGGAGCTGAGAGTCACCCTGTTGGCAGCGTCCACTTTGGCACAGACAGCATCCATGGCCGCTCTCTCCTCCAATCGTCTCTGCTTCTTCTCTTTGGCTTTGCTCGACTTTCTCTGCAACAAGGAAAACAAACCACTGGAAGGGCTGTGGCCACCTCCTTCAGAGGAGCCCAAGGGGCCTTGAGCCCGCTCTCCCCAGCCTGCTCCAGGCAGGCTGTCTGGCCCAGCAGTCGTGTAATCCACTTGGCTGCTCCTTCCAAAGGCGGAAACAGTCCCTTTCAGGGACACTTAGGGGAACGTTCTGGGACCTGAGGTGGCCCCAGACCAGCATTTCTTTAGAGTGTCTTCTAACTATGAGACACAGCCCTGCGGAAGAAATTCAGAGCCACTCCTAGAAGCTCTGCCCAGACCAGGCCAAGTGACAGTCACATCATGCACCTGTTGATGTCAAGGGTGGACTGAGGTCCTCACGGGTTCACCTCAGGGTAGAGGTTCTACATGGTCAGCAGGCCCAAGCTGCAGGGGCATGACATCAGGGATGGGCAAAGGGAAGTTGTCCCTACTTGCATCTTGACCAGACCCTACTTGAAGGCTAATGAGGCTCTTTCAAAATCTCTCCTCTCTTTTTTTTTTTTTTTTTTTTGGTGGGGGCATGGGAAGAGGGTGGTTTCATACTGTAGCTCAGGCAGGCCCCCAACTCGACAGTAATCACCCTAGCTCAGCCTCCCAAGTGCTAAGATTACAGGTTGTGAGCCACAACCCCCACTTTTCATCAAAAGTGCTTTTTGCTCTTTCCCTGCCAGGTCCTAGAACAAAAAGCCCATCGTGCCCTGGTCTAAGAGTAAAGCCTCCAGTCCTGCCTGCTGCTCTTGTCACCAGGGCTACAGAAAGGTGGTCAGTGATACCTCCTTGTTCACCCTGCCAGAGAGGACTAGACAGCCCAGATGTCCTGACTCCAGCCACACATCTCCCACAGCTCACTGGAGTGAGGTCAAATGCCACCAATGCCAATGGGACCTTGGCACTGCCTAGCTCCAGGACAGGGCACTGAACAATCCGCATTCACATGACTTGGAACCCATCGGTTAAACAGATGGGCAAGTTCCAAAGCATAGCTTCAGCCTAGACGTTCGAAGGAACAGCACTGCTAAACTCGGACTTCAGCATCAGAAGGTAAAGAACTAGACTCTGCAGGCAGAATGCCAGCACCAGCCACTTCCCATCACTGTGCTGGGAGGCAGGCTAGCTCTCATGTCTCACCTCTCCTGAGAAAGGCACAAACAGGCTTTTGTTGGTCTCTGTGTGCTGGGGATGGCCTTGTGCATGCCAGGCCGGTCTAACTAACATTTGGCTAGACCGAGGCCCGAGGGCATTTCACAGAGGTGCCAATGGGAGCAGAAGCAGCCCCTCCACCAGGCCCTGGCCTGAGGGCATCTCACAGAGGGGCCAGTGGGAGCAGAAGCAGCCCCTCTACCAGGCCCTGGCCTGAGGGCGTCTCACAGAGGGGCCAGTGGGAGCAGAAGCAGCCCCTCTACCAGAGGCTGGCCTGAGGGCGTCTCACAGAGGGGCCAATGGGAGCAGAAGCAGCCCCTTTACCGGGTTTCAAGTTCCCTCTGGAATAGCTTCAGCACCACACTGAAATCCATCAACAAAGCATTTTCACAGAAATACGGGGGTCAAGGCTCAGCGTAGAAACCATCACTTACCTTTATACATTAAGAAACTGAGGCCCAAGGGAACATGACTCACGCACAGTTTCCCAGGTAGTAAGTGGCCAAACGGAGACAACCTGAGGGGCCAGGCCACAGATACAGCCTTTGTCTCCCATGGGCAGAAGCACATCTAGACTTCAACTCAGTCACCAAAGACCTTCTCATCCTGCAGAGATAAACCTAAGAGCCTCGAGTACTCTCATGCAACCACTCAACAATTCATTTCTCGATGCCCACTTGCCTGGGAACCAATTCCCAACAGTGCCACCTCATACACCACCCTCCATGCTAAGGTGGAGGCAGGAAAAGATAAACAGTAGATGCTTCACCACAGAGCATCAGGAGCATGAGTATTCCATAAACCACATAAGGCCATGCCCCGCCTGACACCCCCAAATGACCATTTGACCATCTCCAGGGAATCAGGGATGCTAACCCATCTTCACATTCTCAGGAGTTGTAAGCTCCCTTCTCTACCCTGCCAAGCCAACAGATTGTAGGACTGTTGGACTGCCACATGACACACTGTGGGACAAGAGTAAAGGTGCTAGAAACCAGGTGACTTCCAGGACCCCCAAAACACAAAACCTGGGTTCCTCCACAACATTGCATTTCTGAACACAGGAACATGGTTTCTGAGACTTAAGCAGGCTGACTGGCAAACCAGGCAACCCTCAAAATGAGGCCCAAGGCCACCACCAAGGAGCCTGAGACACCCCTTAAGGACGACACCCCTTAAGCACTTGGCAGCCAGCACAGAGTGAGGGGTGGAGGCAGGCTGGGCCACACAGGCAGGGGCTCTCCTGCACCTCCAGCAAACCACAGTTAGAGTGGTCTCCTACTGCTCCTATTAGCCTCACTGAAGCCCTGTGGAGGCAAGGCTGTCCTGCAGGGATGCGGGGAAACTTGTCTAATTAAACTGGGAAATAAGCACAGTGAACAGAGAGGCTCACTGGGGAAGCGTCCTTCTCAAGGGAGCTTTCTACAACAGAGTGAGTGGGCTTTGGAGTCGAGAGACCTGGATTTGACTCTGTTCTTTCACTTAATAGCTATGACTTTAGGCATGTTACTTAAAACCCTTTTTTGGCAAGTTATTCAGTTTGTCAGAACCTCAGTTTCCTCAACCATAGAATGGAGCTAATAATTCCTACAGCAATTGTCAAGGAGCTGTTACACAGAGAAGATGGTACTATGCACTGGATTTCAACTCTTTTTTAGCTGTACATGTGCTAGGACCAGCGCTCACTCACAGCAACTCTGCTACACTGAGCGTCATCTCCGGCTTTAGAAGTGATCTGGTTACAGGAACCCACTAGTGTCAGACGCTCTGCAGGTCATTCTTTTTTTTTGGGGGGGGGGGCAGGGTCTCCTATAGCTCAGGTTGGTTCCTAACTTGTTATGTGGCTAAGGATGGCCTTGAACTTCTCCTCCTGCCCCTAATCCTGAGTGCTAGGATTACAGGTTTGAATCACTTTACCCAGTTTATGAGGTGCTAGGGATCAAACCCAGTACCTCGGGCATGTCAGGCAGGCCCTCTATAGAACAGCTCTATCCCTAGCCCTCTGGCTCTGCTTTCCTAAAGAGGATGAGTTAGACAGCTCAGCTGTGAGAAGAGGCTACTAACTCAAGCTGCCCTCAGCTTCACCAGGCAGAGGTGAATTTACTTTACTTACCAGTGTAGGTACATTCAGTATCTACAAACAGGAGGTCCAGATTCAAATTCAGGCTTAAACCCTAAAGTATACATCCCTCCCATGACATCGCGCGTGGCTCATGTTGACTATATAAATATCGCTTTCCCGTGGTAGCTGCAGATCTAATCTCCCCTTACTAGTCCAGGAGTCACAAAGAGAAATAAAAAGACAACATACAAACAAACTCTACTAGTGACTACTTCCAGAAGAGATTTGACATCACTTAGAACCCAGTGTCAGTGCTTCCACTCAGCTGGTTCTGGCAATGGGAGAGACCTCTCTTCTAACTCAAACCCAAGGAATAGCAGAAGAACCCTGGAGAGGTGTTGTTCCACGGGCTCGCACTATCAGTCAGCCTAGGGTGGCGACTACTAGGAACAACAGCAGCTTCTAGCTATGCAGGTGGGGCTCGGAGGCCAGCCCATGAGAGTAATGGGAAGATTCGAGATCTGATCCAATGAAGGTAACTCAAGTCTCTGCTGCTTTGAGTTTTAGGCCAGGAGACACTGATGGGAGTTGTTGTGAGAAACATCTCCACAGTATGAGCGGCTGGGGATCCAAAGGAAGCCAAGTCTACAGTGTATCTGGGCCCCATGACTTCAGTGCCACCGATGAATAAGTGCAGAACCTGAGACCTGTTACCCTCTTAGGGCTTAGTCTGCAATGGCTGATTCTAGGCAAAGAGTTAATGAGTAATACTAGAAACTTGATTTCATTTAGCTTCAACAACAGCTGGGGCCTGGAACTGCTCACTAAAATCTAAGTTAAGTATACCAAAGTCTCTCAGCCTTGATTTTCTTCATATTAGGTAAACAGGAGTAAAAATTACTGTCTGAACTATGACAAAAGCTTTGGAAGGTTTTGGTTTTTTTGTGAAGACTGAACTCAGAGCCTCACATATGCTAAGCACACACTCTACTATGGAGCTATGTAACCCCAGACCCCCAAGTTTTGTTTTGACATGGATTCCAAAAAAGTGTTTTGACACAAGCTAGACTATTTTTGTCTAATAAACTGATTTGTTTGTGAGAGAGGGAAAAAAAATCTAGGTTAGTGACAGTAGGGACAAACCCAATGGGATAAAAATAGCAGCAATCTATTTTAGATCCTGAAGTGAGGCTGAGAATATAAGCAAAATAGCAGCTACTGCTTAAAGGCACCCACTGGGCTATTAACATCCATTTTCTCATTTAATCTTCACCACTATCCTAAGAAATCACATGCACCACACAAATAAGAATAAAACCAAGCAAGGCCTCATCGCCTGCAGCGTCATGCCGCTAGCCATTAAAGATGGGGCTCCCATTGAGGCATATCTCAAGTCAGGACTTCCTAAAGGTGTTGCAAATTCCACACGAACCCTAAGAAGCTAGGATCAGGGAGTTACATTTTCAGGAGGGTGCTTTTGCCCAACCCTAGAAATCCCTGGAAAGGCCATGGAAATGAACCTTCTTGCCGTCAGACCATAACAGGTGGTTACTATCCGTCCAGGCTGGGACTATAACCAGTCCCGCCCTCCCTGCTCATCTGTACACCTCCACCCCCTCTTCCACTGCAAACCACCTGCAGTTACATGACTAAGAACAATCCAACTAAGATCCACTTTACTGCAGTCATAAGCTGAACGGACTGTTCTGTGTGGAAAGGAGCAGGAGGAAGCTGGTAGCGGACGGTTCAAAAGTGTAGGGGAACTGGCTGAGCAGAGACTTGAGCAGTGGGAAGCAGATTCCATTGGGTCTCCGGAGTCACCGGATGGGGTCCAGCGCCCAAGCCATTATCAGTGTGACCTTGGCCATGCGCCTTCTTGCCTCCCGGCCTCAGTTCCCTACAAGTCCGGATGGCAGGAAACCGCTAGGACCGTGACAGCCAGATGATGGGTGTCTTCAACGAGTAAGGGGCTAATGTCAGGGGCACAGCAGGGGCTCGGGAGTGGGGAGGCCTTCTAGGAGGTCAGAGGCAGGAAGGTGCACGGGGGGAGGGGGAAGAGGACTCCCAGATTTCTGGGCTAGGTTCAACGAGGGGACCTTTACAATGAGGCGTGGGGGAACTCTTGTCAAGTGGGGGCCGGGAGTCACGTGAGAGGGTTCAAGAAACAATGAAGACGCAGAGAATGACCGGCAGCTGTAGACTTCCCATTACTTCTCCAGCTTCACTTACCCCCATGGTGGCGGTGGCGGCGGCGGCGGCAACCCTGGGCTCCCCTCTCGCACTTGCCCGTAGGGAGGCGGCAACGGCGGTACCCGAGCGATATCGAAGCGGCGGGCCGCGCACTACGCATGCGTCTCACAAATCCCCCGCGCGTCCTGGAGGGCCCCGCGCCGGCGCAGAACCGGACAAGAGTGGGTGGCGAGCGCGAAGGCGCGCAGGTGGAACGGTTGCCGTGCGCGCGGAGAGCCTGAGAACAGAAAGGCGGGAGGCGCGGCGGAGCGTCGCGCTAGGAATGACGCGCACGAGCCGGCCCCGCCCCCTCGACAGTCCGCGTCTGTAGCTATGGCAACGACCACGCGGAGCGGAAGGGCGCGCGCCGGCCTGGAGCCCCTCGTTTTGGAGCAGCTTGGTGGGCGGTGGTGCGGGCTGCCTTTGCCGAGGCGCGCGGGCACAGCCAAAAGTCTGGAAGCATTCTAGCCTTCTAGAAGCTGACCCTTGGCATGTCTTTTCTAACAAGTCCTCTTATACTCATTCATTCTGCTCAACATTCATTCACACAGCCTTATCGCGTACATACACTGTGCAGAACCCAGAGGATACATAAGTTGCTGTAGTCCTAAACGTTGCTGTTTAGAGGGAAAACAGGCTTGTAACTCCTGTGTAACTTGTTTAAAAGACTGCTGTTAAAATAGGACCTCAGGTGTTCTGGGTCCTATTTATTTCAGTTTGAGCAGACATCTGGGTAGTGTGACCTCCACATGACCTGCATGGGGATCACCTGGGGATATAGAGCAGTTTGCAACCCCCTGGGACTAACCCTGGAATCTGGAATAGAGATGCGAATCAGAGTCTTAGCTTTTTTGTGATTTTTTGTTTGGCTTGGCTTGGCTTGGCTCGGCCCCCATGACCCGCCAGCCCTATACTGAGGATCAAATTCATGGTTTTACACATGGTAGGAGAGTTCTGTAACTGAACTACAATCCCCACTCCAGAGTCTTTAAGAGAGAGAGAGAGAGAGAGAGAGAGAGAGAGAGAAACACCCTCACTCCAGTCTTAAACTTAACAGATTTTTCCAATTTTAATCATTATCCTTCGATTATTGCTCAGAGAAGTTGTAGCCCTGGCAACATGCAGTGAGTGCCTACTGCAGCAGAGAGAACAATAGCAAGCTAGCACTCATACCTGTGCTCCCAGTACTATGGAAGCAGAGGTTGGAGGACTGCTTAAAGTTTGAGACCATGGGGCTGGAGAGACGGCTCCGAGGTTAAGAGCACTGGCTGCTCTTGTAAAAGAGCCCAGTCCCCAGCACTCACATGGCAACTTAGCCCTGTCTGTGTAACTCCAGTTCCAAGAGATCTGACCCCGTCATACAGACACATTCAGGCAAAACTCCAACATATATAATAAATGAAAGATGTTTTTAAAAAAAGTTTGAGGCCATATTGATCTGTGTAATAAGTTTCAGGCCAGCCTGAGCAGCATAGTGACTCTCCCCGGAAAATAGGAAATAAATAGGAAATGAGAAAAGGAGATGAGAAGGGAGGGACAGGAGAGACGGAGGCGGGGCCTCACGCTCAGCACTTGTCCTGCTGGCTCACAACTGTCTGTAGCTCCAGTCCCAGAGGATCCCCATGGGCGTGGTGCCCAGAGATAAACACTGATAAATAAAATAAAAATAAATGCTGAGCCGGGCGTGGTGGCACACGCCTGTAATCCCAGCACTTGGGAGGCAGAGGCAGGCGGATTTCTGAGTTCGAGGCCAGCCTGGTCTACAGATGAGTTCCAGGACAGCCAGAGCTACATAGAGAAACCCTGTCTCGAAAAACCAAAAAAAAAAAAAAAAAGAAAAGAAAAAAAAGAAAAGAAAAGAAAAGAAAAAAAAGAAAGAAAGAAAGAAAGAAAAAATAAATGCTGTGTGGTGGTGGCGGCACAGGCCTTTAATCCCAGCATTCGGGAGGCAGAGGCAGTGGATCGCATTAGTTTGAGCCCAGCTTGGTCTACAGAGCAAGTTCCAGGAGAGCCAGGGCTACACAGAGAAACCCTATCTTGAAAAGCCTAAATAAATAAATAAAATTTCAAAAATTTGAAAAGAAAAAAGAGATTGAGAGAGAAAGAGAGAGAGAGAGAGAGAGAGAGAGAGAGAGAAGGAAAGAAATAGTATCAGACAGGAAAAAGCACTGCTGGCATTTTCTAGAAAGGAGATAATAGGCCAATTAAATAAATAATATATACAGGAATAGTATGTGCCCGGTGCTCTGAAGGAAAATGAACCATGTCAGGAAAGGATTTATAAGATGTCCGGGATGCTTGGGGAAGACACGATGAGGTGGTGGTAGTTGGGGAAGACACGATGAGGTGGTGGTAGTTGGGGAAGACACGATGAGGTGGTGGTAGTTGGGGAAGACACGATGAGGTGGTGGTAGTTGGGGAAGACACGATGAGGTGGTGGTAGTTGGGGAAGACACGATGAGGTGGTGGTAGTTGGGGAAGACACGATGAGGTGGTGGTAGTTGGGGGAGACACGATGAGGTGGTGGTAGTTGGGGGAGACACGATGAGGTGGTGGTAGTTGGGGGAGACACGATGAGGTGGTGGTAGTTGGGGGAGACACGATGAGGTGGTGGTAGTTGACCCAAGATCTTTAGGGAATGGAGCAAGTCATGAGGCTCCCTGGGATCAGGGCATGGGGGGGGGGTCAAAGAGTCCCAGACACCCACCTGCGAGTGGGATTGCTATTAGTTGGCACTCCCAGTCGTAAGTACAGTGTGGCCAGGCAGATGGGACTGGGCAGGTAAGAAGTGGTTCTTTCGGCGCTCACAGGCCTCAAAGACTTGGGGTTTAGACCACTGCTGGGCAGTTTGAGTGGAGGAGCCGCCAGCTGGCTTAGGTGTCCTGGGCCCTCCGGGCTGCTGATCTGACAAGGAGACGCAGGAGGAGTCAATGCTGTCATCGAGGCAAGGAGTGCGACGCCCACCACAGCCAGCTGGGAAAAGGTCAGGGGGCACTGTGCACCGGGAGCAGAGACAGAGGGATTTGCTGGCAGAGTGGGTGTGGGTGTATGGGGGCCATCAAGATCCGTCCCTTCTAGGGTGCGACAGGTGGGGAGGAGCAGGAATTCTCTGTTTTTCTTTTTTTTTTTTTCTTTTTCTTTTTCTTTTTTTTTTCTTTCTTTTTTTTTTTTTTTTTTTTGGTTTTTTCGAGACAGGGTTTCTCCATGTAGTCCTGGCTGTCCTGGAACTCACTCTGTAGACCAGGCTGGCCTCGAACTCAGAAATCTGCCTGCCTCTGCCTCCCAAGTGCTGGGATTACAGGCATGCGCCACCACGCCCGGCTTTAAATACATCTTTAAAAAAAAAAAAAAAGATTTATTTATTTATTTATTTATTTATTTTATGTATATATGAGTGCACTGTTAATGTCTTCAAAGACACACCAGAAGAGGGCATTGGATGCCCATTACAGATGGTTGTGAGCCACCATGTGGTTGCTGGGAATTGAACTCAAGACCTTCAGAAGAGCAGCCGGTGCTCTTAAACACTGAGCCGTCTTTCCAGCCCCCTGTTTGTTTTTCAACATAGGGTTTTTCTGTGTAGCCCTGGAGCTTGCCTCCCGAATGCTGGAATCAAAGGCCCGTGCCACCATCACCTGGCTTGGAATTCTTTTTAATGTTATATAAATCCACCCCCAGAATGTAAGAAAATGGATGAATCTGCAGTCGGCTCCTTACCTGGAGGTCAGAAAAAGTGTTGCTGATGGTCACTTGCTCACACTCTGGAGAGCAGACCCTGGGAGAGGGAGCTGAGGAGGGTGGGGAAGGAGGACACCTGAGGGAACCTTTGGAGGACGAGGCAGGAGTCCAACAGAAAGACCTTCCTGTGGGCTGACTCTTCCCCTGTCCTCTCCTGAAGTCACTGTTGTGGCCAGCTCTCTCTACTGATCCAATCTCCATATCCTTTCTGCTACCCTCGCCCCACCCTCTCTCACAATTAGATGTTTAAGTTATATCCCCAGCACTACATCCAAGCAACCCCTCCTGCACCCAAGCCACCCGTGAAGACCCAATATCTGATTATTGTCCCCAAGGCACACTACAAGCAACCCTCTTCTTCCAGGGGTGGACGTAAGGATTAAAAGGACTAACGAGAGAGCTACAAGGCCTCACAAGGAAAGGCCCTCCTTTCCTTGTCTCCAGCCCACATCCTCCCATTTTGAGGATGCTTTCTGTGAAGACCTCATTAGCCATTCCCCTATGGTTAAAGAGCCCCTCCTCCATTCTCATCCTCTCTGACTTCATGGACAGCGATATTAATCCCTGGTCTCGCCATGTCTGGAGGGTCTCTGGCTGGTCCTTCTATTTGCCTGTTGGATCTCCTCCTTTTTTCTTGACAATAGGTCTCATGTAGTCCAAGATGGCCCCAAATTTGCTATAGAGCTCAGGCTGGCCTTGAACCTCTGATCTACCTGCCTCTACATCTCAAGTGCTGGGACCTCAAGGTGAGTCAGCACGCCTGCCTTTTCTTCCTCCCTTTCCTCTAAAGCTGCAGCTTCTCCAAACACCTCAGGCACCCAGTCATTTTCCTGCTCATTGTTGCCTTGACCCAGGAATAAGAGAGGGAAGAGTGTGTGTGTGTGTGTGTGTGTGTGTGTGTGTGTGTGTGTTGAGTGACAGGACCCCCTCCTAACCTACCTCGGGGTACAGTGGGAAAGGAGACTTACCATATCAGGTGAGTGTCCCCTGACTCCCACACTCCTACAACCCTGACCTCTTCCTAATTCTGTGTTTTGTACTGAAACCCTCTTGCCTCCTCTCAGTTCAGAAGGCAGCTGCCTTCTCTCATTCCGCATGGCTGGCCTGGGCACCCCACTGAGGGCTTCCACCATCTTTGCCGTTTCCCACTGCCCACATGTACACACGTGTTTTGGAGACAGGGTTTCATACACCTGAGATGGCCCCCAAATCCATTATGAAGCTAGGGATGACCTTTAACTCTTTTGTTTGCTTGTTCCTGTCAGGGTTTCTATTCCTGCACAAACATCATGACCAAGAAGCAAGGTAGTGAGGAAAGGGTTTATTCAGCTTACACTTCCACATTGCTGTTCATCACTAAAGGAAGTCAGGACTGGAACTCAAGCAGGTCAGGAAGCAGGAGCTGATGCAGAGGCCATGGAGGGATGTTACTGGCTTGTTCAGCTTGCTTTCTTATAGAACCGAAGACCACCAGCCCAGGGATGGCACCACCACAAGGGTCCCTCCCCCCTTGATCACTAATTGAGAAAATGTCTTACAGCTGGATCTCATGGTGGCATTTCCTTATCTGAACCTCCCTTTCTCTGTGATAACTCCACCCTGTGTCAAGTTGACACAAAACCAGCCAGTACAGTTTGTTTTATTTTATCATTCTATGTATATGGGTGTTATACCTGTATATATGTGTGTCTGGAGCATCAGAGTTACAAACGATTGTAAGCTGACATGTCAGTGCTGGGAATTGGACCCAGGTCCTCTGGAAGTGTAGGTGATGCTCTTAAACCCTAAGCATCTCTTCAGCCTCACCCTTGAACTCTTGATCCCCCTGACTCCGCATCCCAAGTGCTGGGATTATAGGAATGTGTCACCACTGTGCACTGTTGGCACTCAGACCAGGGGTTCCAGGTTGCTAGGCAACTGCTCTCCCTACTCAGCCTCATGCCCAGCCTCCTCCATCAGTCTGTTGGCTCCTGCAGCTGGGAACTGTGTTTTTTCTCTGCCATCGTGGTTAGGCAGCAGATTCAATACACAACTCCTGGTGTCACCACTTACCTGACACCACCACTTGGTACCCAGTTCAATGCAATATCAGAGAGGTGTTTCAGATGCTAAGATCAGTAATCCTAACTCTCTGTGCCTCTGTGACCCAGCTGGTACCTGGCAGAGAGCAGGTACTTAGTAAGCTCAGTAGGAGGACTGGTGGCAAGTGTGGGTGCTATTATGAGTCACAGAAGAAGGAGCAAATTCTGCAGATGAGCTGATGCATGAACCAAATTTTCTTCTTCTTCTTCTTTTTTTTTTTTTCCCGAGACAGGGTTTCTCTGTGTAGTCCTGGCTGTCCTGGAACTCACTCTGTAGACCAGGCTGGCCTTGAACTCAGAAATCCACCTGTCTCTGCCTCCCAAGTGCTGGGATTACAGGCGTGCGCCACCATGCCCGGCTGCCAAATTTTCTTCTTAAAGTTTATTCTCCTTATCATTGTTTTTGAGACAGGATCTCATTATATAGCCTTCACTACCCTTGAACTATGTAGAGCAGACTGTCCTCAAAATCACAAAGATCCGCTTACCTCTGCTTCCCAAGTGCTGGGCACAACCATGCCTGACCCCTTGATAGTTCTTATTACAATTAAATTGACATTCACAATTAATCTGCACAGTTTCCATCCCCAGTGTCACCAAACAAACAAAAGCTATGTATTATAGCCTTTAAGTATGAACGAAATAAACTTTACAAAACAACCAGCCAGCAATAATAACAAGAAATACGGGAGGTATTTCGTTAAACCAATAGTAAATGGTTATTATAGACATAATTTAGAATCTTGAGCTAGTCAGGTGTCTTAGTTATGGTTTTATTGCTGTTAAAAGACACCATGACCAAAGAAACTCTTTTTTTTTTTTTTTTTTTTTGAGGCAGGGTTTCTCTGTATAGCCCTGGCTGTCCTGGAACTCACTGTGTAGACCAGACTGGCCTGGAACTCAGAAATCTGCCTGCCTCTGCCTCCCAAGTGCTGGGATTATAGGCGTGCGCCACCACCGCCCGGCCAAAGAAACTCTTATAAAAAAATAAAAAGAAAGAAAGAAAGAAACTCTTATAAAGAAAACATTTGATTAGGGCTGGCTCTCAGTTTCAGAAACTGAGATCATTATTTTCATGGTGGGGCGCATGGCGCATCCAGACACACAGGCTGCTGCCCCAGCCAAGAGTTCTGCTTCTTGCTGAAGGCAACCAGGAGATTAGATCCCACACTGCATGGAGCCTGAGCACAGGAGACCTCAGAGCCCACTCCCACAGTGACATACTTCCTAATCCAACAAGGCCACACCTCCTACAAGTGCCCTCCCTCTAGCCAAGCATTCAAACACATGAATCTCTGGGGGCCAAACCTGTACAAACTACCACACCAGTTGTGGTGACACATGCCTTTATTCCTAGCCTTCAGGATGCAGAAGCAGATGGATCTTTG
The DNA here is from genome assembly GCA_964023405.1 of Apodemus agrarius. NCBI lineage: Eukaryota > Metazoa > Chordata > Mammalia > Rodentia > Muridae > Apodemus > Apodemus agrarius. Next base: position 144,403,093 of record OZ030005.1, read on the forward strand.
TACATTTGAGGCCAACGTGGTCTATGTAATGAGTTATAAAACAGCCCAAGCTACATAGAAAGACCCTACTCGGACAGAGAGAAAGAGAGAGAAGTACTTATTCTGGCTGGGCGGTGGTGGTGGTGCACACCTTTAATCCCAGCACTTGGGAGGCAGAGGCAGGCGGATTTCTGAGTTCAAGGTCAGCCTGGTCTACAAAGTGAGTTCCAGGACAGCCAGGGCTACACAGAAAAACCCTGTCTTGAAAAAACAAAACAAAACAAAACAAAACAAAACAACAAAAAAATGACTTATTCTTCTAGAAGACCCAAGATCAGTTCCCAGCACCCAAATCATGCACATGAATATAAGTCATAAAAAATAAATCTCTAGGTGTTGGACAGATGGGTTAGCAGTTACGAGTACATAAAATAAAAACAAGTAAATCACCGAACAGGAGAGGCAGACGCCTCACTGGTTCAGAGCACTGGCTGCTCTTCCAGATAGTCCAGGTTCAAGTCCCAATCCCCACACGTCAGCTCACAACCATGTGACTCCACGTCCACAGGCCTGACAACCTCTGCTTCCAGACATGCACATGGTGCCCAGACACATAACAATAAAATAATAAAAATTAATTTTTTAAAAAAAGGCAAAGCCTGAGCCGGGAGTGGTGGCACACGCCTGTAATCCCAGCACTTGGGAGGCAGAGGCAGGTGGATTTCTGAGTTTGAGGCCAGCCGGGTCTACAAAGTGAGTTCAGGACAATCAGGGCTACACAGAGAAACCCTGTCTCGGGGAAAAAAAAAAAAAAAGACAAAAAAGACAAAGCCAAGAGGAGGAGGCACACATCTTTCACATCTTTAATCCCAGCACTCAGGAGGAGGCAGAAGCAGGCAGATCTCTGTGAGTTTGAGGCCAGCCTGGTCTACAGGTCTACAGAGCAAGTTCCAGGATAGCCAAAGCTACATAAAGAAACCCCGGTCTCGGCAGGAAAAAAAAAAAAAGACAAAGGCAAGACTGAAGCCATGAAGCTTCCGGCCAGGAGACACCAAGGAGAAACTAGAGCAGGACCTTCCTCAGCATGGCGCAGGGGAACCGACATTGCCAGCGCCTCGGCTTTGGTCTTCTGGCCTACAAGCATTGGGAGAAAATTAATTGCTATTATCTTTGTTCTGTGGGGTGGGCCCACAGAAACTAATATACTCCAGAGCCATTTCCTAAACTCCATAAAGATTCCCCTTCCTAGTCCCTGGCCTCCAGAAACCCCTCTGGTCCCAGACCTTACACCCCTGTGTGTGGCCACCAGCTACCAAGATGGCTCTAGTGCTACACAGAGCCTAGTATTCATGCTTTTGCATGTCTCCTACTGCACTGGATAGTAAAATCTTGTAGAAGCCATGGTATGAGGTCTCCAAAATCAGGTTCCCTAGGGAAGCCAGGCTCCACACTCCAGGACTAGAAAGCAGCTCTGGTCATGTTGGTCTGGGCACTGATTGCTCAAGAAGGGTGAGAGGCTTACGTCTCAAGGAAGCCCAGCTCGGCAGTGAGGAAGCCTCTGGAGAGCTTGTCCAGTACGCCCCACCCTTTCTAATGACCGAAGCCCTGGCCCACATTCTCATCTGGGAGATCCCAAGTCATGACCACTCAGTTGAAACTGTTACTGGAAGCCAGACAGGGTAGCTGTAGTGTTTTTTAATAAAAACTGTCCCGTCCCCTCTGTGTTTGAGCACCTGGTTCCAGTGGTGCCTTTGGGAGAGGTTGCGGTGGTGGGGCCTGGAGGAGGTATGTCACTGGAGGCCGGATTTCAGAACTAAGGCCTCAGCCCACTTGCAATTGGCTCTCCTGACTTCATGCTTTCCCTGCAAGATGTGGGCTCCCAGGTTCCTGCCCCCTACCCTTATTCCCTTTGCTTGCTGCCGTGCCCCACACCATGATGGACGGACTCTGGATCCATGAGCCCAACGCCAGCTTCTTTCTATGTGCTGTCTTTGCCATGGAGGGTTTTGTTTGTATGCGGAGAGGGGTGGGACGTTTAACCTGTGTTTATGTCTGTGCACGGAGCCTGGTGCCAAAGAGGCCAGAGCAAAGCTTGGGTCCCTCGTGACTCGGGTTACAGGTTGTAAATCAGAATGAGGGGGTATGGAATGATCGAATGATCCCTGACTTCTGGGAGAGCACCCAGTGCCTCCCACTGTGAGACTTCTCTGAGCCATGGCTTGCTTTCTCACACATTGACAGAAAAGCAACTAAGACAGCAGCGCACACCTGTTATCTTAGCTCTTGGGAGGTGGCGGTAAGAAGATTAGGAGTTCAAAGTCATTCTCTTCTGCAGAGAGAGCCTAAGGCCAGCCTGGCTACATGAGACCCAGTCTCAAAAGTCAAAACCAAGGGCCAGAGAGGTGGGCAGGAGGGCAGACGTGCTGGTGACTCAGGGTCAACCTGAGGAAACAACTCCTGCAGCCCAAATCACCCCTCCCTCTCCCCCCTCCCTCTCCCCTCCCCTTCCCCTACCCACCCAACCCCCTGCCACCACACATGACCAAGGACCATGACCCAGGACCAAGCCTGGCTAGGGCAGAGCAAGTAAGGTTAAAGACAAGGAGTGGCCTCTCGTCACTAAGCTGGGCCACCTGGTGAAGGACATGGCCCCTGAGGAGATCCACCTCTCCTTCCTCATTAAGGAGCCTGAGATTGTTATGTTCCCTCAGAGTATCCCCAAAGATTGAGTTTCGTTTACAGCTGGAGACATGACTCTGTGCGTGACTAAGAGCCAGTGCTGCTCTTCCAGAGGACCTGAATTTAGTTCCCAACACCCACATTAGGTGGTTTTTGTTTTGTTTGTTTGTTTTGTTTTAATAGAAACTGCAGCAGAGGCATTTCTTTCTTTCTTTCTTTCTTTCTTTCTTTCTTTCTTTCTAAAGATTTATTTATTTATTATATGTGAGTACACTGTAGCTGTCCTCAGACACTCCAGAAGAGGGAGTCAGATCTTATTATGGATGGTTGTGAGCCACCATGTGGTTACTGGGATTTGAACTCAGGACCTCTGGAAGAGCAGTCAGTCCTCTTAACCGCTGAGACATCTCTCCAGCCCAGCAACTCCAGTTCCAGATGATCAGATGTGTCTTCTCTGGGTACCCACATTCATGTGCATCTACAAACACACATACACATAGTTTAAAAACTAAATCTTTTAAAAATATATCAAAATAAAAGATTTATTAATTTATTATGTTTACATGGGTTTGTGTGCAGGTGCCCTGTGGTGTTCAGAGAGAGTTGGAGCCCCCAGAATGGGAGCTACAGGTGGTTGTAAGCTGCCTGATGTGGGTGCTGGGACCCAACCCAGATCCTCCAGGAGAGCAGCAGCACGGGACTTCAGTTACTGAGCCATCTCTCCGCTCAAGGATAAGGTTTTATCAGACGGGCGAGCAGACCAGATTCAAGTTTGATTTTTAGATTTTATTCTTTTTTTTTTTTTTTTTTTTTTTTTTTGGTTTTTCGAGACAGGGTTTTTCTATGTAGTCCTGGCTGTCCTGGAACTCACACTGTAGACCAGGTTGGCCTCGAACTCAGAAATCCACCTGCCTCTGCCTCCCAAGTGCTGGGATTACAGGCCTGCGCCACCACGCCCGGCTTTAGATTTTATTCTTAATCATGTGTGTACGTGTCTATATGTCTGTCTGTATGCTGACTCTGTGCACGTGAGTACTGGAGTCCTTGCAGACTGTAGATGTCAGATCCTCTGGAGTGGATTTCAGATGCTGGGACTTGAACTTGGGTCCTCTGGCGGAGCAATATGAGATCTTAACTACTGAACCACCTCGCAGCTCCGGGTTGAAGTTTTTTGTCTACATTGCAGACTCTACCAGGCCTGTTGGTCAGAGTGTTAACCGTAAGAAGGCAGCGAGGATCACCCAAACTTTCCATTGCCTCTGTGTGGAGAGGTTAATTACCCATGCAAGGCTCCAGTTTCCTCATGCAAAGTGAGGGCTGGTGCGGCTCAATGTCTGCCCTCAGAGGCACTGGCATTGTCCCAGCTCTCGTGCCCAAGAAACTGCTGGTCCTGGCTGACATTGATGGCTGCCACAGATCAGCCAGGCACTAGCTACACTGCCACCATGGACAACTTCACCAAGTCCACTTTTGACACCAACTCCAAAACTCCAGCTATCTGCCTGGTGACCTCTGGAAAGTGACTGTGTTCCCCGAGTCTTCATATCGAGAGCTCAGTGCTCATCTTGTAAAAATGTGAGCCAGAGGCTACATGCAAAGGATCCAGGTTTAGGCAGTGGCTGCCTAAGGAGTTTTATAAGAGAAAAACACAATGAATTAAGCCTGTTTAAAAACAAAACAAGCGCACGCCTGTAATCCCAGCACTTGGGAGGCAGAGGCAGGCGGATTTCTGAGTTCGAGGCCAGCCTGGTCTACAGAGTGAGTTCCAGGACAGTCAGGACTACACAGAGAAACCCTGTCTCCAAAAACCAAAAAAAAAAACCAAAAAAAAAAAAAAAAAAAAAAAAAAAGGTCGGGCAGTAGTGGTGAATGCCTTTAATCCCAGCACTTGGGAGGCAGAGGCAGGCAGATTTCTGAGTTCAAGGCCAGCCTGGTCTACAGAGTGAGTTCCAGGACAGCCAGAGCTATACAGAGAAACCCTGTCTTGAAAAAATAAATAATTAAAAATAAAATAAAATAAAAATAAATAAAATAAAATAAAATAAAATAAAATAAAATAAAATAAAATAAAATAAAATAAAAACAAAGCCAGGCATCATGGTGGTACATATCTTTTTTTTTTTTTTTTTTTTTTTTGGTTTTTTGAGACAGGCTTTCTCTCTCCCTGGCTCTCCTAGAACTCACTCTGTAGACCAGGCTGGCCTCAAACTCAGAAATCCACCTGCCTCTGCCTCCCAAGTGCTGGGATTAAAGGTATGCGCCACCACCACCCGGCTGGTGGGGCACATCTTTAATCCTCTTTCTTGCCTGGGAGGCAGAGGCAGGTAGATTTCTGAATTTGAGGACAGCCTGTTCTACCAAGTGAGTTCCAAGCCTACACAGAGAAATCTTATCTCAAGAAACAAAAACAAAAGTTATTAAACCGGGCTGGAAAGATGGCTCAGCAGTTAAGAGCACTGACTGCTCTTCAAGAGGTCCTGAGTTCAATTCCCAGCAGCCACATGGTGGCTCACAACCATCTGATGCCCTCTTCTGGTGTATCTGAAGAGAGCTACAGTGTACTCATATAAATTTAAAAAAAGAAAAATTATTAAATAAATAAATGTTTAAAAAAACAAAAAGAGAGGGGGTGGGGAGATGACTCAGTGGTTAAGAGCTCTGGCTGCTCTTCCAGAGGACATGGGTTCAATTCTCAGCACCCACATGGCGGCTCACAACTGTCTGCCCCTCCAATTCTAGGGGATCTGGCACCTTCAAACATACATGGGGGCAAAACACCAATGCACATAAAATAAAAATAAATAAATTTAAAAGAAAAAGAAAAAGAGGTTGGAGAGATGGCTCAGCGGTTAAGAGCACTGACTGCTCTTCCAGAGGTCCTGAGTTCAATTCCCAGCAACCACATGGTGGCTCACAACCATCTGTAATGGGATCCGATGCCCTCTTCTGGCACGCAGGTGTATGAGCAGATAGAGCACTCATAAATAAAATAAATAAATAAATCTTAGAAAAAGAAAAGGAAAATAAGAGTGATTAAGAGCATTGACTGAGCCAGGCAGCGGTGGTGGCGCACGCCTTTAATCCCAGCACTTGGGAGGCAGAGGCAGGCGGTTTTTTGAGTTCGAGGCCAGCCTGGTCTACAGAGTGAGTTCCAGGATAGCCCGGGGTACACAGAGAAACCCTGTCTCGAAAAAACCAAAAAAAAAAAAAAAAAAAAAAAAAAAAAAAGCCTTGACTGCTCTCCCAAAGCCCTGGAATTGGATTCCCAGCACCCACTAGTAACTCCACTCCCAGAGAATCCCATGTCCTCTTCTGGCTTTTGTGGTTACTGCATGTAAGTACATACACAGACATACATGCAGACAAAACACTCAAACACACAAAGCTAACACTCAAGCAAACAAAAGAGAGCTGGGAGTGGATTTCAACGCTGGGAATGGATTTCAGCGATAGATCAGTAACCGGCCACTCGCCTTGCCTGCCTTCCATCCCCGGGAATGAAGTCCCCGCTTGTTCTTAACTGCAAGTCCCCCAAACTGCTCCTGGCTCTAGGATGCTAAGGGGACAGTAAGTAGCAGCTGGATGGCAGGGCAGCGGTCTCCAGCCTCTGGAAGGGGTCACACTGTCAGGACTTCTGTTAGTCACCGCCTTTTGTCACTGTGACAGAGAACTGAAGGAAACAGTTAAGCTGGGAAGGATTTGTTTTGGCTGATGGTGTCACAGGTCTCCTCATGGTTGGCTGGCTCCATGGCTTTTAGGCTTTTGTGAGGCAGAACATCATGGTGGCAGCAGGGGTCGCAGGGGAAGGAACATATTCATCTCATGGTGGCTAGGAAGAAGAAAGGGGAGAGGAGACAAGGACGCAGAGAATGAATGAAAGCCAGGGACAACATCTACCCTTCAAAGGCCCCTGCCAGCGAGCTCCTTCCTCCAACCTAGCCTCACCTCTTAATACCCAACTCAGCCAAGGACTCAGCAGTGGGGTCACCTGTCCATGACCCGAAGCCGCTCCGAGCTAGCGGCTGGGGACAAAGCCCTCAGCACGTGATTCTCTTGGAGGGATACTTTATATAGTGACTAGAACAAGCATGTGGTGTTTATCCAAGCTCTTCCTCCCTTCCTTCCTCCCTTCCTTCCTCCCTCCCTTCCTTCCTTCATTGGTTGGCTGGCTGGCTTGCTTTTGGTATTTTGAGATAAGGTTTCTGTTCTTAGTTCTGGCTGTCCTGGAACTCACTCTGTAGACCAGGCTGGCCTTGAACTCAGAAATCCGCCTGCCTGTATTGCCCACATGCTGGAATTAAAGGCTCGCGCTGCCCCGCTTTATACTTCCTTGCCCTGGATGAAAACCTAGGCTAGAGGGAGGGTCAGCCACTTCCCAACGTGGGCCAAGAGGGAAAAGTCCCAGTGTGAGACCCTTTTAACTTTTTTTTTTTTTTTTGTTTTTTTTTTTTTGTTTTTTGAGACAGGGTTTCTCTGTGTAGTCCTGGCTGTCCTGGAACTCACTCTGTAGACCAGGCTGGCCTCGAACTCAGAAATCCACCTGCCTCTGCCTCCCAAGTGCTGGGATTACAGGCGTGCGCCACCAAGCCCGGCTAAACATCACTAACTTTTTAAAATTAAGTAATCTTTTATTTATTTATTTGATGTGTAGTGAGACAGGATCTTACTATGTAGCCCAGACTGGTTTGGTACTCATAGGACTCCACATGCCTCTGCTAAGTGCTGGGGATGAAGGTATTCACCACCAAACCCAACTTCCTGTACCTTTTGCTTTAGTTTATTATTGTTGTCTCTCTGTGTACAGGCACCACTGTACATGTATGGGGGGTAGGGGATAACTTTGGGTCTTCTTTCACCAGGATTCCAATAGTCCAATCCAGATTGTAAGGCATACAAAGAACCTGGTTCTGGTCCTGGGTTGTATAAGACAGCAAGCAGATTGAACAAGTCATGAAGAGCAAACCAATAAGAAATGTTCCGCCGGGCAGTGGTGGTGCACGCCTTTAATCCCAGCACTTGGGAGGCAGAGGCAGGCAGATTTCTGAGTTTGAGGCCAGCCTGGTTTACAGAGTGAGTTCCAGGTCAGCCAGGGCTACACAGAGAAACCCCTGTCTAAAAAAAAAAAAAAAAAAAAAAAAAAAAAAATCCAAAAAACCAAAACAAAACCAAACCAAAACAAACCAAAACAAAAACAAAACAAACAAACAAACAAACAACAAAAAAAAGAAATGTTCCCTTGTGGCCTCTGTTGCAGTTTCTGCCTTTCGGATCCTACTTTGAGTTCCTGCCCTGACTCTCCTCAGTGATGGAGCCAACCTGGCAGCTGTGAGAAGAAATAAGCCCTTTCCCCTCCCACTTGCTTTTGGTCATGTTTTCATCACAACAGAAACCTAACTAGGACAGTAGCATAAGCCTAAAATCCCAACCCTTGTCAGGTTAAGACCAGAGGATTGGGAGTTTGCAGCTAACTGCCCTCGTTGACATAGAACAGCAATAGTCCCACCCACCCAAGACAGGTTTCGCAGTGGACCCTGGCTGTCCTGGATCTTAACTCTGTGTAGATCAGGCTGCCTCTGCCTCCCAACTGCTGGCATAAAAGACATAATCCATCACCCCGGCTGAGGCAATACATTTTAAACAACAAAGACCCTGTGTGGAGGGAGGTGCTCAGTGGAAGGGCAACAACAGGCTCGACGTGGTAGGTCCCGCATCCAGTGAAAAACAAACACGAACACACACGCGACCCACAGGGCAGGCGCTTGTGTCTCATGCCTGTAATCCTACCATCTGGGAGGCAGGATGGGGAAGACAGGGAGTTTAAGATCATCCATGGCTGCGTATTGAATTGGACGGATTTTGGGCCAGCCTGGTCTACATAAGACCATATCTATCTATCTATCTATCTATCTATCTATTTTCTACATATTCCTGGCTGTCTTGGAACTCACTATGTAGACCAGGCTGGCTCCAAACTCATAGAGATCCACATGCCTCTGCCTTCCAAGTGCTGGGACTAAAGGCACGTGTCACCATGACTGGTTTGAACTCTTTCTTAATCCTTCTGCTTCCAAGTTTTGGGATTACAGTAATGTACCACCATGTCTAGCTTTTTTTTTTTTTTTTTTAGATTTATTTATTTCATTATTATTTTATTTCTTAGATTTATTTATTTATCTAGTCACTGTCGCTGTCTTCAGACACACCAGAAGAGGTCATTGGATCCCAATACAAATGGTTGTGAGCCACCATATGGTTGCTGGGAATTGAATTTGGGACCCCCAGAAGGGCAGTCAGTGCTCTTAACCATGGGGCCATCCCTCCAGCCACCCATTATATCTAGTTTTGTCCTGTGCTGGACGTCAAGCTTAGGACTTTTTGAATCTCACACAACCTCTCCTTCAATTGACCTAAAATTACTAATCCAACACCAGGATTTTGGAAGGAACCCATTTAAAGCATAGTCAGGAGAGAGGAAATGTTGTAATGGGGGTCCACACCAATGCCCATGCCCACACCCTGACGCACAGCATCTTCCGTGCAGTACTGCCTGTCTGTTGGTTGTAGTATGATCAGGAAAAGGCTCCTTAAGACCCACAGCTGCGGCTCAGAGGTAAAAGATTTTCTTGATCTACAGCGCGCCTGCTGGAACAGGTAACCCAGCACAGATAGGCAAACTAAGGGATGATGGGATATTTGTGGGTGTGGTCCAGTCGTTCAATTAACAAATGCTTCCGGTCCTCCTTCTCCCCAGTCTCACCTCCTCTCCCGCACTCACAGACTTAGCCAGAGGACATTGCCTGGCCCGTGGCCCGGAGACTGCTGATGGGGATTGTGCCCTGCAGCTTGCTTCAGCAAGAAAGGCTGCCAGGAGGGATTAGTAACGTCTGCCACCGGCGTGAAATGGGATGGCAGGGAGGCAGATTGAAGGGACGAGGCCAGACACAGAGCAAATGAGGCGCGGAAGACAGCGGCTGCAAAGGGACATCAGGGGCCTCAGGAGCTGAGCTGTGTCTTCTCCAGATCCCTGCACTGAAGTCCTAATTCCCAGCACCCCAGAAGGCGGCCTCCTTAGAGATAGGTTGTTTTGTTTTGTCCGTGGTTTTTGTTTGGTTGGTTATTTTTGGTTATTCCAGACAGGGTTTCTCTATATCCCTGACTGTCCTGGAGTCTGCTCTGTAGACCAGGCTGGTCTCAAACTTGCAGAGACCCACCGACTGTGCCTCCGGAGTGCTAGGATTAAAGGCATGAGCCCCGATTGCCCAGCTAGGCTTGGTTTTCTTTGAGACAGGGTTTTTCTATGTAGCCCAGGATGTCCTAGAACTCATCTATGTTGACTAGGACGGTCTCAAAAATATCAGCTTGTCTCTGCCTCCCAAGTGCTGGGAGTAGTCTTATACCATCAGGCATAACTTGTCTGGGTGCTCTAAACACACTCCCCGTTTTAAATTTTTTATTAGTACATTTTTAGTATGCCTATTGCAAACTGTGGGGGTCCGCCGACATCTCTTGGGATTGGTTTTCTCCTTTTATTGATGTGGATTCTGGAGACTGAATTCAGATTCCCAGGTTTGGCAGCAGATGGCTTTGCCCTCTGAGCCCTCTCATCCGCCCTATTTGTGTTTTTGTTTCTAAACGAGTCTCAAACCTCTTTCAGTGGGCGTGGGTGCTTGGCACCTTTAATCCCAGCACTGGGGTTAACATGCTCTGAGTCTGAGGCCAGACTGATCTCCAGAGCTAGTTCCAGGACAGCCAGGGCTCCACAGAGAAACCCTGTCTCGAGAAAGGAGAGGGGGAGGGGGAGGGGAAGGGAGAGGTCCGGAGGAAGAGGGGGGAGGGGAGGGGAAGGGAAGGAGACAGCTTAAAACCAGTCTCTGCTACAGTGAGTTCAAACTTACTTGGGCAACTTGAAACTTTGTTTCAAAACAAAACAAAACAAGAGAGACGAGAAAGAAAGACACTAAGACCAAGAAGGAGACAAAGAATCAGAGAAAGACAGAAACACACAAACACATACACTCAGAGAGAGAGAGAGAGAGAGAGAGAGAGAGACAGACAGACAGACAGACAGACAGAGACAGAGAGAGACAGAGAGACAGAGAGAGAGACAGACAGACAGAAAGACAGACAGACAGAGACAGAGAGAGAGACAGAGAGAATAATGGCCTAGGGCTCTGGCTGGGCTTGGTATCAGCTCCCAACTCCTCTCCTCTGCCAATGTCTGGGGTCTGTAGGTGACCTGAGAGCTAGCCAGCTTCTCACTTGTTCCAATAGGGCTTCTGGGAGAGTAGCAGAAAAGATAACCCAGGCATGCCCACTGCGCACGGTGGTTGGTGTTCATAAGCATTCAGTCCGCTTGCTCATTCATCCACTGATTTATCCAATAACAGTTATTGGGCACCCGCTGTGCACTTCTGCTAATTAGGGCCTGGGAATGGAGTGTGAAAAACTCATAGGCACTTCAGGTCCATTCTTACTTCTGTGATTACTGCAAGTCTCTGGCTTCAAGCAGCTCCTGATATGTTGGTGGAATAAAGGCAGCCTTGGCCCGGAGGTGACCAGAAACCCAGCGTTGTGGTCTGAGGAATGAAAAGGGTCTCAGGCAGTTGGAAGCTGAGGAGGGGTTTCCTGGGGAAGCAGAGACCTCAGCAGGCCTGTGTTGAGAATCTACCTTGTCTATAGCTATACCACTCTGGTCTCATCTAGGAAGCTAAGCAGGGTTGGGCTTGGTTAGGCCTTGGATGGGAGAATCTGTCTTTTGCCATTTGCCCTGGAAACCTATGAGGAACTGGGGGTGCTCGGGTTAGAGAGAGAGCAGCCTCTCTCTGTCTGAGCTCATGGTAAACAGGTCAGTGGTATTGAAATGGAGAGGGCACAGATATACTAGACAAGGTGACACCTGAGCTACATTTGAGGGACATTTCAGGGACCAACTCACACACATGGAGCCTGCAGGGAGCACAAAGGGCTCCATGCTGGGAGTGACCGAGTTGCTGTGGCCAAAGCCGGCAGATGACATCTCTTTCTGAGGCTGGAGTTCTAGACAGCGGAGAATGGAGATTACCAATGAGAGAAAGGCTCATAGGTGCAGTGGATTCACCGGGGCTGACCCAAAGGCTCAGTGTCACCAAGAGGCCAATGTTTTCCCATCTCTTCTGGGTGCCCTTGAATATGTCACCTTTACTCTCCCTCCCTCTTTTCCTTATTTGTGCATGTACTCGTGTGTGTGTGTGTGTGTGTGTGTGTGTGTAAAGTTTAAAGGTCAACAGTGTGTCTCTTCCTCAGTTACTCTCCAACTTCTTCTTCTTCTTTTTCTTCTTCTTCTTCTTCTTCTTATTATTATATTATTATTATTATTATTATTATTATTATTATTATTATTTTCTTCGTGTGTCCTTGGCTATCCTAGAACTAGCTCTGTAGATTAGGCTGGCCTCAAATTCAAAGACCCACCTGTTTCTGCCTCATGACTACTGGGATTAAAGGCATATGGCATCACCAACTGACTTCCAACTTTTTTTAATTTTTATTATTTATTTATTTATTTATTTTGGTTTTTCGAGACAGGGTTTCTCTGTGTAGCTCTGGCTGTCCTGGAACTCACTCTATAGACCAGGCTGGCCTCAAACTCAGACATCCGCCTGTCTCTGACTCCCAAGTGCTGGGATTAAAGGTGTGAGCCACCACCACCCAGCAAACTTATTTTTTTAAGATTTATTTATTTTTATTTTATGCATATGAGTGTTTTGCCCGTACTTACGTTTATCCACCATGTACGTGCAATGCCCTTGGAGGCCTGAAGGGGGCACTGGATGCACTGGAGCTGGAGTTGCCTGCGTCTTGTGGGTAAGGAAATTCTTTGAAAGAGCAGCCTGTGCTCTTAACTTCTGGGCCATTTCCAGCCCCTGCAACTTATTTGGAGACCTGCAGCTGGACAGCAAGCCTCGGGGCTCCTCTTCTCTCCCCCTCCTCAGTGCCAGGATTACAGAAGCCTCCCATCAAACCTAGCTGTTGTTGTTTTAGAGACTGGGTTTCTCTGTGTAGCCCTGGCTATGCTGGAACTTTCTCTGTAGACCAGGCTGGCTTCAAACTCCTAGATCTGCCTGCCTCTGCCTCCCAAGTGCTGATATAAAAGCTGCATGCCACCCCACCCAGCTTTTAAAACTTTTTTCTTTTTAATCTTATTAATTTTCATGTGGGTTTTAGGTGCCAGAGACTGACCGCTTCTATAGGGGCCATTGTACTAAATGAGCCATCTCTCCAGAACCACCACTCCCTCCCCCTTTTAAAGACAGTGTTGTGCTCTGTAGCCCAAGCCGGCCTTAAGTTCTGGATCCTCCTGCCTCAGTCTCCAAAGTGCTACGGTTATAGAGTCATGTGCAACCATGCTCTGCTGGCTGTTTGTTCGGTGTGTTGGGGATGGAGCCCTCGTGTGCAGACTCCATACTCTACCAATTCCCCATCCTCCCTTTATGTGTTGTGGACACAGGGCCTCAGTAAGCATCCCAGCCTGGCCTTGAACCCTGGCAGCCCAGCAGGCCTTGAGCTTCGCTCTTTCTGCCTCAGCCTCCTGAGTAGCTGAGAGGACAGCCTGCTTTTCTCTAGTTGGGTTTCTTTTCATTTAAAAAAATTTTCTTTATATGCATTTTTTTGTGTGTGTTTGTGAGTATGCATGCGTGTGTGTGTGTGTGTGTGTGTGTGTGAGTGTGTGTGTATTGGGGGCATGTGGCAGTCGAATGACAATTTCTAAGAGTTGGTTCTCTTTCTCTGTCGTGTTCGCTCTGGGATCAGACTCAGGTTGCCAGGCTTCAGAACACTGGGTATATCCACTGAGCCGTCTTGTCCCTGCTAGCTGGCTCTTTTTTTTTTTTTTTTTTATTCCAGACAGGCTTTCTCTGTGTAGCCCCGGCTGTCCTGGAACTCACTCTGTAGACCAGGCTGGCCTCGAACTCAGAAATCCACCTGCCTCTGTCTCCCAAGTGCTGTGATTACAGGCGTGCACCACCACGCCCGGCCTAGCTGGTTCTTGAGGACCAAAGTCAGACACCAAGGGTGAGGGTGTCGCTCAGCTGGGAGAGTTCCTATAGAGAGCACACACAAGGCTCTGGCCAACATGAAACAAACGGGCCAAACAGGGCAGTGGTGGCACATGTCTGTAATCCCAGCACTTGGGAGGCAGAGGCAGAGGCAGATGGATTTCTGAGTTTGAGGCCAGCCTGGTCTACAGAGTGAGTTCCAGGACAGCCAGGACTATACAGAGAAACCCTGCCTTGAAAAACCAAAAAAAAAAAAAGAAAAAAAGAAAAAGAAAAAGAAAAAAAAAAAAAAAGAAGTCAAGGCAGGAAGCTTTGGGCAGGAACTGAGGCAGGAATCACGCAGGAATGAATGCTGCTTGAGTGGATTGCTCCTCTGTGGCTTGCTCAGCCTGCTATCTTAGAACCCATAGTGACTGAACTCTTCCACATCAACCATTCATCAAGACAATGCCCCCACGGACATGTATACAGATCAGCTGAGGGTCCTTCTTCCTAGAGGACAACAGCTTGGGTCAAGTTGGCAAATAAAGGAACAAAACCCATGGGATACTCTTCCGTGTGTGTGTGTGTGTGTGTGTGTGTGTGTGTGTGAGAGAGAGAGAGAGAGAGAGAGAGAGAGAGAGAGATGGTGAGAATGTGGAAATCGAAGGACAAGTAGCCAGAATCAGGATTTGTTTTTGTTGTCTACCTTGTGGGTCCCCCTTGGGGACTGAGCTCAGGCTATCAGACTTGGTGGCAGGCACCTTTACCCACTGAGCCAGCTTCTTTTGCTTTGGGGACAGGATAATGAGACGAAGGGGACTGACTTAATCCGATCATGTTTTAGGAGGATCACTGAGGCTGTAAATAATAGACAGGTTAAAGAGTCTAGAAAATGGCTCAGTGGTTTAGTGGACTGGCTGCTCTTTCAGAGGACTTGGGTCTGGATTCCCAGCAACCACATGGAGGTTCACAATTGACAGGGGAACCTCATGCCATCTTCTGGCCTCTGAGGGCACTGCATGCACATGGTAACAGACAAACATGCAGGCAAAATAGCCATAAGAAAGAAACTGGCGCCGGGCGTGGTGGCGCACGCCTGTAATCTCAGCACTTGGGAGGCAGAGGCAGGCGGATTTCTGAGTTCGAGGCCAGCCTGGTCTACAGAGTGAGTTCCAGGACAGCCAGGGCTACACAGAGAAACCCTGTCTCAAAAAACCAAAAAAAAAAAAAAAAAAAAAAAAAAAAAAAGAAAGAAAGAAAGAAAGAAAGAAAGAAAGAAAGAAAGAGGTTGTACAGGTTGTGGGACAGATTAGAAGAGCTAGAGAGGAGGAGGTAGGGATGAGGTTGGACAGTGGGGGAGGAGTCAGCAGCAGGGTTAGGACCTGAGAGCAAAAGGGAAGTAGGCACCCCAGGCGGCTGTGGGTGGTCAGCTTTGCCTGGGGCTGGGGATGGGCTGAGGACAGAGCCGGGGCTGCTCCAAGCTTGGATGGTAGCATTGGAGCCTGCAGAGTTGGGAGACTCAGAGCCTCCAGGAGCAACCACTGAGGCTTTGGAGACTGGTGGCTCCAGGGCACCCAGGGCAGAATGACCCCCTGCCTCTGGCATTAGAGATAACCTCACTGCTGGTGACCTTGGCAGGCAGTCTCTGTGGTGGCACCGCTCGCTCAGGTTGGGGAGTGAGTGGGAGGTGAGGACAAGGATAGAAGGGTGTGAACAACTCTCTCAAGAAGCCAGCTTGCGGGAGGGGGCAGCAGCAGCTTTAGCTGGAAAGGGAGGCCGTGGCGGAAGAGGCTGGAGAGAGGAAGGGACCAGGGTTTGCCTGGGGTCTAGAGGCGAGGATGCAGATTTCAGGGTTGCAGGGAAAGAATCTTGAAGAGGTAGATGAGAACGGAGCATCCTCATCGCTAGGACCTTCTGGTGCTGTCTGTTCCTGGAGGGGCTGCTCTAGGGCAGGTGTCTGCAGGGTGGAAGAGGGGTGGGGCTCCAGGAGATTCTCTGCGGATGGTCGCCAGACCTGTTTGGCTGGACAAGGCACGGCCTAGAAAGTCTTCTAGCAGCCGGCTGGGCAAGCTTTGCAGGGAGACAGTAGAGAGCCATGGAACGTTACTGAATGGGAGCAGGCCACAATGGAGGAAGCATTGAAGACATTGTATCGGGCTGTGTCCACGATGGGCTCCCAGGACCACTGAGGTAGGAATCTGGAATTGTTGTGAGTCTACAAGGAGGACCAAGGAGTCCCTCTGCGGGTCCATTAGACCAGAGGCAATGGCCGTATGCCATTGGTCCACAGTGTGTGGATACCTCACGCAGCCCTGAGCCTCTGGCCTGCCTCCTGGGGTGCTGTGTGGGATCTTGGCTCCACAGGAAAAGCAGTCCTGAAGGGTGTGCTTGCTGGATTCCACCTGAGATGCTACTGGATCCTCTTTAATAAATGATGAGGTGAAACTTACTCCCTTTTAGAAGTGGAGGAGCAGAGGGTCAGAGAGGGCAAGTCGTTCATTTATGGCCACACAGCAAGCAAGAAGCACAGCTGGGAGTCACCCTGGATTGGCGCTCCCTGCCCCGCTCTGGTCTAGCATGCTCCACCCTGAGAGGTTCTGGGTAGCTCTGGGGAAGGGCGTACTGGGATTGAATCTAAAGTTCAGTAACTCCTATGGCCCAGGGTAGGTGGGCGGGCACCAATGGCCAGGCCCCCAGTCCAGGAACTTGGACCCTTAGGGTGCTTGGGAGGACACTCACGCCCTGGGGCAGTCTGGTCTGGACTGCCACCGCAAGAGGGCGCAGCTGCGACCCAGGTGAGGGTGAGGGGCCTCTGCTTCGAAAAGCTGGCACTCAAGCAGCCTGCTGGAGCTGGAAGACCTCTTATGTAGTCTGGGAGGCCTCTGTCGCTTTTCTGTCTGTCAACCGAGGCCTTCCGACCCATCCCCCTTCATTCCCCAGACGCTCGGCTCCAGGTATCAGATCTCCCCGGCCCTAGGGATCAGGAAACCTGCGGTCCGAGTGTCCGAGTTCATAACTACTTCTGCTAGGCCCAGAGGCCCTTTAGCCTCTGAGCTGAAGCTGTGCCAAACACTGGGTTGTCACCTCTGATTATTATTATTTTTGCACGAGTGGGGGTGGGGTGGGTGTTGCTGGAGGGGGTGATGATCACCAATAGGGCCCAGAGATAGGGAGGAAACACCCTGGGTTCCCAGCCTACCGGAAGCCCCCAGGGGGCACAGAAGGCTGCGAAGGAAGCATTCCTGTCTGAGCAGCACTGAAGGGGCCGGGGAGAACTAAGCTCCTTCCACTCTACGACCCCTCCCCCACCCTCCTCCTCTGAAAGAGGAGCATCTCTCCTCCTCCCCCAGCGCTCTACCAGGTTTTTGCCTGGGTCCTCCTCTCCTTCCTCCACCCCAGGCCTACCAGCCTGCCTCCCTCCCCAAGTTTAGCCCCTTGGCTGTGTCCGCCGAGGGCCTGGCGAGGGTCCCAGGCACCACACCACAGCAGCCGGCCTCCAGCCTCTGCTCCGGACAGTCCCAGTCTGTCTGGCAGGGCTGGCAGATTAGGGATTGGCTGGAGCTGCCCCCGCCTTTGAGAGGAGGGGAGGCCCGGTGGCTCACCCAAGGTCACCCTTCCCTTTCTTTCCCAGCATCCCTGTTCAACCCTTGTCCCTCTGCCTCACCTTGAAGAGGGAGGCGGCAGGATGCCCAGCAGGTCTAGCATACAGGAGCTCAGCTAAGGGGAAAGACGGCGAGCTGCTGAGTCTGCTGTCTCCTCCAGCAAATGCTGAGTGCCTGCTGTATGCTAGACTCTTAGGACACAGCCGTGAAGACAATGACAAGCTATGTAGCACGCTCGTGTCTGTGAACCAAGTAGTAAATCGATGAGCTGCTCTGATCTGGCTGGACGGGTGCAGGCTTCCCTCGGGATCTGAGGGCCCAGGAGCCTTCCAGAGCCTAGGCAAGAGGAGCAAGCTTCAGGCAGAACCTGTGTGGGGCTACACAAGGCCCCAGATCCCTCCTCAGGGAGAGCACAGGGATGAATGTGCCTGGCTGTGGGCTTGGGCTTGCTGTGAGGCAGTCTGGGCCCTGGCTTGCATCCCTCAGAGGAAGGCAGGGCGCTGTCGCGTTCGCCTTCTCTCCCTGTGGGCTAAGAGTAGAAGCTCATCTGTCAAAATGGCGGGAGAGCATTCCCGGGAGACCTGCGCTCGAGCCAGGCTTGCAGGTGGCCTCCGGGAGGTGAGGTTCTTGCTGCTTGCTTCTGAGCTTCCTCAGGCTGCATGAGAGGAGGGGCTGGTCTCTGGCTGGCTCTGTCTCTTATCATACCCCATATTCCTGGCCACGTGGCACCTCTGCACCCCGTGCCTGAGGGAAGAAGATTCCCGACCTTAGGACTTGGGGAACTCGAGTGGGTGGGACCTGGGGTACCGCCTGGACTGGGTTCTGTGGCATAGCCACACCCCACAGTCCCAGGGCCGCAAGGGAGGGGGAGCTGTCTCTTTAAGAGCCTCCAGGCTGCTCGGAGCAGATGGCCAGACCGGCCGGGGCCCCTTGTCCTTTGTGTGCCTTCTCACAAAAGAGGGGGCCAGCTGGGGAGGGGGCGGCGGCAGCAGGTGGGAGGGGTGGGCCCTTGCCTCTCTCCTGCGCCCTTGCAGCTTGAGGGTGAAGTACATCACTCGAAACCAGCCACTTCTCTGCAGCCTTTGACCCCCACAGTTGTCCCTAAACTCTGATGCCCCTCCTGTGTGGTATCTCCTCCTGGGCAGAAGGCTCACTCTGCCGGGGCTCTCAGACCGCCCTTTTACTTCAAAAAGTAAATAAATAATAAAACCTCCCTGCCCCTACCCTAGAGTAGGATCTTCCTTTGGTGGGTGTAGGTGGGGGTGGGGGTGGGGGTGGGGGGCTGGCTCCAGGGATGAGTGAGAACTGTATTGGGTCCCAGTGTGTAGGAGAAGTGGCTGTGAGACAGAGGGAAGCCGGCGTGGGAGCCTTGCTAGGCCTTGTGCTGGGGCACCTGGGGCAGCCCTGGAGGAAGGAAAGGAGAACTGAGCTCGGTGCTTGAGGCCTGGGGTGGGTAGGGTCTTGGCCCGGGATCGTAGGCTCTACTGTGGAAGGAGGCGAGTGGAGGCTGGGAAGCCAATGGAGGCCTTGACTAACGGGTGCTAGAAGCAAGAAGGACGCCATCAAGGGAGCGTGCGGTGTGAACAATGGTAGCTAGCCAGGGACAGGAACAGGAGCAGCTCACTACAAGGTACAGGTGTTGGGGGCAGGTCTGGCTCCCTGCCACTCGTTTCCAGGGGCCACTGGGAGTCGCTTTGCCTCTTGGAACAGACCCCTTCGGCTCAGATCGCCTCTGGTTCATTTTTTCTTTCTTTGTCCCAGATATCTCCATCCTGGGGCTTGGTGCTCAGCTCATGATCTAAGGGGAGGAAAAAGGCCCCATAACCCTGGCCCAAGGTGTGGCCGGCAACGTGGACGCTGACTGGGTGGCCCGATGTGGCCGGACAGTGCTAAAGTCGGGCGGGGTCGTGTCTGACTCTGCCGGCCGCAGGCAAGGAGCCCCCAGGAACAGGATGCCCCAGCCAGGTCGAGGCCTGACCACAGGACCCGGGCCGGTCGGCCACAGCCAGTGGGTGGGGGCAGGGATCCCCGGTTGGGGCCAGGGCTGCTTCTAAATTTAGGAATCTGATTACAGAGTGGCCAAGGAAGGGAAGGGAGAGGAGGGTGCGCGTGCAGGCTCGGCTCGATCTGGGCATAGCGGGTGTGCCCGGGTAGAGGCGTGTCCAGGAGTCCGGGCTCCCCGTGGGAGGGACGGCGGGCGGGGGCTTCGGCCTGTGTGAGCTGCAGCACGTGCCCCAGGCGGCGGGGACGGGCACAGGCGCAGCTCACAGGCTTCGAGCTGCCGCCGGTGAGTGCGCTGGCTCTTTGTGTGCCTGGCAGGGTGGCTGGGTCTGGCTTTGAAAGTCTCTGCCCACCCCCTCCCCCAACTCCGTCTGTGCCTCCCAACCCGCTTCCCTGTCTGTCACTCTGCCTGTGCCTGTCCGGGGGGGAGGGGGAGATGCTGCTTCCAGTTGGGGTGACAGTGAACCCAGTGGGGAGCTTGCCTCTTTCAGTCCAGAACTTGCCCTATAGCTTTCATGCCCATTCCTCAGCCTTTGATACTACTGTTTTGGGGGTGCAGACTGCAGCAGTTGAAAGACACTAGGGTGACCCCTGGGGACCCACAGACCCAGCAGAAGTCAGGTTCTAGCCCAGTAGCTCTTGAAGAAATTCATCTTGCGCCTGTCCGGCCTCCCATCCGCTTTGGCCCCCAAGGGCGCACGAAGGGAGGGGGGGTCCCCTGCGGAAGGGGGGGCAGGGAGTTCCTTGGCAGGAAGGGAAATGGAAGGAAAAGCTGGGCTCCACCCGGGCGGTCGGACAGGCAGCCTCTGGGCCCCCGGGGCAGGCCGCAGTAACCAGAGCCCAGCAGTGTGTGGAACCGGTGTGCTTGTGGGTGGGGCTGACCCCAGCTTCTCCTGGGGGGCACTGGGGTCTACCCAAAGGGGCCAAGTCTGAGAACTCAGAGATACCAGGGGTGCTCCCTGGGGGGGGGGTACGCGCGCCCCATTCCGGTCCTGACCCCACCCCCTGGAGGTCTAGCCCTGGCCCCAGGCCCCGCCCCCCGGGCCCTCCCTCCCACCCCAGGGCCAGATGTTCAGCTGGCGGAGGCATCGGCTGGGGGAGGGGTGCTGAGGCCGCAGCCGGCACTACTTCCCTGCCAGCAGCTTCATTGTGTGCGCGAGGAGCGAGCGGCGGCGGAGAGCGGGCGAGCGAGCGGCGGTAGCGCGAGCGCGGCGGGGCGAGCGAGCGCGCCGGGGAGGGTGCGAGGCGGCGCCCGCGGCTGCGCTCCGCCCGCCTCCCGGCAACTCTGCTCCAGCGCCGCACGCCGTGCGCGCCGTCCTGCCGCTGGGGCTCCAGCCGGCTGGCGTGGTTGCCGTGGGGTCGGATCGGGCAGGGTTCCCTCCGTTGGGGACCGGGGCATCCTCAGCACAGCCGAGGGGCGCGGAGTCAGCTGCGGCGGCCACTGCGCGGCAGCCCTTGCTGGCCAAACAGCGTGGGCAGGCGCGCGGCGCGTCTCCGGGGGCTCCCCGAGGGCAGCGCGCCCCGACTCTCCCTGGGGGAGAACCAACCCCGAGGGGCGCACGGAGCGAGCGTGCCCCCGGCCGCGCCGTCTCTCCCGTACCCCCACTTCACAAACTTTTCTGCTGTCCTCGCCCGTGGGGGTCGCAGTGAGCGTTAGCGCTGCCCTCCGGGGCCCCGACCTCCCGGACCCTAGCCACGCTGACCTCCTGCCTCTCGCAGCCTCAGTGGCGACCCCTCCAGGCCGGGCCGGGCGCAGCACTCGAGGCAAGCGCGGCAAGCTCCTGCGCTCTCCAAAGGATTCCGTGCCCCTCGGGGCTGCCGGGTAGGGTAATGCCCTCAGTAATGGAGAAGCCCACTGCGGGCTCCGGGATCTTGTCCCGAAGTCGGGCCAAGACGGCACCCAACGGTGGACAGCCGCACTCGGAGGATGACAGCAGCGAGGAGGAGCACTCTCATGGTGAGCCTGGTGGCCTAGGGTTAAAGGCGCGCTGGTCCGGGGAGGGGACACGGAAGGTGGGGAGGGGGAGAGTTGCGAAGCACAGATGGTTTCTGCCGCTCCTGGGTTGCAGCCTCAGCCTCCTCGTGCCTGTGTTGCCGGCACGGGAAATCTACAGGCTGGGCCCTTGACCACCCACCTCCCCTTTGCCCTCAGTCACTGAGGGAGCTTAGGATGCCTCACTTGGATGGATTGGGTCCTCATACCTTGCAGCCTTGCAGGGGACTGAGGTCTGATTGGACCAGGGACTGGAAAGACACCTCCATGCGGAGCTGTGAAGCTCATGTGGTGGGGAGGAGCCCCGAGCGCCCTGCAAGGCTGTGGTCCAGATCTAGGGGCAGCCCTCCAAGCTCCCACCCCCCAGCCAGAACAAAGCACTTTGCTCTGGCCTGGGCTTTAAAAGTGTCATCTTAACCTCCCCTTCCCCCCATGGCCATGACTAGGCAGGGTCTGACTCTCCAGGTCCTCTCTGTCTCGGAGGGTAGCTGGGGGGACTATCAAGGAAAAGTGAGTCTCCTGGATGGTAGGGTCCCCGAGTGGTCAGAAAGGAGAACTCCAGATCAGCTACCACCCCTCACTGTATCCTCCCCCCACTTCCCTGGCGTCTTGACTGCCTCCCCTGGCTCCACAGACAGCATGATCCGAGTTGGAACCAATTACCAAGCAGTAATTCCGGAGTGCAAGCCTGGTGAGTGGCAGGACAGACATGGAGAGAGGGAGGGAGGGAAGGAGGGAAGGAGGGAGGGAGGGAGGGAGGGAGGGAGGGACGGGTGGAGGCTGATGGCTTGGCCTGCAGCCCCACCTGGGAACTCTTGGCTGGCTCCTGCTTGAGGGACAGGCTGTGGGCGGGGTGGGTGGCCCCGTGGCGGCGGCACTGTTACTTTTCCTGCTCTGCCTTCCTGTCTGGGTCTCGGCTCCTCCTTCCCTTCTGGGTCTCCCCGCCCAGCTTGGCTGTGTTGCTCAGTGGTCTCTTGTTTCTGAGAGTGCCACTAGGCTAATTTTGCTCTTCCTCTCAGAGAGCCCGGCACGCTATAGCAACAAGGAGCTGAAGGGGATGCTGGTGTGGTCACCCAATCACTGTGTGTCAGATGCCAAACGTGAGTGGGCTGGGCCTGGGTCAGGCGCGGGCTAGGGAGCGGGGTTTTTAGCTCCTGTTCTCCTAAGGCCATCTCTTCCTCAGAGATGTCAGTCCCACTTCCATGGAAGTCGCATGGCCGAAGCCTAGGAGCTTGAGACCAACCGGGGTGGGCTCAAGAAGGGGGCTGTAGGCTGACGAGTGGGCTTCCCCGTGGGGCTTCCCGTGACCCTCCTCTTCCCCCCCTGCAGTTGACAAGTACATTGCCATGGCCAAGGAGAAGCACGGCTACAACATTGAGCAGGTGGGCTGGGCCCCTGCGGAGTGGGAGTGGGAGTGGGACCCGCCAGGCCGCGCAGTACTGCCGTGGCAGGGCCTGAGCCGCTTCTGTCCCGGACCAGGCACTCGGCATGCTCCTGTGGCACAAACATGATGTGGAGAAGTCGCTAGCTGACCTGGCCAACTTCACGCCCTTCCCCGACGAGTGGACGGTGGAGGACAAGGTGCTGTTTGAACAGGCCTTTGGGTTCCACGGCAAGTGCTTCCAGCGGATCCAGCAGATGGTAAGTCTGTGCTCGCGGGCCCTGGAGTGTTCCTCAGCCCTTCAGTCCCGAACAGCTTACCTGGGGCCAGAGTCTCAGGTGGACTCCTGTTTCTGGCCTTGCCTCCCCAGCTACCTGACAAGCTGATTCCCAGCCTGGTGAAGTATTACTACTCTTGGAAGAAGACCCGGAGTCGAACTAGTGTGATGGACAGGCAGGCCAGGCGGCTGGGTGGCCGCAAGGACAAAGAAGACAGGTGGGGGTGGGGGTTGCTGGTCCGGGGCAGGGGGCAGGGCCTGACGGTCTGGCTCGGGCCTTCCCTCACTTTCTGTTTGGCTCTGTCAGCAGTGATGAGCTAGAGGAGGGACGCGGAGCCGTGAGTGAGGGAGAACCGGATCCTGGAGACCCCAAGAGAGAGGTGAGGCCCCCCGCTGCTCTGCCCGGCCACGCCTCCGCTTGTCCGCGGACTGCACACACTATCATTTCCCTCCAGCCTCTGCCATCCAGACCTCTGAATGCGCGGCCCGGTCCTGGGAAGAAGGAGGTCCAGGCATCTCAGTACCGCCATCACCCACTCCGAACCCGGAGACGTCCGCCCAAGGGCATGTACCTGAGTCCCGAAGGCCTCACCGCCGTGTCTGGAAGCCCAGACCTTGCTAACCTCACACTCCGAGGGCTTGACTCACAGCTCATCTCTCTTAAGCGCCAGGTGGGGGCCCAAGGAGAGGGAGCCATGCCGAGAGCCATCGGCTCCTGAGACCTGTGCTGGGCGGCATAGGTGTACGGGAAGGGTGTGGTGCTGAGCCTAGCTCTGTGGGTAACTTTACATTCTGCTGTGCGTGTGCGTGTGTGTGTGTGTGTGGGGGGCACGAGTCACGGAGCTCATGTGATTCTCTCTCTACATGAGTTCTGGTGACCAAATTCAAATCTTTGGGCTTTTTGGCAAGCACTTTTACCCGCCTGTCTGGCCAGCTCCCTGGCCTTTTTTTGGAGTGGGAACAGGGATTCATATCCCAGGCTAGACTTAAATTTGTGCTATAGAAGAGGATAACCTTGAGTTCCTGACTTTCTTCTATCCTCTAAGTGCTGGGGACCGTGCACACTAGACAAACACTACCAACTGAACTACTCTCTAGCTCTTGTAGGCATTAAACATAGAAGGCTATCCTTGGCTACATAGTGAATTTGAGGCTATCTGGGAATACATTATCTCATTGTTATTTTGTGCGGGGGCAGGGGCTCATGCATGCCATGGTGCGGAGGTCAGGTGACTTGTGGGAGTTGGCTTTCTCTTTCTACTAGGTAGGTACTGGGGATCAAACTCGGGTCAGAGTTGGTGGCAAGAAAGGGTGTGCCAGATGCATGTGTGTATGTAAAGCATGCGTGCATACATGACCTGTGTATCAGCACATGAGCCATGGCACCCATCCGGTTCTTCTTTCTACTTTTATGTAAGTTGTTCTGAGGAGCAAACTCAAGTCTCTGGACTTTGTGGTGAGCACTTTTACCTGCCTGACTGCCTCGTCCCTCTGCCTCCTGTAAGCCCCAAGCAAGACCTGGTTTCCAGTAGAAAGCTGGGTGCTGTGCAATCACTTGTAACCCTGGTACTTGGGAGGCAGAGGCAGGAGAATTAGGAGTTGAAGGCCAGTCTCCCGCTCTATAGCAAGTCTGAGGCAGAACCGCCAGTGTCTGAGGGTTGTGAGGGAGGAGGGGGCAGGGCAGTGGGATGGGGGCGCTCTACTCCGGAAGGACTCGGTAAGCTGGTTCTGGGCTGCGTTGGCCTTCGTGGGGTGCAGAGGTGCATGCTCCCCTCTCCTTTTGGCCTTTGTAGGTTCAGAGCATGAAGCAAACCAACAGCAGCCTCCGCCAAGCACTGGAGGGCGGCATTGACCCGCTCCGCCCCCCTGAGGTACCAAAGGGGCTTTTCCTGAGGCAGGACGGAATGGGGGGCGGGGGGAATTGGCCTAGGAAGCATACATTTTTTTCCCCAACCTTTTCTCATTTATTAACTTGGGTGGTGTCGGATGGGGTGAGGTGGTACAGGAGCCATGGTGTGTGTGGGGTCGGAGAATAACTGGGAGGAGTTCTCTTTCTATGCTATGGAGCCTGCGGATCAGACTTACCAGGCTTAGTGGTAGAAGCCTTTATCTGCTGAGACATTTTTTTTTTCACCTGTATTAGTGTTTGTCTCTATCTTTGTAAGCGCCCCACATGTACATTTGCTGCCCATGGAGGCCAGGAGAGGGCACCAGACACCCTAGGTTTTAGACGTTGTTAGTCTGTTGGTTTGGGTAACCACAGGTTTTCTGCTTGGAGCTGTCAGAGCTCTCACCTGCTGGGCCATCTCGTCATCTCTTCCCTCCCGTTGCTTATTTTTAGTTTAATGGTTATTTATTTATTTACTTATTTAGTTATTACTATTATTACTATTTATTTTATTTTTTGGTTTTTCAAGACAGGATTTCCTCTGTGTAGCCCTGGCTGTCCTGGAATTCACTCTTGTAGACCAGGCTGATCTCGAACTCACAAATCCACCTGCCTCTGCCTCCCGAGTGCTGGGATTACAGGCGTGCGCCACCACCGCCCGGCTAATGGTTATTATATTCCTTGCTTGCCAGGCCAATACCAAGTTCAACTCCCGCTGGACCACAGATGAGCAACTTCTGGCTGTCCAAGGTGGGTCGGCCATGGCGAGTACCTTGAACCCTAGAGACCTTTTACCTTTCCGGGGGCTGAAGGTGGGGGAAAAGCAAACAGTCCTGGGGCGCACTGACAGTCCGCTGCCCTCCCTGACCCTTGCAGCTATTCGTAGATATGGCAAAGACTTTGGGGCAATTGCAGAGGTGATTGGGAACAAGACGCTGACCCAAGTGAAGACCTTCTTTGTGAGCTACCGCCGCCGCTTCAACCTGGAGGAGGTGCTGCAGGAATGGGAGGCTGAGCAGGACGGGGCCCCCGCAGCTCCAGTCCCCACGGAAGAGGCCAGGCGAGCGGCTCCGCTAGCAGCCACAGCCCTAGAAGAAGATGATGAGGTGAGAAGCAGGGCGTTAGTCTCCAGGGAGGAGAGGCGAGTCTCTAAGGATGTTGAGTGTGTGCAGGAGCAGTCTCCTCACCCGTTTCTCTCCCCTCAGGTCCAGATTACATCTGTCTCCACATCAGTACCCCGACCAGTGCCCCCTGCACCACCCCCACCGCCACCCCCCACCTCGCTTTCCCAGCCACCGCCGCTGCTGAGGCCACCTCTGCCCACAGCTCCCACACTGCTCCGCCAGCCACCTCCCCTGCAGCAGGGCCGTTTCCTGCAGCCCCGGCTGGCCCCCAACCAGCCCCCACCACCTCTCATCCGCCCTGCCCTGGCTGCCTCTCGCCACAGTGCCCGCCCTGGTCCTCAGCCTCCACCAACTCTGGTTGGAGCCCCTTTGGAGCCTCCTGCACCCTCACTTTGAGCCCCGAATCCGCCATTGCCCAGGGGCTCCCGAGCCCCTTGGCTGGGTATCTCTGGCAGCACTAAGGACAGAAGGGACCAGGGCTCTTGCCAGGTCTCTCAAATACCCAGAGCTGCCAGTTGGCACAGCTTGGATCTGTGGGTTCTGCATGTGTTCCTGGCAGCTGAGCTTGTAAACCCCCAGCCAGGGGCTAGATCTCAGGGCCTGCAGGGACTCTTGCTTCCTGGCTGTGACTGGAATGGCTGCTTCCTTGCCTGCCTGCCTGTGTGCCGAGGGGCTTGGCCTCTGGGCCTACCCTCTGTGTGGGGCAATGACTGCCTGGGGATGGGAGAGGACAGTGTCAGCTGGCTTCCCTCACCCTTCCTTCCTTTTAGCAATAAGTCAGGTGCAGTGGAAGGGGACTGGGGTGGGGCTGGCCAAAGTCTGGTGGGAAGAATGTTGGGGAGCTGTGAGGAGGCCCACTTTGTCCACCCCCAAAAGTTTGGAGAAAGAAGGGTTGGGGACTTACACAGACATGGGTTTATTTTTCAACATTTTTAAAAAAGAAATAAATGCAACCTTGAATGTATGAGTCTTTCATGTGTGCTGTGGGTGGAGGGAACTGGCCACCCAGCATTGGCCTCCACCAGGACCTAGACAGTAACCGATTCTCTTCTGCAGGCAGGCCAGGCCAGGCCAGGTCTTGCCCAGGGGTAGGGGGTGGGGACTGGGTCCCCGCCCAGCAGGGAGAAGGAACAGGAGGCAGCAGCTCAGATTCCAAACATTCTCTTTATTACGTGTTTGATCCAGAGGAGAAACTAAGTGCAGGGTGGGGGAGGAGGGGGCTAGGCAGGGAGGGGCCACCTTGCCTGGGTGTCCTGGCCCCCACCCTTTATCTTGGGAGCCAAGCCATGCCCTCCTGGCCCCCTTGGAGCACCCGGGCTGTTCCGTAGGGCAAGAGGGGGAAGGGAGGAGGAGCCCTTGGTCTGAGCCATAGCCAGTGGAGCACGGGGCTGGAGGGTTGAGGTTGGCAAGGTTTATTCCTGGAACCCAAGACTCAACATGTTGCTGAGCCTGGCCTGGCCTGGGAGCCAGGGTAATGGACAGGGGAAGGAGTGACAGGACGACAACTGGGACCAAGAGTGGAGTTGTCATAAATCAAAACAAACAAACAAAAAAAAAAAACCCCCCAAAAAAAAACAACCCAATAATAATAATAAAAATAAAAAATAACCCATCACAAAAAAAAATGTACAACTCAGGTGAGGACAGGGGCAGCCTCTGTAGGACTCCCCCAATTTCTCAAGAACTGAAACAGCAGAGAAATAAATTAAGGGATGCAGTGGCCACCACCAGCCAAGCGCCTACAGTCACCCATTCACACTGGCCTCGAGGTTAGCAAGCAGGAGTTACATTGCCCCACCCTGTGGAGGACAAGAGGCTCCTGGCCCAGCCGCCCAATCCAGCCTTCCGCCAGGCAGCCATGGAGGCCCTGGACAGTCTCCTGAGAGGAGGGGCGGCAGTGCCAGGAAGAAAAGGCAAGGCTGAGAGATGAGAACGGTGCCAGGTTAATGCCAAGGAAGGGGGAGCAGTAGGGGGCGGTGAGGGGCTGTGCTTTCAGACGGAGACTCCCAGAACGGAGAGCTCGTGTCCCTGTTCCCAAGCTGCCCCCTAGGGGCTGAGAGCCCGCGGCCCATTGCCCTCCCTTCCCCTCTACCAGTACTGGGGTCAGCCCCGCCTTCCACCTGGAGAGGTGGGAGAGGATGGCACAGACTTCTGAGAAGGGAACGAGCGTCCCCACAGCAGCTCATGGAAGGAGATGCCCAGCTCTGGGGAAGGGGGGCAGAGGCTACGGTATGGAGGGAGCCAGGGTCCCACCGCCCACCCTCTCCAGGGCTGTGCCGTACCCCCACTGGGCCCCAAGGGCCTGGGGGCAGGGGAAGGCCACCTCTGGTGGGTCGCTTGGAGGGGGAAAGAAGTGGGGAGAGGGGAGAAGCCCAAAGTGGGCCTGGCGGAGGGCCTGCCAGGGGACTCCACCACTCTTGCCTGAGAGTGTTCCAGCCCTGAGCCACCCTCCCAGGAACCCCACAGATCCAGTCTTGACTGTCCCAATGGGGCAGGGAGGAAAGGTGGCCGCTGGGATTAGTTTTTCTTTTTTTTTTTTTTTTCTTTTTGGTAATAAAAATTTTCTTGGTTTAGGCGAAATACTCTGTGCAACCGCAGTACCGAGGGGGAGCCCTGCCCCCCCAAGCCCCTCCCCTTCCTTTGCCTCATGTAGGGGGAAGAGGGGAAAGGAGGGACTTCAGGGCAGGGGTGAATGTGGGAGGGGGGAAGAACCACTTCCCATCCCCCACAAACATGGAAGAAAAAACTGAGAAGGGCCTGGAAGGGGACAAGTGCCAGCAGGGAGACACACCAATTCATCCTGCAGTTTCTCCCGGGGGATGCAGGTTTGGCCCAAGCAGCCAAGTCCACTGGTGGGCCTCTGCTGCCCTCCCGACAGCCTGTTAAAGCTTCAGCTCATTGGCTATTTTGGAGGCAATGTTTTTGAAGGCCATGGAAGTGCCCGATATCCGCTTAAACCGAACACCGTTGAGAGAGAGCCGGGGCAGTTTGCACACCTCCATCTCCCACTGGACAAAGTTCTCGTGGCCCGGCGTGCCGTGCACGCACAGCAGCATGTACCGCTCGTGCAGCTCGCTTTGGCAGCTGTTGGCGTCCAGCACCTTGCGGATCTCCCGCATCATCTCATTGGGCTCCATAGAGCTCGTGGTCTTCATGCTCCATGTGAAGCGCAGGGAACGAGGCTTGGCCTCCCGGAAGTCTTCCTTCTCCTTGTCAGTGCCTCCACCGCTTACCACGTGAGGTCTGTGGAGAGGGTAGAGGGAGGCGTAAGATGGGGGGGGCGGGGGGGGCATCTCACCCAGAGGGGAACCACCCAGGCAGACAGGCCCTGAGACCAGAGAGGAAAGCAGGAAGGAGGGAGTGCAGCAGCAGCCGGAAGAGGGAGCAGTTAGTCCCTTGTCCTGCAGTGGCACTTGGGACATGGGAGGCCTCTGGCTCTTGCCTCTCAGGATGGAGGGGTGAGAAGAGGCCAGCTGGGGTGGGTGACAGTTCTTATCTTTAGGGGATCAGGCAGGGAACAGGGCACTGAGCAGCACCAGGCAGACTGTTCATGAAGCTGAGCAGCAGGGCCAGCAGGGGTGGGAACCGCAGTGCCCCTCCCTGCCAGAGCGCAGGGTCCAGAACGACGGCAGGTAGATGTGAGAAAGGGAACCTCTGAGGAAAGGGAGCCCCAGGAAGGAGGCAGGGCAGAAGTGCCAGAGAAAGCCGATGGCAAGAGGAAGAGAGGCGGGAGGCTGCGGCGAGCCCGGTGGCCGGGCTGGCTCCAGCCCTCTCACCTGAGCGGCTCCACTCGGTCTTTGCTTTCAGGTTCATTCAGGTTCCTCAAAAAACAGAGCGAGGGAGAGTTTAGTCTGGGACCTCTCGCTCCTTCCACCCAGCAGACCCAGGTGAGGTTGGGTCTGGGGACATGCCACCAGTGGGTGGGCAGGACCCAAGCCCAAACGCTACTTGCCAGTCATCTGCGGGCCAACACTGCAGGGCCTACACTGGCAGCCTGACTGCCCTTTTCTGACAAGGAACCCCAAGGGAGCTGGCTGTCCCTCCCCACATTCCCAGAGATCTGTGCTGGTGGGAGAAACCCCAGCTCTGGGGGAGGAGGGTGTGGCTGTGCAGGCACATGTCCCCAGCACGCGGCCCAACACCAGCAGCCTCCTCTTCAGCATACATCCAGGCTCAAGCTTGCTACTGGAATGAGGGTCGGGAGCAAATTTCTGTGCCAATAACTGGGGTCGGAATTTGAAGATGGAGGTAAAGGCCATACTGTCTGTCTGAGAAGATGGAAAGCCTCTTAAGAGGCTCGCTGTGTCAACACTGTGTTGTTAGGCAGACACCTGGACCTGGTGCTATGGCCCAGTGTGCCAGGCCACTGTGCTGAACCCCCTACTCCTGGCGGCCAGGCTGGCTGCTCACACACAGCAAGGGCTGGCAGGGTTCTGGGGAGGTGAGGAAGAGGTCTGGCCCTGCTGAGCGGCTTCTCCAGCTCCGCCAGGAAGACGAGTGCCCAGAGCTGGACTACGGGGCTGCAGGGGAGAGGAGGGACGAGAAGGAGGAGAGAGCAGCAGCAGCACATGTAAAAGGAGCAGGAAGACACAAGACACAGATGCCAGTGAGCACACTGTGAGCAGGGCCCGGTGGACAAAGGAAGGGCTCCAGCTGCTCTCTCCAGGCCCCTGTGGGGCAGCCCCCTGCTAGCCATGCAGTGAGCTGGGATGGGGTGGGTAGGCAGGGATATCTCAAGATCACATCTGGCCCATTTCTCCCTCAGCTGGGGAGCCAATGCACCTGCCAGGCAAATCCAGAGTTCCCAATCTGGCCCTCGGTCTGCAGCTTAGTACCTGGCGTACCTAGGCCTGCAGAGGACATGGCCAGGCTGAACAAGCCAGGCTCTGTCCCAGGAAGGGAGATGCAGGAGCAGGGTGTGGGCCTCCTGCTGTTCCACCAGGGCCTGGCGGCAGAATGACCCCTGCCTGAGAATATCCAGCTCTTGGCTCTTTGGCAGGCTCAGGCGACATCTGGAGGAAACAGCCCAGAGGAGAGCAGCGTGAGCGCCCAGGTGCTGTGCCAGGGTGGGCTGGGTCAGTTCTGCAGCATCCACCAGAAGGGGGCGCTATACTACAGCTATGAGGCAAAGGCTGGGGGCCTGGAGGAGGCAGACTAGCCAAGGGACCCTAATGTCCCTGTCTGTAGTACCTCTAAAGTCCTGCCGTGCCACAGTCCGTGGGAGACAGGCCCTGAGGTCCAGCAGGCCTAGGACACCCCCAAATGAGACACCGTCCAGATGCGCTCCACCCCGTGGAGCTTCCTTGTAGCGCATGCACACAAGGGAAAGGGCCAGGAAGGGAGCCCAACAGGACCCAAACCTGGGCGGGCACAAGGAGACAATCTTAAAGGGAGAGTCCCTGAGGTCTCTTCTCTTCTGAGGACAAGCACCTGCAGACCTAAAATGTCCTCTCAGGAGAACATGTATTCTAAGTCCTGCCAGTGTAAAGGGGCAGGGGTAGAAAGATCAGCTTAGGGCTGTGGCCCCACCAGAGAAGTCATCATCCCTTTAAGATAGCAGACACAGGTCTACATATACAAGGTCAGCAGAAAGACAGGAAGCATCAGCCAATGGGGGAGTTAGTGATGGAGGCAGGACACAGACAGACAGACTGACAGACAGACATACAGAGCGGGCTCAACGCCTACCTTCTGGCAAACCTGAAAGACAGATTTCTAAAAAAAACAAACAAAAAAGACAAAATAAAAAAGGAAATAAAACAAAAAACAAAAACCAAAAAATTCAAAAACAAACAAAAAAAACCCCAACCCCAATCAAACAAACAAACAGAAAACAAAAAACCAACAAGACGGTATGTGCACAGCAGGTGGGAGTGGGCTTGCTTCCCAGGTTCAAGGCTCTCCCAGTCTTAGAAGAGCCGCTCAGCCGAGCCTAGAGCCCTGACTTCAGGTCTGGTCGCCCCCGCAGCTTCCCCGCGGCTGGCGGCTGGGATGTGTGAAGGGACGGGCAGGGGGGTGAGCAGGTCTGTTCTCCAAGCACCCCTGGCTCTCAGCAGTGTAGACTGCAGGGTACAAGGTGGACAGAGTACCACGGAGACCCCATAGCTGATCCCAGGCTACCTTAAGCCCCTCATCTCTATGAGGGCTCAGGCCTGAGAAGCTCATGAAGACATTCCCCACCCGGGTCTAGGCCAGGAAGGCCCTGGAACCCTGGAGCTGCAGGAGAGGCCACTGCAGCCCTCAGCAGCCAGCTCATTTGTGGGCTTTGCCCTGGGAAGCCCTGGGGCAGAAGAATATAGTTAGAGCCAGACAGATCTACCTGTGGGAGGGCAAACAGGGGAAGGAGGTCAAAGGGGGCCAGAATAGACTAGGAAAATCTT
Organism: Apodemus agrarius; assembly: GCA_964023405.1. NCBI lineage: Eukaryota > Metazoa > Chordata > Mammalia > Rodentia > Muridae > Apodemus > Apodemus agrarius. Next base: position 144,435,412 of record OZ030005.1, read on the forward strand.
GTCAACCCAGCCTGGCTCATGCCTCATGACTTTGCAGCTGCGTCACCAAATATAAGTTTCCATGGGAACCCAGGAGAGAAGAGGGGGCTTTTATTTTAGCATCTGAGTTCACACTCCCCTAGAGAGGAGGCGGCATCGCCCATCTGCTTGGGGCCATAGAATGAGGGGTGCCTGAGAGGAGCTCGGGAAAGGCCTAAGAAGATGTGTCTAGGTGCCTGAGATGTTGACAACAACCCTCTTTTTCAGTCCTGCTGAGGTCCCAATCCCAGCTCAGTTATCCCCACCCTTTCCCACGCCACGGGAAGGTCTGCCCCAGCCCCTCACCTGCGGACAAACTTGGAGGTGAACTTGCTGAAGATGCTGCCAGAGGCCCCCCGCCGGCCCTGGCTGTGGCCAGAGGGAGAGGCCGGGGTCACACCGTAGGGCAGGTTTTGCTGGTCCCGCACCTGTCGGAGCTGCCCAGCATGGAAGGTGCTTCGACTGGACACACCCCGTGGGAAATTAGTTCGGTCTGGGGCTCCACTGCTGCTGCTGATGTTGTGGGCGGAGGGGGAGGCGACAGGGACACGCTGCGGGGCTGTGCTATGGGAAAAAGGGAGGGGCAAAGGCATATGTAAGGAACAGGGAGCCACCAGTACTGAGCACATGTAGTCCCTGTGATGGGGATGGGGAATGCTAGGGCAGGAAGCAGCCATCACAGAGGACACAGACGGAAGGGACTGACCATTGTGGACAGTAGTGAGATGGTCCAGGGAGGGAGGGGAGACAGGAGGACCCATGTATGCAAGCGGTACAGGTGGGATAAAGTTGGCTCTAGACCTACAAGGGGACAATGAGAACCCTCGAGTCTGTCCCTAAGGAAAGCTAAGGAGGTTCATAGTAAAAAGCCCTCCATCTGGAGCTTCAGGACAGCTCCCTGCCTCTGTTGAGGACCGAGGAAAGGGCCTTACTATTTTATCATCTGTGTCCTGGTTCGGGAGTACAAGAACAGAGAGCTATTTTCTTTTAGCTAAGATGACAAAACTGAGGAGGACCCCCAGGTGAGAAGAGGCTGTAGGGCAGGGGTAGGGCGGGCCAGGGGACAAGTGCATCAGCTGCCCCAGCACACTTGCCTGGGCCGAGGCACCTCACAGTTACTCTCCGTGGGGGGCAACCCAGAGGCCTTGTTGGGGTGTACGGAGGCAGACATGGATTTCTGGTGCTGGCGGGGCCGGGCCGCAGAGACTGCGGCAGAAGCAGAAGCCGTGGAGGCCCGGGACCCTGGCATGGTTAGGCTAGGAGACAAAAGCAGCGGAGAGGCCCGGATTAAGGTGAGATAAAGAGCCTGGGTTAGGAAGCAAGGGCAGGGCCAGAGTCAGAGAGCTGTAGCCTCAGCAGATGCAGGTCAGGCCCAGAGAGCAGCTCCAGGCAGGGAGAGCTAAGGAAAAGGCACTGTAAGTAGAGGGCTGGGCGAGTAAGCAGCCAGCTAGGCCAGAGCCTGGGAGGAGAAAACCCAAAATGAGGAAAAGCTGATAGGAGGTCACTGTGTCCAGGCCACACTGGTCTCCTAGGAAATGCGAGAACAAGGATTCTTCCCTCTGTACAAAGTACAGGATGTTACTATGGAGAAACTTTCATTAAGCTCAAAGGAGGTGGAGCCAGGATTGTAACATAGCAAGCAAGGCGGCAGGCAAGGGGGGACTCTGCTTCTGAGGCCACAGTGAGGCCCTCAGCCGGGGCCCCAAACATGAAGCCATGTACCTAGACAGATGAGCAACTCTAGACTTGGCCGTGATGGAGAACCAGGAAGTTGAAGGAGCTGCTCATTGTACCCTATGCTTGGCAAATGTCAAGGGTCAGAAGGCAGGAGGGATGGCATGGAGCAGGGAGGGCAGGTGGATGGCTAGACTGAACAGAGCCAGGACAGACTCCAGGGACACTGCTCTGGAGAGGCAGAAGATGACGTCACTGACAGGTGTCACTGTGAGGTGTGGCCCCACGAGCATGGCGAGCAGCTCAGATACGCACCTGTCTTTACCATTCTGGATGGAGGCCTGGCCAAGGCTGGCCCTGTCCAAAAGTGGGGAGTTCCTGCTTCGGTTTGTGCTGGTGGAGAGGACGCTGTTCTGTGGAGATGGAGGGCAAGTGCTGTCTCACAGGAACCACTTTTGTCCAGTCACTCTTCCCCGGGACTACTGGACGCCCTTGTCCCAAGCTGCTCTGTAGCCCACTTTCTACATAAACTCAGGTGCAGCCGAGGGCCGGGTCTCAGCAAGGAAGATCAGTGGACAGGAGGGAGGCCAGGGCTAGGGGGTAGCAGCTCATGGCTTACTGTGGAGGGGGTAGGAGTGCTCTTCTTCCTGTCCAGGCCAGGCAGAGGGCTGGCAGGCACTTTGGCGGTGCTGCTGGCTTTCCGCCCTGTCTCTTCCTCAGGCCGCTTATTTTCTGCGTTGTTACTCTGAGTCTTCTTAGAGTAGGAATTCGAGGTGGGAATGGCAGGGACAGCTATGGGCAATGTGAAACGGTAAGACTAGGAGTCTCCGGCAGACAAACTGTGTGCTTGGCATTCTCTTGTATCACAGCCCCATTTCATATGTAAACGGAGGGAAGTTACTAACCTGCCCATGGCCATGCTATCACAAAGGAACTAAACCAGACCTGAACTGTACCCATCCCCCCAAGAACCTGTAAGGGCTCAGGAGGAAGGTGTCCCTGACCTGCCATCCCCAAGAGCACACACCCTGGTCACTGGAGCGTCGTTGCTTGGGGTTGGCAGAGACGCTGCGCTGAACCTTGTGGGATGGAGATGGGGCACTGCTGTTGCTTAGATCAGCTGAAGGCCGTGGCTTCAAAGTGATGGTGTCACCTTCCAGCTGCAAGATCAGAAAACATGGCTTCAAAGGAGAGTGTGCGTCCTGAGCAGACAGCTCCGGGTGGACATGCCTGCTTGCCTCACCTGCCCTTACATCAACTCAACATTCAACTTCATCTTACAAGACAAATACAGGCAGATGCTGACAGAAACAAATACAATAAAGACATGCCACCCCAGAAAGTTGATTATTTCCTCAGAGAGGACTAATTCATGCCTTCCTACCTAAAGATACAAAGATACCAAGCCGGGCGGTGGTGGCGCACGCCTGTAATCCCAACACTTGGGAGGCAGAGGCAGGCGGATTTCTGAGTTCGAGGTCAGCCTGGTCTCCAGAGTGAGTTTCAGGACAGCCAGGGCTACACAGAGAAGAAACCCTGTCTCAAAACAAAACAAAACAAAACAAAACAAAACAAAACAAAACAAACAAAACAAACAAAGATACCAACAAGAATACATACTCAGAGATTCGTCCCTTTCCACAGAGAAACCAGGGCTCAAACTAGGTGCCAATGGAGGTATCTCTAAAACAGGTTTAAAGTGGTAACTAAGAGGGACACTCCTACTACCAGGTTAGGAGGCTGTGAGTGTAGATAGGCACTCAGAACCCAAACTGGCAAAAGACCAACCATAAAGCTACCAGATCCACTGCCAAGACAGACCTTGGCAACAAAGAAACATATTTAGATACAATTCCTAAAAGAGGCAATAAACTAGGGAAGCTTCCTGTAAATCAGATATATACAGAATATATACAGAAACCCAGAGATGGACAGTTCCAGACAGACAAAGGGTACTGGGTCCAACATAGAACTTCCAGCCAGACCACCTTAGCCCTTTCTGATCAATATAATGAGCTCAACTCACCCTTCAGAGCCCAAGCTCAACCTTCCTCATGATTCCTGCTCATTCACTGAGGGACTTATCCACCATGGCTGAGGCCTCGTGTTAATTAAGGAGAGGGTTTATGTATTTAAGACATGGGCTTCTGTCTTCACCAGGGGCTAAAGGCCAGGTGCCACAGCGTGGGAGGCAGGCCAGGGCATAAGAACAGGAAGCACGCACCTCAGAGCTCTTGTAGCCAAGGAGCAGATAGGTAGCCATCACTTCGTTGTACCTCTGTCCTACCAGCGAGTCCTGGATCTCTTCCCGTGTGTAACCCATCGATACCATCAACTCTGTGGTTGGGGAGGGGAGGCCGGTTAAAGCTGGTCTCCGTGTGTGGGCGGGCTCCAGCTCCCAGCCAGCGCAGCCTCACCTGTCCGCCGGGGGTCCTTGTAATCAGGGAGGGGCTCCACGTAAGGCTTCAGCTCGTCGTCCTCGTGCCCGACATTCATCCACCGGTCTTTCATGATTTGCTGGGAACAGAGGGAGGGGCACAGTGCAGGGGGGACTTAGCACTCGGGGCTCCATGGGAACCTCTGGACTTTTTTGCCAGCTGGAACTAGGCTGCTTACCTCTAAAGTGCCTCTCTTACTAGGATTAAGTATGAGAAATTTCTTAAGCAGATTTTCACAGTCCGTGGACATGTAGAATGGAATACGGTATTTCCCCCTCAGTACCCGTTCCCGTAGCTCCTGTGGTTAGAAAACTTAAGTTAAGTCCAGGCCAAGGGAATAAGTCTTACAATCACAATCCAGATAAGCAGCCATTGGAAAACAACGCAGATCACAAATGAGGCAACAGAGCCTTCTTTGCCATGGACCTTGTGGACACACACTATCTTCAAAGACAGGATTGAGACTCTCAGCTCCTATGTGTGAAACTCCCTCTTTTCTAAAGAAAAATTATACTTATTCATTTGTGGATGGGATGTGTACATGCCACGTGTGTGTGTGTGTGTGTGTGTGTGTGTGTGTGTGTGTGTGTGGGATGTCAAAGGACACTCTGCAGGAGGTTGGGATGTCTCCCTCTGCTGTGTGGGTCCTGGGCATCAAGTTTTATCCACTAAGCCACCCTGTCAGCCTCCTTTTGTTTGTTTTTGAGATATCTCATTCTCCAGCCTAGGCTGGTGTGAAACTGAATTTTCCTGCCCTGGCCTTTCTACTGTGGGGACTACAGGGTGGACACCACCAGAGCTTGCATGAAAGACTATTTAACTGTGTTTTTCTTGGAGGGCTTGTCTCTGAAGTTCCAGCTTGAGAAAAAAAAAGGACAAGTGAAGTTGAGAAGGCAGAGGTAAGACCTGAGGCCGAAAGGAAATGACAAATAGAATGATCAAAGCCTGCATTTCACGCCACCTTGAGATTCTGTCCGTCAAAAGGCAGGGATCCGCTGACCAGTGTATAGAGGATGACTCCCAGGCTCCAGACATCCACCTCAGGACCATCATACTTTTTGCCCTGGAAGAGTTCTGGGGCAGCATAAGGAGGACTGCCACAGAAAGTATCGAGCTTGTTCCCAAAGGTGAATTCGTTGCTAAAGCCAAAGTCTGCAATCTTGATGTTCATATCAGCATCCAGGAGCAGGTTTTCTGCCTGGAGAGAAGATGGCAAGCATCAGAGGACCAAGCAGAGACGCCAAGGCCCTGCCAAGGCCCCGGCACAGGCAGGACAGCGAGGAATGGGAGGGCCACTACAAAGTCAGCTCTATTTTCACGCTTTCTCCACCTCTAGGGCAGGGTCAGTCAGCAGACAGGCCGGCACAGAGCTGCGGTCTGTAGGCCTGGGGGTGATGGGCACTGCATACGCTTCAGTCAGTTGCCTCTGTGTCGGGTCATGCCTGCAAGTTCTTTAGCAATGAGCAAACTCATAGGCGGTGAGAATATGAGTACCTTGCTAACAGAAATGACATGCGTATGTGCATAGAAACCAAGTAGTATATTAGAGCCAGTCACACTCTTTCCTAGGTCAGCCACCAGGCTGCCAAAAGGACCAGAAAAGCCTGGAGTATTTATGTCACACCCGACAGCTGACAAGGGTAAAGCATCTATGCATGCTACTGCTATGGGGGGAGCCATTCCTAAACACTTCCAGGTCATCTCAAGTAAGTAAGTAAAGTAAGTAAGTAAGTATCATGTCTGGAATTTCTGGACCACCCAGACCGGGGAATATGAACACACCTCACCTTTAGATCTCTATGAACAATAAACTTCTGGTGACAGTACTGCACAGCAGACACTATCTAAAAGGAAGGAAGAAGGGTTAGCCTGGAGTCCTCAAGTGAGACACAGGGCGGGCACAACTGCCGCTGCTGACCCATTTTGAAGTTGTCATGTACACAAGCAGAAGACGAAGTGCCCTCTTCTAAGGCCACCTGCTTAGGCAGCTCCCCTCCTGTGCCAAACCCCAAAAGGGCAGGCTGGGCCTACGCTCAGAGTGGAGACACACGCACCTGGCGAAATTTGGCTCGAGCTTCTTTTTCTTTCATCCTGCCATGGGCCACTAGGTAATCAAACACCTCTCCTGCAAGAGAGGAGATGGTGGAGGGCAGTGAGTGGGGTGGGTGGGGGCAAGGAGTGGGCAGGAACAGGGAGGGGAGACACGAGGGTGGGAAATGAGCAAGCGGCGGTGTCAGACCTACCGCCACTGGCATACTCCATGACAAGGTAGAGTGTCTTCTCGGTCTCGATCACTTCAAATAACTTAACTGCAAGAGAAGGGCTGTGTTGGTACTCAGGAGGCACACGTCACACACTGTGTCCAGACTTGCTAAGGACCTCTTGAACCATCCAGATTCCTTACGGCAGCCCACAGTGAGCTGAGCCTTCCGAAGCAGTCTGACACCCTCCAGGACAGAATCCACAAGGCAATGAGCTATGGAAAGGGATGGCTGTCTGGATGCAGGCCTGTGGAGCCTCGAGGGGGGGAGGAAGAGCGGGGCGGCAGCTTCTTACCTATGTTGGGATGATTCAAAACCTTCATTATTCTTACTTCTCGGAACAGCTGGAAGAGAAGACACTTGGGTTCATTTCATGCCTGCCTACAGACTTTAGGGCCCTTCAGAGTCCAAGTGAGGTTCTCTCTATTTTTTCCTTTTAAAACAGATCCCCTTCTTAAAGAAACAAAGTGGAAGCCGGGCAGTGGTGGTGCACGCCTGTAATCCCAGCACTCTGGGAGGCAGAGGCAGGTGGATTTCTGAGTTCGAGGCCAGCCTGGTCTACAGAGTGAGTTCCAGGACAGCCAGGACCACACAGAGAAACCCTGTCTCGAAAAAACCAAATCCAAAAAACCAAAAAAAAAAAAAAAAAAAAAAAAAAAAAAGAAAAAGAAAAAGAAAGAAAAAGAAAGTGGAAGCCCTTGGAGAGAGGGGAGGAGGGCAGAGAGGGATGGGGAGCAGAGCTCGCGCACGCGCTTACTGCTCAGACCTTGCCCTTTTCCACAGCCTCGAAATAGCAGTCAGGTGTGTCTGTGGGGAGGCGGAGGGAGCCTGAGCCTCGAGTGTCAGCATGGCGCTCCCCTGCCAGTTCAGAGTTCAAACCCTTCAACTGGCCTGGTGAGCAGAGAGTTGCTCCAAAGGGACACTGTGTCCCCCTCTGACATAAGATGTCAGAGGGCTCTGAGGATAGGCCTTTCTTCCCGGAGTCTCTCAGAGGGCCTGCTCTGAGGGTAGGCCTTTCTTCCCCGAGTCTCTCAGAGGGCCTGCTCTGAGGGTAGGCCTTTCTTCCCCGAGTCTCTCAGAGGGCCTGCTCTGAGGGTAGGCCCTTCTTCCCCGAGTCTCTGAGGTGTAACAAACCACCCACACCTATATATAGCTGATGCCAATTTTAATCAAACCCACCCCCACACACTCATGCTCTCTTTGTAAAACAAAATCAGGGGCTCCAAACCATACTGAGCCGACAGAAATGAGCTTCCCCCTGCAGGCAACAGAGAGCTTAGAGGAGGGAGTCTGCAACGCCCCAGGCTTCGTCACTTATACAAGGGACAGAACTGGCTGGTCGGTCTGTGGAGACCTGGTGGTTTGTCTGGGGCCCTAACTCAGGATGTAGTTTATAGAACAGAGTAAAAATGGCTCCCCCCTTCATGGTGCTCCATGAAGGAGCTTTGGCTAAGTCCAACAAATGAAGCTTGCCCCGACCCTCCCTCCTGCCAGCCCTCAGGCTGTTCTTGCTCCTCTTTCAACCCACAGTATGCGGGTGGACCTGAGATGGTGCCAAGAACCAGCAGCCACTTTCCCATCCTCAAACATATCCGTTTGGTATGAGAATGCCCAGAGCCTAGAGCTTTCTAGACTTGTCTAGAACCTTGAATGGCAAATGTCTTCAAAAACTCCAGTGTTAAGTAAGGAACACTGTTAAGAAGAATGTAGGCAGCTGAGTGGCCAGAATGAGACTGGTCTTGCTAACAAAAAACATAAAAAAAGGTTTTTTTTAATGAGTATGTTTCTGTATCTTAGGGGTGGAAGCAGGAGGAACAGGAGTAAAGAATATCCTCACCTACATGGTCAGTTCACAAGTAGCCTGGGCAGATAATTCTTTTTTTCAAAAAAGAAAAAGAAAAGCAAACAAAGCAAAGCCCTCTACTTGTTTGGCACTGATATCTTCCAACCAATCAGGAACAAGTGGGGAGAAAAGAGATAGGAAAAGAGATGGCGGCCGGGAGGTGGTGGCGCACGCCTTTAATCCCAGCACTTGGGAGGCAGAGGCAGGCGGATTTCTGAGTTCGAGGCCAGCCTGCTCTACAGAGTGAGTTCCAGGACAGCCAGGGCTATACAGCGAAACCCTGTCTCCAAAAACCAAAAACCAAAAACAAAACAAAACAAAACAAAAAAAACCAAAAGAGATGGCTTGTTGTAACAAAAACTCCACAGGACTAACAAAATTTGTGAACACCTTGATTCTAGCTGTGAGCATGCCAAGGAAGTCACGTTCTCAGTTCTAATTCTGGGAGCATCCCCCTCTAGGCTCCTGACCCTCTCTCCTATCACTGTGGCTATTTACATGGCCATGCTCCTCTAACTCAGCCACTGTAATATGAAAACACTTGCTTGGCCCTAAGAACCAGGTCTTAGAAAAACCGAGCAGGGGATGGATATAGTAGAAAGGCCAAAGGAAACCTGACTATCCTGGGTAGGAGCCCCCCCCCCCACCCCCCGTCCCACCCCACCCCAATCCTGTCTCCTAACCGCCTTCAGCCCAAGGATGAGGGGACAGTGCTTCTAGTTCTGTCAAGTCACTTGCAAGTTGTCCCCCTTCTGCATTCAAAGTCACCCCTTCTTTTCTCATGCTCACATTTCTTTGGCACAGGGGTTATGTCTCTATTTGGGGGTTCTCTTACAACCCAAGGAAGACCTCCGTTAACAAGGGAAGATAAGTTCAACTTCATCTAGCTAAAGCTGCTCTTTAGCAAGAGAGCCTAGAGATCAGGAATAACTCGGGTACCTTTAACCTGTGCACCTTGTCACACACAGACTTAGAACTCAATCTCCTATATCTCCAAAGATCCAGGGCTAGCTTCTGCTTCCTTACCCTGAACTTCTAGGGCCACTCCACTGGGTCACTGAGCGTCTGGGTCTGTACAGATCTCTAGTAATGCTATAGCCGTGTTTCTGCAGAGACCTGGACACACAGGTCAGGAGATAACAATCAGGAAGTAGGTCAGACAGGGCCAAGTAGCTGGAAGACTTCAGAAGAGCCCTTGCTAGTGGCCAGGAGGCCTACTCGATAGAATTGCCACAGGGAACCCAACCAGAACCATAGGGAAAGGGCAGAATTTTTTGGGTGTTTGTTTTGTTTTCCAGGATAGGGTTTCTTTGTGTAGCTCTGGCTGTCCTGAAAGTCCCTCTGTAGACCAGGCTAGCCTTGAACTCTGAGATATTCCTGCCTCTTGTACTACCACCACCACCACCTGGCTTGAAGGGACAAAGTTTTTTTGGTTTTTTGGTTTGTTTGTTTGTTTGTTTGTTTGTTTGTTTTTTCGAGACAGGGTTTCTCTGTGTAGTCCTCCTGGCTGCCCTAGAACTCACTCTGTAGTCCAGGCTGGCCTCAAACTCAGAAGTCCGCCTGCCTCTGCTTCCCAAGTGCTGGGATTACAGGCGTGTGTCACCACCGCCCAGCAGGGACAAAGTTTTAAGGAAGTGGTTTTGTGGGGTCAGTAGATCACTGATAAAAGGCAGTGTCAGAAAGGGATGGAAGGTCCTGGGAACTTACTTTCTGCAGGCTGGAGGAGTTCAGCTGAGTCTTGTCAATGATCTTCACAGCGACCTGGACATGAGACAAAAAGCCTAAGACCACTTTCTTGAGCAGACTAAACCAGGACTTGATGCTATTTTCTCCACCGCATTTTCTACTCTTTACATGCTTGGCTCCTATCGTACCTATCAGATGTCACTTCTGCAGATAAACAAGAGGCTAGCTGTAGGAACAGTCTCAGCACTGCCCGAAGACAGGAGCTGCTACCATGGCCCCAATCCCAGAGCTCACCTCTTTCCCCGTCAGGATGTGCCTGGCCAGCTTCACCTTGGCAAAGTTACCCTTGCCAATGGTCTTAAGGAGCCGGTAGTTGCCAATATGGGGCTGCTCGTCAGCAGAGGTGGCTGAGTTGCGACCCCGCAGCATGCTGGACTTACTGCTGGGCTTGGAATCAAGGTGTCCCAAGGTGGGCTGCAGGGTGGAAACAGACATGCCTTTACAGGCTGCCCCTCCAGTTCTGTCTACCGCTACCTCAGCTCTGAAAAAACTGCATGAGACTGGGTGCAGGGGCAGACTCCAGAGCAGACTGGCAGGAACACCAAGAATCATAAGGCAGGGGAAGAGGACATGGAAGGGAGGGCATCCCAGCCAGTTTTCACTGCAGAGGCTCATAGTGTGAGGTTCAGGGCTAAGATCCTGCACACAGAAGAGCTCAGGACGGGAGCTATGCCTCATCAGCACCACCAACTACTCTTAGCCCCCATTAGTAACCTAGCAGTCTCTGCCCTCATCACAGCTGGGAGACCTTGTCTCTGACAGGCCTGCTCACTCCAAAAATGCTGGCTCTCAGTTGCAGGAGCACATGTCTAACCACTCCAAAGTCCTCATCACCCAGGTCTCAGTACCAACCTCTACCACTTATTCTTTACATTTGTTTACTGATGTGTCCAGTGAGACTGGAAACCCATGAAGACAGCCTGTAATATTCTTTATTCACTGACACATCGCATCGCATACCTGACAGCACTCTGCGAATCACTGTCCAGCGATTGCATTAACAACTGGCCCGTGTCGTGCATCGACCTGCCCTGCTCTGCTCTCTTGCATTCAATATTGCGAATGAGCCGAGAAGCAGCAGTGGTTACACAGTGCAGAGTTCTAATGAAGGTGTGAAGACTTCCCTGTGCATCGCCTACCACCACACTGGAGTAAGAGTTGATCATATGAAAGGAAGCACTAATACAGGCTGCTCCACCACAGAATCCTGAGGAGACAGAGAAGCCGGCCACAAAGGACCGTCTTACCTGGCTCTATCTTTGACTGTCCAGAACATACAAAGCTAGAGAGGCAGATGCAGAATCATAGTTATCTCGAGGGAAGTGTGACGTGACAGGTAAAGAGCATGGCATTTCTTTGGGGATAATGAAAAGGTTTTGATAGCAAAGGACACAAAATTTAATAAAAGCCACTCATCTATACTTTGAATGGGTGGGTGGTATGTGAATTACCTTCCAATGGCCAATGGAATCTTCCACCCCAGCTTTTGGTCCTGACTCCCTCTCAGAGCACATCTGAGCACACCGAAAGTCGGCTCCACTGAGCCGCAGCCAGGCAGAGCCGCCTCGGAGTCTCCAGGGAGATAGGGAGGAGGGGAGGAGGGTGACTGGAGATGGCGGGCCAGTGTCTTCCTCAGATCCCCTCCTGACTCTAAGGGAAGCCTTCAGAAGTCTGTGGGCTTTACAAAATTCCCTTTTCTCTCATGTGTCAGTTCAGGTCTTTGAGCAGCAGCTGTGTGCTAGTTTTCCTGATTTGGTACCTCAGACCCCAGAAGCCCTTGCACATGGACAAGGGTGAAGGCTCCTTGAACCCTACACACAAACCTAGAGAGGCAGGTGCAGATGTATAGTTATCTAGAGGGAATGTCATCTCTGTTATGATTTCTCAAGTCCAACTGTTGTCAATCTGTAGCTATGCACAGCAGGGGCTGGACAAGAGATTTTTTTCAAGAATCAGCCTCATAAACTTTCTTCAAGGAACCCTGGGACTCATACTTGGGGGGGGGGGAGGGAGGGAGGGAGGGAGGGAGAGAGAGAGAACACGAACTTCTAAATGGTACTTTAGAACCATTCACAGGTCTCAGAAGCCTAGCTTCTAATGTCTCCTCTTAGCCCCATCCTCCCCCCAAACCGCTATTCAGTGCTCCCCCTCAGGGTACCAACAACTGGAAACCTTCCTTCTCCCCCAGCTGCTACACTTGATCTTAGCCAAAAGGCCGAGAAGCGATCTCCCCCAGCTGCTAAGTGGGCACTTTCCTTGGCAATTTTCTTTTTTGTGGTGCTGGAGATTAAACCTGAGATCTCTCATATACCAGGCAAGTGTTCTACCAATCTAACACCAGATCCTTTCCTTGACAACTTAAACAAATTAGGTATATGTGTGAGTGCCTGAGTGTGTGCACTACCTGTGTGGATACGCCCACTGAAGTCAGAAGAGGTAATTGGATCCTCTGGAACTAGTTATAGGCAGCTGTAAACCACTATTTCAACCGAGGTCCACTCCAATAGCAGTATATGTTCTTAACCACTGAGCTCTAACCCCTTGGTAACTTTTACTATAAGTTCCTGAGACACCCCTTTTCCAAGGGCAGAACCAAGGACAGCAGAAACTTGGTAGGGCTGAAGCCCAAAGGACTTTCAATTTTCACACTTAAATACACAGAAGAAGCTGGACCCTATGCAGCTCCGAAGCACAAACTAGGATGCTCCAGTAAGGTCTCCCCTGGGCTCACAGAAGCCTGCCGCTTGCTTGCTTCCTTACGGGTTAGGATTAGCAGTGTAGATAACTAGACACAAACTCCCAGAGTTCAGATCCTAACTGCTATTCGGCTCAGGCTAACTCTCTTGCTATCAACATCTTCCTGAAAAGGAGAGAACCACCCCAAGATGACCAGTACTTGCATTCATGCTGGGGGTTGTTTGGCATAGAGAGTAAGGTTCGAGCCCTAGCTCCTCACCTACTGACTTTAGTTTCCTTATCTGTAAAGTAGCAATAAAACATTTCCTACCTTTCATTGGTAAATGAGAGAACAAGTATCAACTGTTTTATCCAATGTTAAATAAGGAGCAACCATCAGGCAGCCTATGTTACAGAGAAAGTTCAAGGCCCGCCTAGGCTGTAGAACGGGACCACGGTGTTTGTTTTAAGTAACTATGATGTCTCCAAATGCCACTCTTAAGTCCTCCAGTCAGTAACCTTTTGGACTCCAGCTGAGTCTGCTAAGCCAACTACTGTCTCACAGAGATGTTTAGGGGTGACAAGGATCCAAACTAAGCCCCCCTGCTAATCTCCAGGCCTGGTGAAAGGCAATCAGAGCTGTTTGATGGCCCTCACAGGCTTTCTTAAGAAGAAAGAGGTGCCAGTCCCCCAGGTGGGACAGCTGTGAAAGGTTGGCCCCCAGCACAGTGAGATTAGGACTCAAGGAAGTAAGCCAGCTCTGGGGTTTGCTCCGTGGTTCCCTGCTCCAGTCAACAAACTCCTCTTCAGATCTGAGCCGTCCAACTCTGAGGACTTAAACCAGTTTTCTGACACCATTATTGCTTCATGACACAAGATACTTTCTAGCAGAGAAATGGGGACAGGATGAGGAGAACCCATTGGGAAGAGCATGGAAAGATGTTAGAAAGTAAAACTGTGCAGACACTGCTTTTTGGGCCAAGGACCCAAGTGAGGTAACTGCCACCCTCTCCTGCTGCTGCTGAGGTACAATAGAGTGGAAAGAGAAGGCCCTCCCCCCTCCTGTGGTTCAGACCAGGCCCATCTATCCAGATCTGAACAGGTGATGGTGCGAGACCTGGCCCTGCTCCCCTCCCCATACTCAGTCTCCCCGTTTACAGCAGGAGGTACACCACCAGAGCTATGGCCCACAGTATACCCTAGCCAGGCCCCTAGCTTCCCTAGTAAAAGAACCCCTGGGGTTCTCAAGTCATCTTCATAGTTTCTAAGTAGCTCTGATCTAGAACGACAGTCACGAGCGCTCTGGGACTAGCGATGGACAGACGCAGAGTCTTCCATCTACTGGATCCACACAGACTCTCAGCCTGGGAGCTCATGTTGCCAGGCTTGCGCGAAGATAGCCCCACTCCAGAGGCCCAGCACTGACTCGGCAAGGCAGGGCCCCTGCCCTAATATTGGCTGCCACTAACTAGTCTCCTCTTGAAAAGCCATGCTTTGGGGGCTCACACAGGGACAGCCCTCAAGTGTACTATGGCTTCTGCAGACTGGGAAGGGCCAGACTAGGGGTGGGGGTTAGAGGTGGGGGAGTAGGCCCTTCCTGGCCAAACTTGGAGTAAACTTAAGGGAGGTAAAGAAAGAGCCCCTCCGGCTCTCGTCCTAGGCCCAGCTGGACTCCTACTACAATACCCCTTCTTCTACAACCTGTTTCCTTGCCTCTGGCTGGTGAGGCCAAAGATCTTTCGATTCCTGCCCTTTTCCTTTTCTCCTTCATAGCCCATGCCTCTTCGACATCCAGATGCCCTTCCTGAGACTCTGACTTCCTGGTGCTAGTGCCCAACTCCACTTAGCAAAACTTCTAAGATTTTGTTCAAAGGATAGCCCCAGGGCAAAGTGGGGAAAACATACCCAGCCGGAGAAGGGGACAAGGACTACCAGCAACTTCCATTCAGCAGAACCTGTCAGGCAGCGAGGGCAAAGTACAGAGGCCGGGATGAGCCAGGCCCAGGGCGGGGGCTGCCGGCTCAGCCAGCACAGGCCAGGCGACACCTTCCACCACCTCCTCAGTAAAAAGCGTAGCAGTCAGGCAGAGCAGTTCCTGCCTGGGAACCTAGACTGTGTCGCAACCGAAACCACCGCTAGCAGAAAAGAGACTGGGTTTGGCAGAGAGAGCTATAGGGACGAAGCCTAAGGCTTGGTAAGGCTAAGCGGTCAGAAAGAGAGTACAGTCCAGGACAGTACATCAGAAGTTAGCTGGGTGGAAAGGAGCAGGAAGAGATGGGCAAGCAGGAAGGGAGACCTAGGGGCGGGTTTAAAACAACTTCCTTCTCCCTTCCCCCTCCCTCTGTCCCCGGAAGTGGGCTGCCCCACCCTCCCCAAGGTGCTCTGCTGGTAACAGCAGCTGGAGAGAGTGAAGAGCAGACTTCAGACTGGGCTGTCCTAAAGCCCTTATCTCACCTGCTGCAGCAGGTGAGAGAGACCTGGGTAGGAGCAGATCAACAAGCCTCTAACTCGGGCGCAGACCGTGGGACTCAGCTATGCTAACTCAAGCCTGGTGACCAGCAAACCTTGCCCAGTACCACAGGAGGCTGGGTGCAAGCAGACCCCAGGAATCCCACAACTTCCTCAAACTCAGTCCTTGACCAGAGAAAATGCGTGCAGTGTAACTTCAGGAGGGCTGGGAACATGTACAATAGCTTGAGGGTAGCCGGGCGGTGGCGGCGCACGCCTTTAATCCCAGCACTCTGGGAGGCAGAGGCAGGTGGATTTCTGAGTTCGAGGCCAGCCTGGTCTACAGAGTGAGTTCCAGGACAGCCAGGGCTATACAGAGAAACCCTGTCTCGAAAAACAAACAAACAAACAAACAAACAAACAATAGCTTGAGGGTGGATAAGCTCAAAAAAGAGCCTTACAGATGACAGAGAATCAAAGCCTTCTCCCTTACTTCTGCGCAAAGGCTGAAGCAATCTAAATGTCCCCCTTCTTTCTAGACCTGCTTCTGCAGATCTGTACTTAAGGTCCCCTGTTCACCTTAAGCACCAAATGACAAAGTGGCTCTGACCCGCACCGGGCGACTTTGGACGCCTTTCTCATTCCTGCCATGGCCGGCCCACCCGAGTGTGTCACACCAGCAGCCACTTTGTTGCTCTCTTCAGCACTCCAGGCTAGGGTCTTTCTCGTTAACAGTTCTGTAAAGACCCCATCCTGGCTATCCATTGACCCTTCTGGGAACGCCCAAGGCTTCCTCTTTGTTCTCCAGGCGGGCACCTTACGCCATGCCACTCAGGAGAGCAGAAATGGCTGCCACACAGCGACCTCCGCAGCCAGAGTGGCTACGTTGGGGCTCTTCTCTCTTCCCCCTTCTCCAGGCTTTTCTTCCACTCTTTCAATCCCCTAACACTAGATGGGAGAAAAAGGGACAGAGAAAGGAAAGAGATTCCTAAACAAAGCCAAGGGTCAGAAGGCGGGCAATGTTACTGCTAGACCACCTCCTGCTGGGGATGCCTGAGGGACAAAGTTTGTCAGCAATCTAACTTCTTGTTTCTTCTTTGCACCAAACTACTTAACAAACTGCAACCAACCAACAACCCACCCACCCCACCCATCTCACGGGGCCCTAGCATTTATAGCCCTCTAAAAAGTCCCCAGAATTCCAAATGACACATAATCAAAGAAACTATCGGCAGCTTACAAGATCACGCCCCTGCTACAGCACAAGGCAAATCACGGTCAGCTGCTGTGGACAGTCTGAAGCAGGCCATACCCCCCAGCTAGGATGAAAAGGAAAACATATTCTTATATTTCTGTTTTTAAAAAGAAACCAAACTTCCAAAAGTGTCTCTACAAGCCTCCTTTTCCATCAAGAAAGTGCTACAGAATACAAAACATGCCGGGGTTCCCCAGCCGCTCAGTGCAGAGCTGGGGGAGAGTCCAGGGCAGCTGCCCTCCTACCACAGCAGGCCCCTTCCCAGTCTTGCCTCAACATTTCTGCATGGAGATTTGGTCTCATTTCCCCAACCCCCCAAGGTGGAACCAACCACCTCGCCACATGTAGTAGGAGGGGGAAAAGAGGCTCAGGGGCAGTGCAGGGACAGCAGGGTCTCACTGACCTCAGAAGGAGAGACTGCTGGAGGGGCTGCCATGGAGCGCCCCTTCTCCTCTCACCCTCCCCAAGCTTGCCCTCAAGGGTGCCCTGGACCACCCGCCTTCCCAGCCACTGGCAGACTCGTAAGTCAGGGCCACAGCAACAGGTTCATTTCCCAATCCCCAGGCTTTGCAATGTGACAGAAGTGGTGTGGGAAACTGGAGTTTTGCCAACTGCAGTACCAAGCACTGACCTTCTAAGAGAGAAGCTAGGAAGAGATGGGATAGGACTCAGATGAAGTTATGGGGCTGGACCAAGTCCCCAGGCTTAACTGTCATTCTCAACTGCCAATAGTCCATATACCAGGAGCATTCTGGGTAGGAGAGAACATGAAAACTGTGCTCTGGACTTCCTTGTAGGAAGCTCTCTCCTCAAACTCTTTGAGATATGTTAACTTGGAGAATACCCCCATTCCCTATCATTCTGTTGTAACAAGACTTCAAAGAGCTGCTTGCTTTCTCCAGCCTGGGTAGATGCCTCATGGACTATGAATACCAGCAGATCATGCAACTGAAGCTATCAATATGGCTTACTAATCCACAGTTTCTGTGCTACAACCCTCATCCCACAGCAGAGATCAGAGCCTGAGAAGAGTAGGCAGCATGAAGTGAGCTGAGAGCCTCTCACCCCTTTCATGCCTGATAGCCATAATGACCAATAATCCTCAGCCTCTAGTCTTCAGGGCCACTAGAGATACAGACTCCTCTTGGAGCACTAAGAATTCTACTGTGCATCCAGAGCACATATAAGTTTCTAGTCCCACCTCATCCCTGAATCTGTTCATTTGTCTAATGGGCTACTGGTGCTCAGAAAGCCATTTATAAAACATCAACCCATGTAGCTAGGATCATTTGCAAAGCCCACTGAGCGTGGGCACCTGTGTTCTGGAATGAAAGCGAGAAGGTACCCAGACTCTACCTACTGCATCCAAGTGGCCCGAGAACAGGCAGGGCTCGGGAGCAAGTGCAGTCTCTGCTACCAACTAGGCCGACCATGCCAAAGCACGGCTATAGTAAGTCTTCTAAACTGGAACCTAAGGAAGGATGCCCATTTCACAGACTCAAGAGAATATCAATATTCATGCCTGCCACAGTACTTGGTTTTCAGTAATGCCGTGGTAATATTTTTGTTTATCTCTTTTTACTTCTGTTTCCCACTCATAGGCCCTGAGGAGACCTATAATCTCCAAGAACTTGATTGCAAATACCAGTGTAGCTGAGCTGATTCTCACTACCCTGGAATTCCTTCTAGAACAAGAAAAAGTCAAATCCCTGCTACAGCAACACTATTAGGTGGAAGATTCTTTCCTTAAAAAAAGCCACTTTCCAAGAGGCATTTAAGAGAGCGGGGAGCCACACTGCTACCCACTGTATAGTGCAGAGGAAAATGCAGGTGGTCCTGCCAGGGCACTTCCCTTCTTGTTAGCGCTTTAACTCCTTCCTTCCAGAAACAAACAGCCAACATACCAGTGCCACACAGTGCCAAGGGCTGGGAAAAGCTCGCATTGCCAGCCTTGCACTTCATTTGGCTCCTCCTGTACCAGTGGGTTACTGTAACCATGGAGACCAGTGAGTTCCTCCATATCACAGGAGAGCCAGGCTGCCAGCAGCCTAGGCTGTGGAGGATGGGGATGGGGGTGAAGCAGGAGGCAGCCAGCAACAGAAAGGCTTGGCTCACTTGACAGGGAGCCCTGGAGTTGTGGAGCTTACCAGCGCAGCTGGAGTGCAGGGGCTTCCTCTTAGGCTCACCCCCTTTTCTTTGAATAGAGGTTTGTTTCTGATATATTCTCTAGCCTCTGGGCTTCCATGGCCAGTTCTACTGCTGTGTAGTGGGGACTGCCCCTGAAGTTAGACTTGCAGTAGGATCTACTTTGGCTGTCTCATAGGAAACACAGATGTACACATACCACAGGGAAGGAAGGGCTCCATCCGGTATCTGTGCTCTCCTTTAAGCAATCCAGGAAGGGAGCTCTGATCCCCTGTTAATCTCAAAGTTGGATACCTTCAAAGCTAGGAGCTAGTCCCTTCTCTGGACTTTAGAGCACATGACTTGTATCATTTCTTTTTGTGTCCCCAATATCTTTTTTTTTTTTTTTTTGGTTTTTCGAGACAGGGTTTCTCTGTGTAGTCCTGGCTGTCCTGGAACACACTCTGTAGACCAGGCTGGCCTCGAACTCAAGAAATCCACCTGCCTCTGCCTCCCAAGTGTAGGGATTACAGGCGTGTGCCACCATGCCCGGCTTGTGTCCCCAATATCTTAACTCTCTTCTCAGCAAGCTCTGCAAACTCAGACCGTGCCACCTTCACGTGGGCAGTAGTGCCCACACCTAACTAGTTCATGTCACAGTACTTAGAGAATAGAGTATGCAACTTTTTTTTCTTTTTTTCTGTTTTTTACTTTATCTGCATTTATTTTATGCTGAGTTTATTCCTGGGCCATGAGTTTTTATTTCTTCAGTTTCTTCTGGGATCTTTTTTTCTTCTGTGCAACCTCCTCTTCTGGCTTTGGATCGACCTGTTCCTTCTCAGTGAGGATCATGTATGGGTTAATCAGGCCGTGAGCTCTGTAGGTTCATCTGCGCATCTCAGGTGCCTTGTTCACCTCGATGTGTTCAATGACTACAGAATCTGTCTAAACCCTAAGTTCAGCATCACTCTCTGCATTCTTAAGCATATGCAGCAAAACCTCAGCACTCTTTTCTGGCCACCGTCCCTGTGTCCAGCCCCACTGTTTGGCCTGGGCGCACCGACCAACTCCACCATTACACCGCCAGAATGGCACACTTGCTTCTTTAATGTGGCATCCTTCAGAGACTTGGTGCCTATGTGGATATGCATACCCTTGATGGCTTGGGCAGTTTCCCGGGTGTTCTTAAAGTGAACAAGAAGGTTTGAACCTCTTGATTTGCATGGTTCTGTGGGGTTTTCTGGGTCACCTCTGGCTGTTTACCGAATATGCAATTTCTTGATCCTGACAAGTGTCCCTCCCCTGACAAGGGAAGAGGTAGGAAGGTCAAAACTTCTTACCAGAAAAGCCTTTTCCTCTTTTTCAAAACATTTGGTTAATTTAGTGTCTGCCAAAAGGAAGGATTTTGGTTTGTCTTATTCGTAGCCCAGAATGCTTAGCACAGTATTCAGTAAAATACCAAATAATTGTGCAGGGTGAAGAAGAAAATGTGTTGGGGGCTGGAGAAATGGCCTGGCAATTACGAGTACTAATCCAGTGGTGATGGCATACACTTTTAATCACTCAGGGAACAGACAGGCAGATCTCTGGTCTGAATTTCAAGACAGCCAGAACTACACGGAGAAACCTTGTCTTAGTGGCTGGTGGGAAGAGAAACACTTGCTGCTCTTGCAGAGGCTTGACTCTCAGCAACATACCAGGCTACCTACTACTGCCAGCCACCCAGTTTCGGGGAATCTCATGTCTTCTTCTGACCTTCTTGGGCACCTGTACACATATGGTGCACATATAGATATGCAGAGACATATAGCTATAGCTAAGTAATATGTAAATCCTTTAAAAAAAAAAAAAGGCAGACTTGTAATCAGCCCATTCAGAGGCAGGAGGACTGCCAAGAGTTACAGGCTACCTTGGGTTACTGTGAGTTCTAGGCTAGCCTAGTCTTACCCAGCAAGAGCTTGCCCTAAGAACAACAAAACAGCAACAAGTGAGGTGGTATAGTGGCTCAGAGGGCCAAAGTGTTTGCTATCCAAGCCCTGACTATCTAAGTACCATCCTCCAGAGCCCCTGTGAAAGCCAGGCGTTATGGTGCCTATCTATATTCCTACCATCCTTATAGAGAAATGTGGGGCAGGAAAACTGTCAGCGAAGCTTATGGGCTAGCCAGCCTGGTGTCTGCCACGGAAGGAACAATAAAGTGCCTGTCTAGTATACACAAAGCCTAAGGGTTCAATACCAACACTGTAAAGAAAAAAAACAAAACAAAACTGGATTGCAGACAACTACAATCCTCAAAAAGTGGAAGTAGGACTCTGAGTTCAAGGTAATTTCCTGTCTACAGAGCAAGTTCAAGGTCAGCCTACAATACTTAACTCAAAAAAAGGGGAAGAGTTTGTATGTCTTCAGATCATGTTCCCAGCTTACAACAACCAAGAGGGCTCTTGCCCACCAGTCACTAACAGAAACTGGAGATCACAGACAGCTAGGGATCAGCAAGGCAACACACCCCATCTGCTCCTTGGCTCCCTGATTCCTCAAAGGGGATCCTGCCTCTCACAGCAATCAGGCCTCCCACTTAGACAGCTCCTCTCTCTGCCTTTCTACATTCAGTCCCTCCTGGTTTGCTAGGAAAACAGCATGTGTTGCAGAGAATGAAAGTCAATGTGAACTATTTCACAAAGCCACTCATCAGGGAGGTGACAACTACTGCATAGAGACTGCAGGGGACGTTCGTGTCTGCCACACGGAGAGCGCTGCTGCAGTCCTGTCTGCTTAAACCAGTGCTCTGGTAGGTTACAGGCCCTGTCAACCTTAGGATGCTCCCAAAATGCACTGTCCCACTACACAGAGCTGCATCCCCACCCTGTCCCTCCCCAAATGCCTCCTGCTACAGTGAGGCACGCAGGAACTAAACACAGCAGTGGCGGGCGGCGGAGCTCGGTGACTCACGCAGCACACCATCCCCTCCCAGACTCTCCCGACTCCTCTTGGGGCTTTGCCAAAGCAAAGCAACAAAGAAGCACAAGATTAAAAAAGAAAGAAAGAAAGAAAAGAAAAGAAAAAAAAAGCTACCTCAGCATTTATGCAACAGTATTTCTGCTCGACTCAGACCTGACCCTTTGTGCGCTCCGCATGTGCCTGCTGTGGCCTCCTTGTAGAGGTTTCCCGGCTAGGACAGCCAGCCCCAGGCTAGGAAGCAGGCTTCCAGGTCTTACCCAACTCCAGCAGCTGCTGGAAAGTGCTGAACAAAAATCATGTCTCTTTCCCACTTCACCTTTTCCTACAAGAATAAAAACTACTGCCTCCTAACCCTCCAAGCTCACAGAAGGAGCTGAAGGAGTGAGACAGAAGAAAACCACCAGGGCTGTTCACTGCCCCAGAAGTCACTGTGGCCAGAGGTCAGCCTGAGAAGGAGAAAGGTTTCAGAAACCACCCAAGGCTGTCACTAATCCGGCTTCACAACTGCCTCCATCAGACCACACTTTCCACAGTGTGGCTACTCCCTTGAAGTACTGTTAAACATTCGATCCGTTGCCCTTTCCAGAAGCCAGGCTCCCGTGCCCCAACAGGCAGAGGTGCTACATGCCCATCTTCTGTAGACAGTCAACTAGAATGGGAGAGAAGGGGGTCTGTCAGACCACAGAGTAAGCCCACCGCGTTGGATATCCTGGGCACACCTGTGACTCAGGACCATCATAGTCTAGTACAGGTTGCAGCAAGCACTCTGTGAGGAAGGGGGGGTGTCTTTTCATCTTTATTGTTTGGCATCTGGGACTGTGTGTGCTAGCTGCTGGGGCTGACTAAAGAGGACACCCAGGCAGTCAAAATCAGCTGCAGTGTCTTCCTTCAGAAATTCCCCACTTGCCTAAGTCCCCTTCTAGGAGCTGGGGTGGGGTTTGGGAGGAGCTCAGTGGTGTGCTGGCTCTACCATGAGCCCGACAATGGGTCCCTGTCCAGTAACGCTAATGTTCCCTCAGAAACCTTACCACTCGTGACTGTTCTCTTAGGACTGCTCTCTGGGCACTATACACACAGTACCCTAACCTTCCAAATCTTGGTGACAGTGTGACACAGAGGGCTTGAACAAGGATCCTTCAAGAACTCTTGTGTGGCTGGAGCTTGCAGTGGAATAGGAGAGACTGACTGAAGAGACAGGAACCCAGATAGAAACCAGTATTCTGAACATCTGCTGCCTCACAGAGGAGAAGAGCTCTTGCAGAGGAACGGGGACAATGCCCAACCAGAGGGGGGACGTGAGCCTGACAGTGTCTTGACACACCTGGGACCAGCAGTCTCCAGAGCTGGCTTCCCTATAACAGCATAATGGGAGCAAGGGGATGGAAGCGGCTATCAGCCATGGCGGGCTCAAGGCAGACACTGCTGTACCCTGGTACTAAGTGGCCATGGCTGAAACAGGTATCTTGGACAGGCTGGTTGTCAGCAGTTAGGTGAAGAATGGAAAGCCAAAGCCTCCCAGTAAGACTCAGGCCCTTAGCTTCCCATTCTAGGCCAGAGACAGCAGAGGGGTAGGCAAATATTCAATTACTGACAGTAATAGCCATTTTGCTTCTGGAGAGGCCCTGGCCGCAAGTACTTTCAGCCAGAGGTTACAGTGTGCAGTGCAGATCACAGTCATCTTTTACTACATGTGTCTTTTCAGAGTCCCAGGAAAACAACATGACTATCCCAGCTTCCAAGGGAAGTGCACGATGCAAGGAAGAGCCAGTTCAGTCAGGTGACAGCAATCTAGCTCTGGCTTCCTGGCCTCTGACAGGAACCTGCAGGACCCTTGGTGTGAATTAGTATGTGTGCTGGGGAGAAATGGGTCTCTTTGGGCTCTTGTTAGATGGACTGTTACACAGACTAAGAGGATGCTGGTTTATTCTGAAGGAGGCGGGCAGCCAGGTCTGTAGCTATCCACCTTGAATTTGCCGAGGGCAGGGAAGAAAAGAACCCCAAAGAGGAATGTGAATGCCGTACTCTAAAAGGAAGTTCTACCCGGCAACGAGCGAGGGAACCGTAGCTGAACTCCAACCAAGCTAGGCACAGGCTACTTCTGTGTCCATCCCACTCCTCACCCAGGCCATGCTACTCAGCAAGACAAAGAGCCTGGCAGGAATCAAGAAGCTTCTAAACAGAAGCCTTAAAAACAGTAAAATCAGAGATTACCAAATATCCAACTCCACCCCAAGCTCTGAATTATCCTGGCCTGTGCTAAATGCTCAAGATGCACTTGGCTGTTATTACCATAATCCCATGCTTCCCAACTTATCCTCTCTGTGGCCAGAAGTCACAGCCCGAACTTCTTTATCCAGTAAGTCCCACAGATGCAGTGCATCTCCAGGAAGAGACGGCACTTCTCAAACAGGTCCAGAAAAACTCTATAGTCAGAGGCCAAGTTCTGGTCATCTCATACAACTCAGACAGGGACTTGGGTTTCTTACAGAGCCAGAGATGGCTCCCAGAAGCTCAACTGTTTTATCCTTTCCATAAAAGGCCATGCCATGCTCCCTTGACAAAAAGCACTTTAAACAAAAACATCCCACCCTACAAAAACCCAGAGTACACCGCAGCTCCTCAGGCACAGTGTTGCCAGCCTGCCAGGACTTTCTAGATATATGGGTCTGGAAGCTCTGCACATTAACAGTCATAGCAGGAAACATGGCTAGTGTTTCAGACACATGTACACACACTCCTGTAGCATGTGCATATACACACTGCTGCATGGGTACACGCCAATACTTACTAAAAGCTCAGGCTGCCTTTCAGCCTTGAGGAGAACTTGTGTGTATGTGCATATGTGTGGATGGTGAGTGCTCAGCTCGGCCACACTGTCAGTTCCCGACTGTCCCTTCCAAGAGGCATTTTGTAGCAGCCAGGCTCCTATCACCACCTGCCCACAACTAACAGGATACCTATTTAGGAAGATAAGATTTATAGGCATTAGTGTTGCTCTCCTGTAAACTAGCTGGCATCTGTCTCAGACAGTTTTCCTAAAACAGCTGCATGTCGTGGACCCCTATAGACACGATCTGAGAACAGGAGAAATAAAAGAAATGCTAAAAGTAGGAATACTAAGATAAGAAAAGCAGGGCGGAAGGAAACACCTCCCAGCCGCAGCCTGCAATGTGGACACTGACACTTCCCACCTGACCTCACCAAGGAATCCCACGGACAGTCTTTGGCAGACCCACGCTTCCTTCTGGAATCTCCCCCTTTTACCTGGTCAGCTGCACCAGGTCACATGACTATCGCATCTAATGAGGATGCTGGTTTCCCGACAAGGAGATAGTCAAAGTCATGTGAGCTGGGCCGACACGTTCTACTGCACTTTATAAGCAAGAGGATTAAAACAACCCATTGGGGAAGAGAAGGGGAGGAGAGCAGAGGGGCAAACCTTGGACATGGGGTAAGCACTGACAAGGCAGTGCAGAAGCCTCCTGCCAAGAAACTGTTTGCTTAAATACAAAAAAAAAAAAAAAAAAAAAAAAAAAAAAATCTAACCAAATGCCAGACATATAGCAAACACTACTTACCCCTTCGGTGACTGTGTGACACTGCTTAACCCTGCCCCCAGCTCTGTACATGAAATGTTAGTTTGGTTTGTTTGGGGTGAGATGGAAGCTAAGCATATGAGTGACATAAAGTTTCTAAGAAGTCCCAAGTTGTTCAGGTGTGGTGGCAATGCACACCTGTAATCTTAAATCCCAGAACTCAGGAAGCAAAGGCAAGTGGATCCCTGAGTTCAAGGCTAGCCTGGTCTAGTTCTAGGTCAGCCAGGGCTACATAGTGAGACCCTGTCTCAGGAGGGAAAAAAAGTCCCAATTTGAATAAATACCCAGGCAAAGCCTTTCTGACTCTCTAAGACGCATATCCATCCAGGAGGGAAGAGAGGGAGGGGAGGGGCTCCTATTACTTTACTTTTACTCAGGTGCTGGGGCTCAAACTCAGCCAAGGGCTTTATCACTGAGCTGCACACACAGCCCAAAGAGGACATATGGCAGGTGGATATTTAAAGGGAGTTCCATTTTCAGAGAATCAAACTCTCAGCTAAAAGCAAAACACCAAACAGGCCTTCCAGTGATCACACTTTGCCCTAACCAATGTCAGAACTGCTAAGACAAAGAAAATTGCCTTGAGGTCCAGCTCCAGGATACACAGGACTGAGAAAGAAGAGTCAGGTTCATCTACTGTGCCTGGAGGTCAACCTGACAATGATGGCCACCAGGCAGACACAGGCAGGGAAGGTACTGGGCTTTGGCCTTTGTCCCAGGCAGTCAAGCTGCAGAAGCTGGCCTTTGGCTCTGCCACTACACTCCTCCCCAGCTCCAGTTTCCAGTGACCCTAAGTAACCAATCCTCCCACTCAGCAAGCTGGGGCTCTGCTTTAGGTCCTCGTGCCAGCAGGAAGTTGTTGCCAGTGGTGCTTCCTGGCTGACCACAGAGGTCAGCAAAAGACTAAGGTGACGGGCGCCGCCTCTAGCCGCCAAAGGGAGAGCAGAGGAAGGAGGTGGCTGGCAAAGCCCTACCAAGTCCCCTTTCCAGCACGGACGGGCCAGGCAGCTCTTCCCCTGCCTCCCACCCAGTCCTGTGAGATGGAAGGTGCCTCCTCTACCAGCTGCTGCTAAAGAAACAATGTAGCGCTGGCAAGATGGCTGAGAGGATAAAGGTGCTCGCTGACTGGCCTGACAATCTAAGTCACAGTGACACCTACATGGTGGAAAGAGAGCCTACTCCAACGAGTTGTCTTCTGACTTTCATGCATACCTCATGGTACACCCATATGCCCCAGCAGGAATACCAAATATATACAATTTAATAATACATTTTATAAAGTGTTAAAAAAATGAAAACTTGAACATAACATCCAGTTACATTCAGTGAGCTAGGCAGAATATCCATTTAAGCTGGGCGTGGTGGTGCACACCTATAATCTTACCACCTGGGAGGCAGAGGCAAGCTGATCTCTGTGGGCTCAAGGCCAGCCTGGTCTACAGAGTAAGATTACCCTGTCTCAAAAGAAGAAGAAGAAGAAGAAGAAGAAAAAAAAAGCACCTGGCTTAGGAATTTTTAAGCCTGGCTAAGGGGCATTGTACTGCATGGGTGCCAAGGACAGACAACCCAGACCCTGGCTTGCCAGAACAGCAGGAGTATGTGGGAGCATTCTTCACGTCCCAGTGGCATCAGGCAAACCTGCTTGCTACCAGGTGAGGTCACTACTGCCTCTAAGGAGCCCTGGTCTCCACTCACAAGAGAATCAGTCTGCTAGTCCAAGAAGGCACAGAGCTCATACACTCACTGTCCACTAACCTCTTCCAGATCACCGCTGTTATACACAGTAGTGAAGCCAGCAAGCTGAGTCCCGCCTCAGAGCTGGTCACTCCTGTTTGCCTGGCAGCATGGGAGTGGGGAGTGGGGAGTGGGGAGGAGGAGGAAGAAGAGGAGGAGAGATTATGATTCTCTATTTTCAAGCCCCACCCCAGAGGCCAGGAAAGGAAGCAGCTATGTTCCGACTGCAAGATCTCCAATCTCTAGCCACTGTAGCACTGTCCGCTTAGAGGTCTGGGCAATGAGCACATCCACAAACTGGAGAGGGGAGGGGACCAATACGGGTACAAGTGCTGGGCTCTTGCCAAGGACTTTGAATGAATCTCCATTCAAACTAGAACACTACAGGTGTATGCTCTCTGGGAAAAGGCAGACTTGCATGATATACAGCACACCCCTGGAGGGAGACAGGTAAGCAGTGAAAGCTGCCTCACGGAGCCTCCGAGGCAGACAGCTGCCTTCTAGCCTGAGGTCAGTCTCTCATCCTTTGCCCTGCAGTGCGGAGCATGGTCACCTTGGTTATCTCAAGTAAGGTCTGAGCACTTGTGACACTGACTGAAGGATAAGAGGGAAGAGAGACTCTTGTTATCTGTGCTGTGGAATCCTGTCTGCAGCCAAGTGTAGAGCAGAAACTACACATGAGGCTTCTGCAGAGAAAGGAGGTTGCTCACCCTCCCCAGAACAGAACCCAAGACTACCACTGAGAGGTGCTGTTTGGTGACAAACAGGAATGTCTGGGGTAGGGGTGGGGGCAAGGCAGTCATTAGAGTCCTCTTTTTCACCAACTACTACATCACACTGACCCCCTAGAACTTTAGTGGCAGCCGAGACCCATGAGCCACCCTATGGAAGAGGGACAGCAACCCTGATCTCTGGCATAACACTGTACCAACCAGTGTCTCCAGCTAACCCTGCTGCAAAGCAAAGTCTCCCACAGGGACTAAACCCTCAGACGGCCTCCTGCCTACATACACAAATCTCTCCTCCCGCCTGTACAACAGGGCTTGTGGTGGTAGAGGGGACACCAAATGAGCAGAGTCAACAAGGTGTTCTGAAGTCAAACCCCAAACACGCCTTTCATACAGTTCTGTTTCAAGCAGGTAGGATGGCTCAGCACACCTAGGTACAGTGCCAACACTGATGACCTGAGTTAGGTCCCTTATACATCTAATACATCTATGTGGGTATATATTTTTGTTTACATACATATATATGTAAAGTTGATTTTCAACTGGACCCAGGTTTCCCAACCATTTCTACCACTGTTTGAAGAAGGGCTGGCTGGCTTCCTTTACCTGACAGCAGCTGGGCCCCTGACACCCAGCTTCAAGGTTTTCAGTGTTTATAGACTGCCAGGGTTTTGCTGTAGCTTTCCTCCTCCCCTGGGTTACTTTCCATCCATAGAGCTACCATCCTTCCTTCTGGAGAGCTAAGGCCAGACTTCACTCCATCAGGAAGCTTTCCAGCTAGCTCCCACCTCACTTACTTAGCTAAGTCTCTACTGCGCCCCTCTAGGCATTCTTAGCTTAGCTATAGGGACTGGTGGGCTGGTCTTCTTTGCAACTCTTAGTGGTTATTTAGCTCATTGTTGTTGGGTTTTTTCATTGTTATACAAAACTAAAAGCAGTCCCAGGGAAGTTCCAGGACTCAGTTACTTCAGTGTTCTTGATACCCTGGCACAGCGGCAGCAGCAGCCAGTAGCAGGGCCTCCAGAGATGGAATGATATGGGGTCACAGCTCCCTGATTTCCTCGCTACCCAACAGCCCTTAACCCAACTCTGATCCATGTGACCCTTCTGACTGGAGCTAGGGCTGGAACGCTGCTGCCTACTGTTTTAAGAATCCATCCCCTAGGGCTTTCTGGCACCTAAATGGTCACAGTCCCTGGCAAGAACCCAGTGTCTGGTGTGCTGAGCGGGGGACCTGCTGCCCTTCCACCTGTCCTTTCCCATATCACTTCCTGCCACGGAAGTCTACAGGCCTTCTAAGGAGAGCTACCATTAAAGAGAGGGCTATGGGGCAAGTACCAAGGGTCCCAGGGGAGATCTAGTCAAGACCCAAATCTGCCCAAACAAGTTACATAACTTTGAACAAATCACTCTCCTCCTAGGACCTGTTCCACACTTGTAAAGGCCTGTCCTGGACAAAGGTTCTGTCCAGAGTATAGAGTTCTTCACATGTGCTCAAGCTTTCTAGCTCTGGCCCTCAGATGGAGGCAGGAAGTGAGAAGGGTTGCCTGTCATGACACCCGCCCACTTCCTGATCGTGGCTACTATCAAGTGGCCCTGCAGAAGCCTGACTAAGGAGCCTTGCCCAGCATTCTGTGGACACTAGGCCCACTCGCTGAAAATTTAGGCTAGGATTGAAAAAAAATGAAATGAAACATTAAATTCTAAATTCACGGTATTAAAAGGATGATTTGTCTTTTTCCAAAGACTTCACCTGCCCCATATGCAAACTCCCTACTCCTCCCAGTCAGGAATGTGGCCACGAGGCCCAGGGCAAGGCACTATGACACAGTCTATTTCCCTCAGGCCTCCAGGCAATTCAGTCTTCAGTGAGCAGGAAGCCTTCGTGCACGCGCAGGGCCTGGCGGGTAGCAGCACACCCAGCAAGCTGAGCGGAGCCTGCCCCCACCCGCATGATTCCCACAGTGGCTGGCTCCTGGGTGGGGAGTTGCCTGCCTGCAGTGAGCAGGAGGTAATCCTTGAGGAGAAACTGATTTGGCAAAGCCCAGCAAGCAGCAGTTTCAGTCTCCCTGCCCAGGTGGGGGAGGGGAGCCAGGCCCAAGCAGACCTGTCTAACAGGTCCTTAGTTCTACCACCCAGTCAGAACTTTCTTCCTGGGTTCAAACCAGGAGAAGTGAAAGTCAGTCTCACAGGGAAATGAGAAAGGATCATGTTTTCAGTCCCATCTATCCATGATGGTCCTGCACAACCCTGACCAACTCACAACTATTGGTCCATTTAGAAAAGCAGCTCAAGGCTATCAAGACAGCTCAGTAGCTAAGAACACTTGTGGCTGCTCTAGAGGACCCAGGTTCAATTCCAAACACCCACAACTATCCACAATTCCAGTCCCAAGGGATTCAATGCCCTCTTTCAGCCTCCATTACACAACACACAAAGTGGTACACACACAGGCAGGCAAAAACCAACTCACACAAAACAAAATAATTAAAAAAAAATGTAGAACAGTTTGAAGGTTCCCGTTTCCTCAGCCCTCTGAACTAAGCAAGCAGAGTCAGGCCTGGGTAGTACTCAGATGAAAGAAAAGCAACTGATATGTTAAAAAAAAAAAAAAAAAAAAAAAAGTCTGGGTCCTCAGCACCAGCAGTACCAAGTTGGTGTGAAAAGCAGTGCGTCCTGCGCCACACCCCTGAGCCTTTCTGCCCTACAAGTATCTGCAGCCTAGACTAGTGCAGAGCGCACGATGTCTGCGCTGGACAGGACTCCACACTTCACGAGCCATCTGCTCTCACAGAGGGAAGGGTGAAGCCAGCTAACCAGCTGCTCAAGCATCAAGAGAGAACTGAGCCCAACGCCAAGAACAGAGGGCTTGGCTTTCTGGCTCTGCTCCCTACTTCAGGAAGCCAGACAGGGATTCCGTAGCAGAGCATTCTCTCCCGTGGTTTTCCCAGTTCGTATGCAGCAACGGTGTAACCCTTCCCCTCATCCTTCCCTCTACTTTCAAAATGCAGTTCCTTTCTGGCCACTGAGGCTGCCAAACCCTACAACCTGAGTTCAACCCCTAAAACCCACAAGGGAAAAGAACCAACTGACTTCTGAAAACCGTCTTCTGGCCTTCGTACTCCCCTACCCAGTATGAATGCCCCGCCCCCCACACACCACACACACAAACAAAATGTTATATTGCAAAATCATTTTCTGTAATTATCATATTTAACATACTGATTAAAACTTCTGAAGCCGGGCGTGGTGGCACTCGCCTTTAATCCCAGCACTTGGGAGGCAGAGGCAGGCGGATTTCTGAGTTCAAGGCCAGCCTGATCTACAGAGTGAGTTCCAGGACAGCCAGAGCTACACAGAGAAACCCTGTCTCGAAAAACAAAAACAAAAACAAAAACAAAAACCTTCTGACTAAATAGCCAAAGAACTCAACAGAAACAAGTGTCTGATTTGTAAAGCAAGCTGGGTACATTTCCTTGAGGTACTCTATAATGAAGAATACCCATGCTGCAATTTTTATTTTTTTGCAGTGATGGGACTAAATTCCAGAGTCTCCACCAAGGCACACCTTCAGACTATTTCTTTTTTTCTTTTTTTTGGTTTTTCGAGACAGGGTTTCTCTGTGTAGCCCTGGCTATCCTGGAACTCACTCTGTAGACCAGGCTGGCCTTGAACTCAGAAATCCGCCTGCCTCTGCCTCCCAGAGTGCTGGGATTACAGGCATGCGCCACCACCGCCCGGCTCAGACTATTTCTTGTTTTTCATTTCACAGACAATTAATTAAGAGCTGACTAAAAAGCACCCTATAGGCACTGAAGAAAGGGATTTACAGATAGGCAAGCAGGCAGGCACAGACACACAGTATATTATACCTAGCCTTCAAGAGAGTTAACAGTCTAACATGAGAAGTATGCAGATTACAAGCCAAATCCAGAAACTGATAATGAATCCTTCACCTAATTTATTAGTGGTCTGTGACCTTTAGTTATTATTCAGAGGAACAGTCAAAGACAACCTTAGACCTCACTTTGAGTGAGAACCATCAGTGCTGCCAAGATCTGCTTAAACCCTGGGGCTCGATGAATTCGGACACATAGGAATGTGTGGGCTCTGTTAGTGTCACTATATAGTCAGCAAGAAAGAAACTGACCTGGGAATACTGACAATAGTGTGTCAGTATTTATGTGCCTTCCTTGTCTTTTTGTTTTTTTGAGACAGGGTTTCTCTGTGTAGTCTTGGCTGTCCTGGAACTCACTCTGTAGACCAGGCTGGCCTCGAACTCATAAATCTGCCTGCCTCTGCCTCCCAAGTGCTGGGATTACAGGCGTGCGCCTCCACGCCCGGCTGCCTTCCTTGTCTTTTATCACTATCTGAACCTCAAAGTCAGGCCCAATAATCAGGTTATGGAGAAAAAAAAAACTTTTAATCTGCTCTAGGGCTTGCAACATGGCTCCATGGGTAAAGGCATTTGGCGCTAAGCCTGAGGACTTTAGTTCAGTTCTCGGAACCCACATAGTGGAAGGGTCTGACTCCTCTGGGTTACCCTCTGACCTCTACATGTACACTGCAGCACAAAGGCAGCCACACCCACAGGCATGTGTGCACCCCTACACAGAAATAAAAATAAATACATGTAAACAAAAACTGCTCAGGATTCAGTCAGGGAATTAAAGACAACACGGGAGCCGAGTGAGCTGTCTCGGCAAGGTCTGTACCAGATCCCCATCTCAGCCTCCATGGCTGTAACTAAACATGTTCATAGATTTTCACTGTCTCCCAACTGACAATTATCCAGTGTGGCTTCCTTCCTTAACTCCTGTTCAACTGGCCAACAGCTCCATCCCACTGTCTCACCACTGCACAGGCTTTCCTCAGTCGCAGAGCTCTTCAGTAAGGAAGCAGGGAGAGATGGACAGAAAGAAACAAATTCCTGAGACACATATACAACTTATGTCAATAAAGGAACGAAAAGAAAGATAGTTGCTGGCATGGTGGCACACATCTTTAACTACTGTACTCAGGAGGCAGAGACAGGCTGACCCCTATGTTTGAGGCCAGCCAGGTCTATATACAGTGTTCCAAGACAGCCAGGTATGTATGTATGTATGTATGTATGCATGTATGTATGTATTGTATGTATGTATACACACACACACACACACACACACACCCTGTTTAAAAGGACCCCCCATCCCAACTCCACCCCAAAGCCACAAATGGAACATGCCTTTATTCTTGGCTCTTGGGAGGTTGTGTTAGGGTTACTATTGCTGTGATAAAGACAATGACCAGACCACTTGATCCTAACCTAGGCAAAACGAGAAAAAAAAAAAAAAAAAAAAAAAATGGAAAGGCCGGTAAGAGGACTGATATAAATCAATTCAAAAGAAGATCCCTACTTGGGAGGCAGAGGCAGGTGGATTTCTGAGTTCAAGGCCAGCCTGGTCTACAGAGTGAGATCCAGGACAGCCAGGGCTACACAGAGAAACCCTGTCTCAAAAAACAAAACAAAACAAAACAAAAACAAACAAAAAAGAAGATCCCTTCCTGGAATAAGAAGAAGGGTTCGATGAGGGTGGATAGATGGTGGGTGTGAATGGCCTGCCTAAAGCCTGTCCTTCATCAAGGAGCTGCTTCTCTGAACCAGCTCACTGGGAAAGCGTGATGAGGGCAGAAGACTCCAAATGCGGAGGGAAGTCAACAGTCCAGTGCCACCGTGAGGCCCTCATGCCATGTTCCGATGAAGGGCCAGCTCATCCGTAGACAACACTGTCACTAAGGGACTGGGCTTCGACTGTCTAGATTTGGCAGTTTGCCCTATCGGCTGCTTCACAAGCAGTGTCTGTGAATTCAGAAGGCAGAGTGTTTGCTTCTGAAACACTGTCTTAAAAATATATTTCAGAATAAGCATCATCCATTCCAAGACAGAAGGAGGGAATGAAAACCAAACCAAATAAAGGAACCCGGTGCTGCCAAGTGCAAAGGGGCACACTGGAGGGAGAGCATGGCACGGAGAGACATTACTCACCACACGCACCAAGATGGGAGCCAAAGCTACTCAGGACCGCTTACTACCAAGCTAGAAAGCAGCAGGGCTGGGCATGAAGCATGCACTTGCCAGTACAGAGTGCTCAGTCTGAGGCACGACATTAAAGAAAAGAATAACTTTTAATCTCAGCACTCAAGACCCAAGAGGCAGGCTATCTCTGTAAATTCAAGGCCACCCTTGTCTACATATCAAGCTCCAGAACAGCCAGGGCTAACTAGCGAGACTGTCATAAACCATACAAAAGGAACAAGAAACTTGAGGACACCAAAGTGCTAATGAGATTAGTGGCAATCCCACACTCTTCATCTCAAGAACAACTCACACAGCCCAAATACCTGTATTTATGGGAAAAAAGACAAGCCATGGCTGGCTCCATATCCACACACAGGACCGTCGCCTAATCAATGAGCAGCCACACCTCTCTGCCAGTATGCCATCAGTAATTAAGGCCCTGTGCTTATTTTCTCTGGGAATACAAGTGCAGCAGAGCAGAGCCTCTATGGACCTAACCCATTACGATGGCCTTTTCATTAGCAGAAAACACTGCCAGGGGCTCTCCAAGAAGAGCGGCTGCATCGCTGAGGAGCACCTGAGCCACCTGTGGAGGAGCAACAGCGAGCAGGGAGACAGGGAGCTCTGTGGGAGATGGGGATGGAGGGGAGATTTACGCAGGGCAATGTAGTCAGCTGGATCAGAAAGTCAGTGAACCTCAAAATAGCTTGTGCGGGATTTGAGCTTTTCTATTTTAACAAACACAGGTGGGCTCTAAAGATTTTTCTTCGAGGCGTGGGGGAGTTTATCAGCTTTTAATACCAATGATCGTATCTTTCTCAGGTAAAGGGACCACAGTGGTTGGTTACACTAAATAGTTTGCCTCTTTACCCCATGCTAGCTAGCATCTTCAAAGAAAAGGTCCTCTTTGTCAGTTAGATTTACAACTAGATAAACCGTATACTCTCTCTCATGTTCACTCTATAGTAGTACACACACAGCAAGTATTTTCAATCACAATTACAGTTGTCTACGAGGGCCACATGCACTGTGGCAGAGACCAGCTTCAGCAGACAAACATGAACCGGAGATGGAGCAAATACACACAGGAAGAGCTGGCATATTATACAAGGCACCATGCTACAGGTCTAGCAGGATGCCTAGTGTTCAACTCCTAGGACTCAACTAGGAAGTCCCCAAATGCATGGTGGCCTGGCACTACCAACTGTGGTGCCCAAAGCTTTTGGTAGTGAAGGCTAAGAGCTGAGTTTGCATCCTATGGACAAAATTACACACAGTTAAGTTGTATACAGAAAAGCGTGCCGGCAGTGGCGGTGGTGGTGGTGGTGGCGCACGCCTTTAATCCCAGCACTTGGGAGGCAGAAGCAGGCAGATTTCTGAGTTCGAGGCCAGCCTGGTCTACAGAGTGAGTTCCGGGACAGCCAGGGCTATACAGAGAAACCCTGTCTTAAACAAAACAAAACAAAACAAAACAAAACAAAACAAAACAAAACAAAAAGGCCACTGTGTCACAGACCAAGGCATTTAAGTGTAGAAAGTACAGCTGTCCTTGCTGTGGGGTCCGTGGGATGGGGAGAGGCACAGTAGCAAAGGGAAAGTCAGGATCAAACGAGGACGATGACACGCCCACCATCTCCAGCCCAGCTGAGCAGAGCTGAGGGCTGCCGGTGCTCCTGCCACATTCCACATTTGTGGCAGAACAGAAAGAAACAGCTGTGAGCCTGCAACACACAGCTGCCCCCGGAGACAAAGCTGATCCTAAGGGAAGGGCAGGTTGAGTAGCTCTTGTCTGAAACAATTGAGGACATATTGCTTGGGTTATTTTTTAGATTTTTGGAATATTTGCACATATAAGAGATAGCTAGGGGATAGGACTGAAGTCTAAACATGACACCTATGTTGTTGTTGTTGTTGTTATTATTATTATTATTATTATTATTATTATTGTGTTATTATTATCTAGCCAGATCTCATATAGGCCAGGCTAGCCATAAGTTACTATCAAGTCCAGGATGACTTTGATCTTTAGGCCTTCTGCCTTTGCTTTCTGAGTGCTGGAATTACAGATGTGTACCATGACACTGGTTTATGCTTAGTGCAAAATGTACTCAGAATTGAACCCAGGGATCTGTGCATGCTAAGCAAACACTGAGATAACTCCAGCACCCCATTTTACACTTCCTTTCCTTGAGACAGTTTCTCGCTATGTAGCCCACTCTGCCCTTAATTCGGTGCTTCAGTCTCAGCCACCAGAGCTGGGACACAGGCAAGCACTACCTCAGTGAGCTTACACGCCTATCTTTCCATAAAGCCTAAGGTAAATTTCATTTTACTTTGTTTTGCTTTGTCTCTGGAAGGAAGTTTCTTGAAACAGGGCTTTGCTATGGTTGCCCTAAAACGTATTATGTGGACCAGGTGTCCTCAAATTCTTAGAGATCTGCCTGCCTCTGTCTAACAGTTTCTAGGTCCTGGGAGTAAAGGGGTGCAGTCTCACAAGCACGCTTGTGCTGTTTTTTGAGAAAGGGTTTTTCTTTTCTTTTTTCCTCCCTTGAGTCAGGGTTCTCTGTGTAGCCCTGGCTGTCCTTGAACTCAGAGATCCGATTGCCTAGGCAAAGATCCACTACCGCCCTACTGAGACAGGGTTTCAAATAATGCAGTTTGGCCTTGAATCACAAAGCAGTTTAAAATGACCCTGAACTTCTGATCTTCTTGTCTCTATCTCCCAAGTACTAAAATGAAAGTTTTAAAGATAATTGTATATAAAACTTTTGGTGTGCCTAAGTTTTGATTAGAACTTTGCATATGAGCTCAGGTTTCTCATTTGTGGAGTCTATCTTTGTACTTAAAAGGGTAAGAGCCCCCTCGTGTTCTTGCAAAGGACCCAAGTTCAGATCCACACCAGGCAGCTCACAAGTCTCTCTCACTCATACTCTGGGTGGTCTGTTGCCTTCTGGTCTCCACAGACATCAGTACATATGCTGCATACACATGCAGACACACATCTGCACAAAAATAAGAAGTAAATCTTTTTTAAAAGATTTGTATCTTTCCTTTTCTAGGTCTTGAGGCATAGTTTCTCTGTCTAGTCAAGGTTGGTTCTGAAATCATGACCCTCCTGCCTCTGCCTCCCAGTTACTTCAGATGTACTGTGCTTCTCACTTTGGATTGTAAAATTAAAAATAATAAGCATGCACTTTCTTTTCTATGGATGCAACTGAAGTCAGGAGTTCCAGCTCTTCACAGCCGACAATGGCAGTTCAGAAATTGACAAGTCATTCTGGACAGCCTGGCCTACGGCATCAGACCAGTGAGCTAACATCGCTTGCCCTACGTCCTTCATCTGAACAGTGGAGAAAAACAACAAGACCTACTAACTCATGGAGGGAGTGGATTCATGGATGTAAACCAGCCAAGTAAGGACAGAGTCAGTTCTCAGTAAGTGGAGGTTATTACAGGTACAGGTAAAGGCATGTAACCTCATAGGCAAATAACCCAAATGAGTGGGATCAGGTGGGGCATTGTCTATTCAAGTACTCATCCACGGCTTTCACACCATGTTTTCCAACAATCTGGAACAGATCTCTGCATTCGGAGGGCTATCCAGGAGACCCCATTACTGAGGCATCACTGTCTTTGCTAGTAAACCAACCTTTGAAAGTGAAAAGTCTCTATCATCTACACAGACCAACGGTCAAAGAAAAAATGGCCTATTAAGCTCACTTCTAGAACTGACCAGGAATGTAGTCCGGCACCAGAATACTCAGAATGTGCAAAGCCCTGGTTCAATTCACAGTATACACAGAGTACAAACCACATGGAATTCTGAGAAGTGGAGCTGGGAGAGACTACTTTGTAGAAAGAGCTGAGGATTATGTGACTTGATGAATGATGGGAAACCCAACTATAGTCTTGCCACTCTGTTTATAGATGAAAATCAATATTAAACACTTGATTAAATTTTTTTTTTTTTTTTTTTTTTTTGGTTTTTTTCGAGACAGGGTTTCTCTGTGTAGCCCTGGCTGTCCTGGAACTCACTCTGTAGACCAGGCTGGCCTCGAACTCAGAAATCCACCTGCCTCTGCCTCCCAAGTGCTGGGATTAAAGGCGTGCGCCACCAACGCCCGGCTAAAATTTTGTTTTTAAAAATTATTCCAAGCCGGGCTGTGGTGGCGCACGCCTGTAATCCCAGCACTTGGGAGGCAGAGGCAAGCGGATTTCTGAGTTCAAGGCCAGCCTGATCTACAGAGTGAGTTCCTGGACAGCCAGGGCTATACAGAGAAACCCTGTCTCGAAAAACCACCCAAAAAAAAAAAAAAAATATTCCAGAGCTGGTAAAGTAGCTCAGCAGTTAAGGGTGTCTGATGTCAAGCCTGCAGACATACTTCAATCCCAGGCTCCATAATGGGAGAAGGAGGTAACTGCCTCCTACAAGTTGTCCTCTAATTTCCACATACACAAACCATAAATATAATTTAAAATTATTCCAACAAGAGAAGATTCAAAGCAAATAATATTAGTTTAAGAATGTTTGCTTGGTCAGATGTGGCCAAGATGCAATATCTTTAATCCCAGCACTTAGGAAGCCAAGTCTGGTAGATCTCTGCAAATTCTTGGCCAACCTAGTTTATATACATAGTGAGTTCCAGGATAGCAAGGGCAATGGATAGAGACCCTGTCTCAAAAACAAAAACAAAAACAAATAAAAAACCCAAACAAACGAAACAAAAGGAAACAGAGTCTGTTAGTCAAGCAGAAGTTAACGCAAGCACGTGGGAGCCTGGTACACAGTGAGTTTCAAGCGAGGTAGAGCTATACTGGGTGATCCTGCCCTGGAAGGAAGGAGACAAACATCAGCTGGCTGGGGTGTAGCTAAGCAAGGGCTCGATTCCCAGCACTTAGGAAAGGAAGGAATGAGGGAGGCACAGAGAGTAAAGGAAGGAAAGATACAAAGTATGCAGGCTCTGCAGCCCCAAAGAAAGACAGCTTGGTATGGGGCTTAACTTAACACTGCCAGACTCCAGATATCTTAGACAACAAGGCTCATCAAGGATCAAAGAGTGCAACGCAAGCTTTGCAGTTTTTAGACTGGGAATTGACCAATAGCCAACATATAAACCTTAAAAAACCTGTTATAATGAAATCCAAGTAAGCCAAAACGGTCCTTTCAATAAAATTTCTTTTTTTTTTTTTTTTTTTTGCTTTTTCGAGACAGGGTTTCTCTGTGTAGCCCGGGCTGTCCTGGAATTCACTCTGTAGACCAGGCTGGCCTCGAACTCAGAAATCCGCCTGCCTCTGCCTCCCAAGTGCTGGGATTACAGGCATGCGCCACCACCGCCCAGCTTTAACAGAATTTGTAAAGGCCGATGCTGTGTACTCAGAGCAGGAAACACGCCAGCTCTGGCCAGTCTCCCAGGTCACTGAGTGACCGGTCTCCCAGGTCACCGAGAGCTGACTTCCTCAGCTAGAGTGACTACAACTAAGGCGGCAAGTGCCTTCCTGCGGGCAGGGCAGGACTCTGGGAACCACAAACAAAGGCTTACCAGTGAGGTCACAGCAAACCACTGGCCACTCAAGGGCAGTGCTGATGAAGCTGGTTGAGTTATGTCCTTACACTTCTGTCTGGAAAGCTCTCCACCCCAAACTCTTGCCTCCACACTGCAAAACTCATGGCATCAAATAGCTTTTGTTCGTTTGGCTTACAGCTTTTCATATTGATAGCATTAAAATTAAAATAGACCTTGGATTCAGCTCAATGATAGAACACCACTTGCCTACCATGTATAAGGTCCTGGGTTCTATTACCAACACAAGAAAATGAAAGTAAAAGAGAAAATACTAAACTATGGATTCCTTTAAAATAAGTTCATTAACCTGAATAAATTACAGATGGCACTTCTTATGAAAAGTAATGGTATTTTCTTTTTGTGTGTTTTAATGGGGAAGGAGTTATCTGTCTGTCTTGAGACAGGGTCTCTTTACACAGTCCTGGCTAGGCCTATAACTCACTCTGTACACCTCCAGCTCACAGATTTGCCTATCTCTGCTTCCCAAAGTACTGGGATTAAAAGTGTGCCCGACCATGACCGGCACCTAAAATTCAGGTGAATTAACTGACCTTTGTTATTTTTTAAGATTTATTTTATGTTTGTATATTCAGCACATTCATGCCTGGTGCCAGAGGCCAAAAAAGAGAATGGGACCATCTGGACCAAGAGCTATGGTTGGTTCTGAGTACCACATGGGTCCTGGGAATCAAACTCAGGTTTGCAAGAGCAAACAATGCTCTAAGCACTAACTAAATCAGAATAAAGGTTTCAACAAAAGTCGGACGGTGGTGGCACACGCCTGTAATCCCAGCACTCTGGGAGGCAGAGGCAGGCGGATTTCTGAGTTCGAGGCCAGCCTGGTTTACAGAGTGAGTTCCAGGACAGCCAGGGCTATACAGAGAAACCCTGTCTCGAAAAAAACCAAATCCAGAAAACAAAACAAACAAACAAACAAACAAAAAAACCAAAAAACCCAAAAAACAAAAGTTTCAACAAACCCTGAAAAAAATTACATTTTGAAATCAGTCAGACACAGGACAAATGTATGATCTGCATGAGGAATTTAGAATAGGGAATAAAAGAGAAATAGGGGTTGCCAGGGCTGAGGAGCTGGAGTAGAGAGTTACCATAAGTTAATTAGTGCAGACTACTTTCAGATGATGAAAAAGTTCTGGAAATCATAGTAAAGCTTATATAACAATGTGATCTACTTTAATGGCACAGGACTAAATAAAAACAATTATCAAGCTGGGAAGTGGTGTCAGGAGGCAGAGGCAGGTTGTTATCTGTGAGTTTGAGGCCAGCCTGATCTACTGAGTGAGTTCTAGGACAGCCAAGGATACACAAAGAAACACTGTCTCAAAATAAACCAACAAAAATTATCAAAATAGGAGCTGGAGGGATGGCTCAACAGCTGAAAACACTGCCAGCTCTTCCAGAGGACCCAGGTTAGTTCTAGCACCTACACTGTGACTCAAAACTGTCTCAAACCACAGGCCCAGAGGATGAGATACTGACTATTTGGGGACCAGGCACATACATGGGTACTGACATTTATGCAGACAACCCACACACATCCAATTTTTAAAAATTTAATTATCAAAATAAATTTGTTACAATTTTTTACCATAGTAAGAGTGGCACTGAAGCACAAGGTCGTAAGAAAACTTCAGGACAGCATAACTGAGAAACAGACTATAAAGTAAAGTGGCCGGCATCCTGTCAGAGCCCTGGCTGGGGCGAAGGCGAAGGCTCACAGTGGGAAGGGCTTGCTGCTCTAGAGTGAAGAGCACAGCTCTGGTACCCAGAACCCACACAAGTGCTACATGGCTGTGGGAACCTACCTGTAATCTCAGTGCATGAGAGGCAGAAATAGAATTCCCAGAGCAAGCTGGCTAGCTAGACACAAGAGCCAGGCATGATGGAAGCAGAAGCAGGAGGAGCCCTACAGTAAGAGACCATGTTTCAAAGAAGGTATACAGCTCCTGAGGAACAAAAAGTTCACCTCTGACCTCTACACACTCACCCCAATACATGTACTACATGATGTATACACACATGCACCCCACACATACACCCAAACCCTATATATGTACACATACAGTAAAAGAACTTTAAATGAAATAAGCTCATTATAAGTAAACAGAAATAACTTATTTTTAATAAAAATGTATTTCCTGAACTCCAGCTGAATTTGTACTCCTGAGTGCAATCAGAACCCACAGGCAAGGCTCGTGCTACTCAGCAGTGAAGTGCTTGCTTCTTTGGCATGTGTAAAGCCCTGGGTCTAATCTCCAGCACCAAAAAGGCCCCAAACCAAACCCTTTGCAACAGCACAGAGGAGAGTAAGGGTGGGAACTGATTATAACATACAGAAGACAAAAAGACTAAGTTCTGACACACTGTTATGCAGAAGGGTGATTAATATTGAATCCTATAAATCAAATGGCTAGTAGGAGTTGAATGTTCCCATCACAGAGAAATGACAAATGTTTGAGTTGGACAACCAAAAATATCCTGAGCAGATCATTACATAATATATGTGCTAAAATACACTTTACCCTATAAATATGCAAATTATTTTGGAGGCAGGGTCTTGCTATGAGCCAGGCCCCATGGCAATCCTCTCACCTTAACCTCCCCCATACTAGGATTACTGGCATGCACTACCAAACCTAGTTAATACACATATATTTTTGTTCAGTGTCTTATATTTATCTATTAAAATATACATTTTTAAGGTTTTTAAAGTTATTTTTGTGGTGCACTTGGGAGGCAGAGGCAGGTGGATCTCTGAGATTGAGGCCAATCTGATCTACAGAACAAGTTCCAGGACAACTGGGACTACACAGAGAAACCTTGTCTCAAAAATGTACATATATGCTGGGCGGTGGTGGTGCACGCCTGTAATCCCAACACTTGGGAGGCAGAGGCAGGCGGATTTCTGAGTTCGAGACCAGCCTGGTCTAGATTGAGTTACAGGACAGCCAGGGCTATACAAAGAAACCCTGTCTCGAAAAAAACAAATCCAAAATAAAAAAAGGACATATATATTTGTATGCACATATGTAGCCGGCACGGGGTAAGTGCACGAGTGCAGGTGTGAGAGCCTAGACCTGTAGTTACATGTAGTTGTGAGCTACTCAACACAGATGCTAGGAACTGAATTTAGGTCCTCTGCAAGAGCAGTACAAGTGCTTACCCACTAAATCATCATCTCTCCAACCCCTAAAAATGTAAATGTTTAAGGACTGGGGATGTGGAGTACTTGGCTAACATATACAAAGCCCCAGGACATAGACCCTTTCTCAGGAGGAGACGGAAGGAGCTGTAACTCAGTGATCAATACATCAGTTGTTTTTACATAGGAGACTCTGAGCTCACATGCCCAGCACAATAACAACATCAAAAAACTCTGCTTCAATCCCTTGCCTAAGCCTCTTCCTAGGTTAGAACCACAAGCCCAAGCCACCTCTGCAAGTAAAACAGATCATTTCTTATCAAGTATTATTCATTCACTCAAAATAAAAATAAACCCAGTACATGTTTACACACCTACTCTCTTTAGGGAAACATCATGTGTTCCAAAACAACTGAAATTTGATTAAAAGTTGCCTTTACTATGTCTGCCCTAATGGCAGACAGATGACTTCTTATATCTACTCTGCACTCAGTGTCTAAAACTATTTTATGAAATATGCAAGGAAATCCAATTTCATATAGACATGTAGATGGAAAACAGGAGTTCGGCAGCCTTCCACACACTGACTAAAGCTCACAGAGTAGGAGCTAGTCACGGGCTAGTAAGATGGCCCAGCTGCTAAGACGCTTGTCGCTGGGTCCAGCATGCTGAGCTCAATGCCTGAAGCCTCTCTGTAAGTGGGGAAGGGGAGGACCAACTCCTGCAGGCTGCTCTGTGTGCTGCATCCCACCCCACCCTACCCCCACACACATGCACACACACTCAATAAATCACAATGTAGAATCCAGAACTATTGATGAAACTTCTGTACATATCTAAGGTAAAAGTCATGTTACCCTGCACTTTTTTTACACACTGGTAATTTAGAAAACAGTCTCACACTAAATTGTGTAGAATTTCCAAAT
Source organism: Apodemus agrarius (assembly GCA_964023405.1). Lineage (NCBI taxonomy): Eukaryota > Metazoa > Chordata > Mammalia > Rodentia > Muridae > Apodemus > Apodemus agrarius. The sequence continues at coordinate 144,478,625 of OZ030005.1, forward strand.
GCTAATAGTTAACAACAAAAATTTTACTTTAGTGTCAATCTCATCAAAATAATCTGACAGACACAAATTTCCCAAAATTCCTTTTTGTTCTGTATGAGGTAGGGTCTAAGCCTATAGCCCTACACTGAAATATGCTTTGTAGATTAGTCTAGTCTCCATCCTGAGACCCATCTTTTTCCTTCTTTAAAGATTTGTTTTGTTTTGTTTTTTAAAGATTTACCTATAGCCAGGATGTAATATCCCACAGACCTTTCACCCCAGAACTAGGGAGGCAGAGGTAGGTGATCTCTGTGAGTTCAAGGTCAGCCTGGTGTACAGATTGATTCTAGAACTGCCAGGACTACATAGAGAAACCCTGTTTTAAGAAACTAAACAAAACAAAAGTTCCTTTATTTTTGTTTATGTGTCTGAGTGCAAGAGTGTGGATATATGCCATAAGCGTGTAGGCAAGGAGCCCTGGAGCTGTGAGATGTCCAATATGGGTGCCAGGGACCTAACTCAAGTCCTCAGGAAGAGCAACAAGTGTTTGTAACTGCTGAGCCATCACTGCAGCACCCCCACATCATATTTTTTTCAGAGAAGTAAGCTTTTATTTCCATGTTTCTCAAATGAAGCTCATTTTGGTGAGATTTGTTACAGACACCAAAGTCCCATGTCCTCATCTGACTCATCTGATTCTTTCTTGGCCTCAGTCTTGGCTGGGCTAGCCTGGGCTGCTGCTGCAGGGCAACACCATAAATGCAGATGGACCAGACAACAAATAAGGCGTTGACCTTTTCATCGAGTGGGAAGGGGTACTCAGTCTCCACAAAGCCAGGACCACTTGTATCCACTGATGACAGTGTGGCACTGAGCAACAGGCCGGGAACCAACCCAGCACCCTACATTTTAATTTCTGCTTGAAAACTTGACAAGCTCTTTTTTTTTTTTTTTGTTTTGTTTTGTTTTGTTTTGTTTTGTTTTGTTTTTCGAGACAGGGTTTCTCTGTGTAGCTCTGGCTGTCCTGGAGCTCACTCTGTAGACCAGGCTGGCCTCGAACTCAGAAATCCGCCTGCCTCTGCCTCCCAAGTGCTGGGATTACAGGCGTGCGCCACCACTGCCCGGCTCATTTTGTTCATTTCAAAAACAAACAAACAAACAAAAAAACAAAAAAACCTTCTACTAGATTTTCAAAAATGGATAACCAGTTTGTACACCAGCTATTATTTCAAGTTCAAATGACCCATGTGTTCCATCACATGTGCCTTTCTATCGCAAGTCAGCATATAACAGTAATGCTTTACGGATACTTTGCATTTAATCACCAAGAATATGAGAGACATTATTATTACTGCTTGTTTTTCAGACAAGGTCTTTCTATGTTTGATTGAGTTGACTCAAAAATATCCTGAGCAGATTATATAATATAATATGTGCTAAAATACACTCTACCTTATAAATACACCGTCCAAATATTATCTTGGAGGCACAGTCTTGCTAGCCTGGCCTCCACGGCAATTCTGTTGCCTCACCTCCCACATGCTGGGACTGCAGGGAAGCAACACCACAGCCAGCTGATACACACACATTTGTAGTCCACGTCTCCTATTTATCTATTGAAATGCACTTAAAAAGACTTTAAAAATCAATTGTATGTATGTATGTATGTATGTATGTATGGTGAGATATGTATATGAGTGCAGGTGCCAGACAAGGCCAGAACTGTAGGACCCCTAGATGCTGGAGCTATATACATTGCAGTTTTAAGTGAGCTGACTGCCCTGTAACTCATTCTGTAGTTGAATCCCCCTGCCTCTACCTCCCAAGTGCTGAGATTAAAGGAACATGCCACCATACCCAGCAAAGGGACCTTTATTAAAGGCTCAAAGAATGAAAAATCACTAGTTGTCAGCTCTTCAACCAGGCCACGCTCATATGTAGATGGCTCTTCCTCCTGTGAGGAAACAAGGACCCTGGCCACTTGATCCCTTAGTGGTTTTTCCCGCCATTGCTTTTGCACCATCAGTGTGAATGGAGATGAAACTGTTCCAGGGTAATTTATGAGATTCAAAAAGTCAAAAGCCATTGGGTGTGGTAGAGTGGTAGAGGCAGGTGGATCTCTTAGTTCAAGGACAGCCTGGTCTATATAGTGAGCCCCAGGTCAGACATGGCTAAGAGTAAGACCCTGTCTCAAAAAAGAAAACAAAACCACAGTTCCTCACCCTTTGGCTGTGCAGCGCAGCTGTGTGCTGCTGAGTAAGGCACACAGGAGGAGCTCCTGGGACAGCTCGTGAGGGCTGACGGGGTACCCTGAGCCCTCATACATCTGCTCGTGGGTTAGGTGAAAGAAAAGCTGCAAATGCAGAGCTGCAGAGAGCTCAGCTAGAGGATGCAAGGTCTGTGCATGGCACCCAGGTAAGGCGGCTTACAACCATCTGTGACTCCAGCTCCAGGAGACCTAAGGCCGCTAGCCTCAGGGATACCTCCACTCATGTGCATAATATACATACACACATACACATAATTCTAAAATAATCAAAATAAAATCTTTAGAATTCTGTAAACAAGACATTAACCTGGTCTTTGTGCTGAGTTCCAGTCATGTGAGAAGCAGCTGCCTGAGCGCCCTGACTTCTCACCCACTCAGTCTAGGCAGTGACAGTCTCTCAGTTATGGCGGTGCAAAGGGATCACTTATTCCATAATACCAGGCTTCAGGAACTTCTTGGTGGGAGGAGGTGATTCAAGATAAGATTTCTCTGTAGCCCTGTCTATCTAGGAACTTGCTCTGTAGTCCAGGCTGGCCTCCAATTCAGAGATCTACCTGCCTCTGCTTCCCAAGTGCTGTGTTTAAAGGGATGCACAACTACACCCAGAACGTTTTCATCTCTTTGAAAATCTGAAGGGCCGGGCGTGGTGGTGCACTCCTTTGATCCCAGCACTTGGGAGGCAGAGGCAGGCGGATTTCTGAGTTCGAGGCCAGCCTGATCTACAGAGTAAGTTCCAGAACAGCCAAGGCTACACAGAGAAACCCTGTCTCGAAAAACCAGAAAAAACAAACAAACAAACAAACAAACAAAAAAAAAAACCCGAAAATCTGAAGGATTCCTAAGTTCAAATCCCAGCAACCACATGATGGTTCACAACCATCCATAATGAGAACTGACACCCTCTTTCTGTAGTGTCTAAAGACAGCTACCTACAGTGTACTTAAATAGAATACATAAAATAAATATTTTTTTTAAAAAAGGGTCCCATGTATCTCAAACTGACTCTATAGCCAATGAGGACTCTGACCTCCTGACTCCACCTCCCAAGAGCTGAGATTACAGGCAGAACCCACCACTATCTGGTTTACAAAATGCTGGGAATCAAACCTAGGACTTTGTGTGAGCTTAAAGCACTCTACCAAGACAGTTACTTCCCTTAATCCTGGATATCATTTGTCTCCCAATATTTTTAAACAACAGTTATATGGATGGATTGAATCAGCAAGTTTTTTAATTTCATTTTTATTTATTTTTGCCCACTAAGGCATCTCACTGGCCCTAATTTTATTTTTTAAGTCAACAATTCATCCTTGAGTATAGAAGAAACATAAATTTTTACCTACTTTAGGATAAAGTAGAATGAAATGCTAAAATAAATTAGAAATTAAAAGGTCTAAATTAGAAGTTTTTCCTAATGTCATTACAAGTAAGCTTCACAAACTATTTTTTCTTGTTTCCTTAGGTGTCAAGAAAACGTAGCTTCTAAAACAATGAGACTTATCAAGGAATAGTGAAGTTGATAAATGATGGAAAGTATAACTAAACTGGATTTTTTTTTTTTTTTTTTTTTTTTGGTCTTTTTGAGACAGGGTTTCTCTGTGTAGCCCTGGCTGACCTCGAACTCAGAAATCCGCCTGCCTCTGCCTCCCAAGTGCTGGGATTAAAGGCGTGCGCCACCAACACCCGGCTCCTAAACTGGATTTTTTTTCTTCTTCTTTTTTTTTTTTTCCCGAGACAGGGTTTCTCTGTGTAACCCTGGCTGTCCTAGAACTCACTCTGTAGACCAGGCTGGCCTTGAACTCAGAGATCCACCTGCCTCTGTCTCCTGAGTGCTGTGATTAAAGGCGTGCGCCACCAATGCCCGGTCACTAAACTAGATTAATGAGGTCACACTGAAGGTCTGAGGACAGACTGAGGACATTACTGAAAACTCCATATTTGTACCTGAAACTATTACTCTGAAAATTCTTGAAAACACAAGAATACAGAAATGTACTTCTCACGAACCATCAGTGAAGAGTCACCATACATCATTCAGCCCTTAGAAGACACTACTGCCACACCAGTGAGGAGGTGAGAATGCGGAATTCAGGGGCTGGGGAGATTGCTTAGTGGGTTAGAGCAGCTGTCATGCAAGCCTGAGTTCCTGAGCTCAGATCCTCGGCAACCATGTACAAACCAGGCACAGCTACACATACGTGGAACCCCAGTACTACAGGTTACACAGACAGGAAGATCCCAAGAAGTTGCTGGCCAGGCAGCCTAGCCAAACATCAGGCATCAGGGATGAGAAACCCTGTCTCAAGAAAGAAAGGCAACGACTGACAGAGCCAAATATATAGTGCTCATTGGCCTTCCCCACATTCATGGCCACACATGGAGACAGAAAGACACACGCACGCACGCACGCACGCACGCACGCACGCACACATTTCAAGCTGTGGTGTCACATGCTTTTAATCTCAGCACTTGGGAGGCAGAGACAGGTGATCTCAAAGATCAAGTCCAGCCTGGTCTATGGAACAAGTTCCAGGACAGCCAGGGCTATACAAAGACACCCTGGGAAAACAAAACAATCAAAAAGAACTTAAGAACAGTGTTCATTTTTCAATAAAAGTAATTTTGACCAGAAGGGCTCTAGGTAACACTTAGGACTTCCAAACCATAGTGAAAACCAAATTTAAGATTGCATTACCCAAAATTAACAAGCACTACTTCAGAACAGGGTCTATCTAAACTTACAGCATTCCTGATAGGTCAGTCCTAAGCTTAGGACTTTGTCATCAAGAAAACTAAGACGCACTCTCTAAAGTGGTCATCTCCACAAGCCTGGCCTTACTAAGGAAGGGAGCTCCAGAAGCAAAAACAAACAAACAAACAAACAAAAACTTGTCTTTGTGTTTTGGTTTCTTTAAAAAATTCAAAAATATTCTAAGAATATGGTTTCATTTTAATCCCAGGTGTGGGCTAGGGGGCTGTTTCAGAGTGTCCACAGCAGCTGACTATGATTTGCCTCGGTCTCTAGCAGGGGGATGATTTTGCCAGATGCAGATAGATTGTGTGATTGTGTGTGTGATGTTTGGAATTCTGGCAGGATATTGGTTGGGGGCTGTTTGTTAAGCAGTCTTGCACAAAGAAGAAACAAGAAGAAATTAGAAATCCTGATGGTGAAGATCAAATTTGTCCCGAGGAACTCAACGCCCCTAATCAGTAGATAACATCAACCCCTTTCTAAGCCCTGATTCAGGGATCTCTTTGTTTGTTTTTCGAGACAGGGTTTCTCTGTGTAGCCCTGGCTGTCCAGGAACTCACTCTGTAGACCAGGCTGGCCTCAAACTCAGACATCCACCTGCCTCTGCCTCCCAAGTGCTGGGATACTGCCTGGCTTTTACTATTTTTCTCCTGTGAAATAGGATGTCTGTGTAGCCCAAACTGGTCTTGATTTCCCAACCCTCTGCAGGGGCCTCCAAGTGCTAGGATGCACACTTCTAACACCTGGCCTTCTTCCCTTTGTTTGTGTTTGTGTTTGATTTTTTTTGGGGTTTTGGTTTGGTTTGGTTTTGGTTTGTTTGTTTTTTTTTTCTTTTTTTTTTTTGTTTTTTTTTTGTTTTTGTTTTATCGAGACAGGGTTTCTCTGTGTAATCCTGGCTGTCCTGGAACTCACTCTGTAGACCAGGCTGGCCTCGAACTCAGAAATCTGCCTGCCTCTGCCTCCCAAGTGCTGGGATTACAGGCGTGTGCCACCACGCCCGGCGCGGTTTTGGTTTGGTTTTTGAGACACACTCTTGTTATGTATCCCTAAATCCCTCTGTCTCAGATTCAGAACAGCTAGTTTAGAGGTGTGTGCTATGATGCCCAGCAGGGACTTGTTTCTTAAAGCAGCAAATCCAGGGCTGGGCACGTGGCTCACTGTTACTGTGGGATCCCCAGTACCAAGAACAATAAATCAACAGATCTTTAACTATGGGAAATCAAAGCAATAGACAGACGACAGGAGTGGGTGGGTCTGGGATTCAATAAAATCTCTTTCCTGGGCTAGTGAGATGGCTCAATGGGAAGTGTTTGCCACAACTGACAACCTGAGATACATCTCCAGAACCATGGTGAAAGAAGAGAACTGACTCTCCAAAGTTGTCCTCTGATCTACACAAGCCCTGTAGCACATATGCATGTGCCCGCATTAACTCTCTGCAGAGAGGGATGGCTCAGTGGTAAAGAGCACTGAGTGCTCTTCCAGAGGACTCGGGTTCAATTCCCAATAGCTTATAGCCATCTGTAACTCTAGTCCCAGGGGATCCAAAGCCTCTTCTGGCCTCTGAGGACACTAGGCACCATGAAGACAAAGTGGTGCAGTCACCCATGCAGACCATAAACATAAAAATTACACACAGATATAAACTCACACACACAACAACAGGAGAAAGGTGGTGCAGGCAGCACATCTATAACCTTAACATAAAAAGCTGAGGCAAGGTGGTGGTGCACGCCTGTAATCCCAGCACTTGGGAGGCAGAGGCAGGTGGATTTCTGAGTTCAAGGCCAGCCTGGTCTACAGAGTGAGTTCCAGGACAGCCAGGGCTACACAGAGAAACCCTGTCTCAGGGGGGAAAAAAAAAAAAGCTGAGGCAAGACTAGCCTCAAAGGAAAAGGAAAAGCCTTTCTTCAGAGAGGTAAAAAGGTAAAGAAGAGTGGGACGAGCAGATGAAAGCCTGAGATGACAGGAACATGGGTGAACAGGATAAAGCAGAGTTCAAAAACACCAAACGAGAAAATCCCTAAGAGAGTGCCGAGCTGGTAGAGGATGGAAAGGGAGAGGACGCAGGGAAAAGCTGCTGATGAACTCTGAAGTGAGACTCTTACCTTCCTTCCTGGCCAGGCTGTAGTGTAAAAATTTCAGCAACTCACTTTTTTTTTTTTTTTTTTTTTTTTTTTTTTTTGGTTTTTTGGAGACAGGGTTTCTCTGTGTCGCCCTGGCTGTCCTGGAACTCACTCTGTAGACCAGGCTGGCCTCAAACTCAGAAATCTGCCTGCCTCTGCCTCCCAGAGTGCTGGGATTACAGGCGTGCGCCACCACCACCGCCCGGCAGCAACTCACTTTCTATTCTGACAGAGCACTCAGGCTCCAGAGACACTAAAAACTTGATAAACAAGGAACCAATGCAGACCACAATCTCTGCCTAAGACTCAAGTCCACACTCACAGGCTGCACCTCTTCATCCATTTGAAAGGAGGGATAACAAGAATCTGCTCTGCTGGCTGGGCAGTGGAGGCGCACGCCTGTAATCCCAGCCCTTGGGAGGCAGAGGCAGGTGGATTTCTGAGTTCGAGGCCAGCCAGGTCTACAAAGTGAGTTCCAGGACAGCCAGGGCTACACAGAGAAACCCTGTCTCAAAAAACACCAAAAAAAAAAAAAAAAAAAAAAAAAAAGTGCGTGCGTGCGTGCGTGCGTGCGTGCGTGCGTGTGTGTGTATACTCAAAGAGGCCAGAAGATGGTATCTAATTCCTTAGAACTGGAGTTACAAGTAGTTGTGAACCACCTGATCCTAGAAACTGAACTCAGAAAAGAAAGAGAAAACACACCTATAGGATGGCAGTTGCTGGTAAGGCCAGGAAGAATAAGATTTCTTTAACCAATGGCAGGGAAATTCTAGCATGCATCCCTTCTCCTAGTGTTCATCTGGAATAGTAGTTATGATCCCCTAACCCTCCTAAGAACTTTACATGCACTCATGGCTTACAAACATCCCTACAAGAGAGCTGTTTTGTGTTGTTGTTGTTGTTGTTGTTTTTGGGGGGGCGGTTCGAGACAGGGTTTCTCTGTGTAGCCCCGGCTGTCCTGGAACTCATTCTGTAGACCAGGCTGGCCTCGAACTCAGAAATCTGCTTGCCTCGCCTCCCAAGTGCTGGGATTACAGGCGTGCGCCACCATGCCCGGCTTGTGTTGGTTTTTGAGACAGGCCTTCCCAGAGCTGCGCCACAGGAGCTCAGCCAGGACCTGTCATTACTCCACCTCACAGAGATGAGTGGCTGGGCAGAAAAGTGAAAGAGCTAGCAACACAGTACAGTCTGACTATGATTCCAGGGAACTTAGCCCCAAACCTGCTTGTAATTACAGCAGGACCACGTAATGAATCTGAAGACATACTAGGATCTCTTAATTCTGCTAAGAAGCTCACCTCAATGCTATGCTACACCAAGCAGGCCAAAGGCGGATACTTCCTATGACTAGAGAATCTGTCATTTTGAACGTCTGTGGAGGGCTGGAATGTAGGTCAGAGTGCTTGCCTGATATGCAGGAGGCCCTGGGTTCAATCCCTAGCAAGGAAAAGAGGGAAAATAAGGGAGAGAGGGGAGAAAAAGAAAAAAGAGAAAGTGAGAGCTGAACAGTACTAAGCAACAACCCACAAGCTACCCCAAACACTACATGCAATGACATTGAGGTGAGGTGGGAAGAGAAAGCACAAAGGAAAGGCACAGAAGGTGAGAGGAGGAGGAGGGGGAGGAGGAGGGGGGAGGAGGAGGAGGGGGAGGAGGGGGGGGAGGAGGAGGGGGGGAGGAGGAGGAGGAGGAGGAGGAGGAGAGTACCCTGCATCTGGGATATCAGTAATAGAACTCAGAGCATGCAGGTCACTACAGTAGTAACAGAAGCAGCCAGCTCCTAGGCTGGAGCTATCTACAAGTAGCTTAAATAAAATTATCAAACTTCCATATATTGGATTTTCTGTTTTTCAGGAGACTGGGAAAGCATTTCTGCTCCACCTCCCAGTACTGACTACTGGGTCTTGGAACTTGGCTCAGTCTATTCCCTGAGAAAGACTCCCTATAACATCCAAACAACTGATAATTCTAAGAAGGCAAACTATAGCTAAGTGCCTTTATGTTTTCAAAGCCCAAAAGCTGTGCCCCTCTAATCCTCCTGGAAGCCTGGGGCAGTTGCATCACACAGGACACCCTCAAAGGGTCTGAGGCCACTTAGTTTGTCAACATCACAGGAGCAAGGACTCAGGATTCCCAAGTCTCTTCCACACGCCAAAAGAGGAACCAACCACAGACCCCAAACCCTTCCTTCTGGATAATCTGACCTTTTGACAAATGAGTGGGAAGGGGACCCAAGAAAAGAAATTGTTCCTTAGAGCTTCCAAGGAGAGCACATAAAACAGATCAGTTGATGAGGATCAGCATGGGGTACAGAAAAAGCCCGTTTTCAGAAGACGAGAGCCAATTCTCATACGCATGTGGGCCCTTGCAGAGGGTGGGAGGTTGTTTACAGAGTTCATACAAACTCAGCAGCTCTGTTCAGTCTACAAGAGGCTGACCTCTGTGTTGCCAATTTTCCACAGAGGACAAGGGAGATAGGTTGGCCCTGTGCAAAACCAGCTTGACTGGTTCTGCTGTGCAGCCCAGAGTCTGCTCCACCCACCTCACATGGAGAAAAAAAGGCCAGAAGGGTAGCTAGGAGCAGTCACTGAATACACCTCTCTCCTTTCTCCATGTCTACCTCACTTACCTGCCCCCAAGAACTCCAAGCCATTATGAGCATCCGACTCCACTTGTCCTATCAAATCAAATTTAATGATTTTGTACACCACCCTGCTAATGAGACTATCTCAAAGTAGAGGTGAGTATAAACCCAAAGACAAGATACCTGTGGAAAGAGCCTACAGACAGCATGCCAGACAAAGTCCTACAGATGAAGAGATACATGCCCCAAAAGGAGGACGTGGGGCACTAAGCAGAGCAGGAAGCAGGGACACCCTCTCCTTCTGAGAGATAATTGGAAACCAAGAGGCCAGATTCTCTTGTACAGTTTCAAAATTGGTGATCCCATCCCAATCTAAGAGCAACAGCAGGAGGCTGGAGGGATGGCTCAGAGGCTAAGAGCACATACTGCTCTTCCAGAGAACCTGGGTCAACTCTCATTCTCATTCACATTCATGTAAGCATGTGGTTGGTGGTAGTGCATGCCTTTAATCCCAGCACTCCTGAGGCAGAGCGAGAGCTACATATAAAACAAGCAAGCAAGGGGGGGGGGGGTGCGCCACGGGCGTGGAAAATAGATGGTTCAGAGGTTAAGAGCACTTGCTGCTCTTTCAGAGGACCTAGGATCCAGTGCCCTCTTCTGACCTTTTCAGGTACCAAGCATACAGATGGTACACAAATACACAGACGCATATACACATAAAACAATAAGAAAAAAAAATTAAAGTCCCCATGAGAAAAAAGACCTTATTAAAATACTCATAATTTTTGTTTTCATTTGTTGGAAACAGGGTCTCTCTCTATGTAGTCCTGGCTGTCCTGGAACTTGCTATGTAGACCAGATTGGCCTCAAACTCGCAAAGATACACCTGCCTCCACTGGGACTGAGGGTGTATGCTGCCATGCCTGGATATTATAATAATTTTTTAAATTAAAAGATAAAGAACAGCCAAGCAGTGGTGGCACACGCCTTTGATTCCCAGCACTTGGGAGGCAGAGGCAGGCGGATTTCTGAGTTCAAAGCCAGTCTGGTCTACAGAGTGAGTTCCAGGACAGCCAGGGCTACACAGAGAAACCCTGTCTCAAAAAAAACCCAAAAAGAACAGGCGGATATCTATAAGAGTTTGAAGCCAGACTGGTCTACAGACAGAGAAACCATGTCTCAAAAAACAATCAAACAAATAAGTAAATAAATAACATTCAGTGGCTTATCCCAAAAGGTTGTGGTGGGGGCAGTGACACTATGCTAGGTTAAGCAGGGCTAGCCTGCAGCCGCTGGTTCCAGCCTGGGGAAAGGGTGAGTTCCTCCCCAGGAGTCTGTAAAGGCTTATTCTTCCCAGTGCTGAAACAGAGGGGAAAGCACGCAGCTAGCACTGCAGCGACTCTACTCATGTTTGATGAAGGCCGGGAGAAAGCCTGGAGAACCCAAGCTCCAAGTAAAAATGACAAATACTGGAATCTGCCATCAAGAGAAGGAGACTCAGTCACCTATCCTGTTTGTCATCTTACTGAGAGTCCAAGCAAGGGCCAGGCTGAAACACCGCCCTTTCCATATAGCTCTGCTAGGAAAGCATCAAACCTGGCAGCAGCAACATAGGTAGATGGGAACAAAGCAAGCCGTCCACACATACCGTCAGCACACAGGGCCCACAGCTTAACCAAGCAGAGGGGGCAGCTGAGCCTGAGCCTGGGTATAGATAGCAGGCACCTTGAGCAGGCGGCCTAAGGGCAGGAAGACCACCAGGCAGCCTCCTGGCCCTTTCCATCTGCTGAAGTTACCACATCCCAATCCACTAATGGACTTCAAAGTGCTGCTGGGGAGTCCATTTAGCATAGACACTATCATGGGGCCAAAGGTGGTACCCAGCCCCCAACCCACTTGTCAATAATGTGCCACAAAGTCTGAGGCCTGACTGCATTCTAAGCATAAAATATTCATTCAAGTCAACATAATACATATGTAGAAGCTCCTGAGGGAAGAGAAATGCCAGTTAGGTAGCTAAGTGCTCCATGAGAAAACAGTTCATGAAGGCCTGGGGCTAGTCCTAGTCAAATGTCCTCTGAGAATCTGGCTGTTCTTCCAAAGGGAGACAGTCTAGCCAGAAAAATGCTGACTCCTGAGAGATCTCACCATACAAACCTCAGGCAAACAAGGTTCTCCACCTCTTTTTACCTCATAAGTACCAACTAGGCCAAGACACGTATGCCCAGGATTCTCTACCAAGCTATGGCCACAGTCTAAAAGATGCTACGATCCTACCCAAACTTGATTTCAACCCAAAGCAGGCCAACCTCCAACCTCTTACTTGTACCATCTATTTAGCTAGTTTCCCCAAATTCTCAGAATGGAGAAGCAGTATTATAATTCACTCTACAATTACTTTTAAGGTCAAAGAGTACAGTGTCACTGTCATGTTTCAGAGAGACACTCTAACAAGCCTCATATCAAGGCCCAGCGGATGAAACTCTGAGGTCTAACACTCACTCACATCCACACCCCGAAGGCAGGAGCCCCACCTCATCACCAAGAGACAAACCACAGAATCCCACATCATCAAAAATGAAGCAGTCAGACCAGCGTTGACCAAAAGGAAACTGGAATCTCACGATGTGTCTATGGAGTTAATTCCTCCACCAAACCCGTTCTCACATTCACCTTAACGGAAAGCAAACCTTCAGCCGTGTGCATGCTGGGCAAATGCTACACCACTGAATTACATCTAGAGTCTTTGTATTTGGATCTTGAGAGACAGTCTCACTAAGTTGCTAGCCTTGAATTTATCCTGTAGCTCAGATAGAACTTGGACCTGAGCCTGCCCCAGCTCCAGTGTCCTGGAGTCCCGAAACCACACAACTGTCGGGTGTGAGGCCTTTTGTTGCTGCCGTAATCGTTAACGTTCCCGTTACCATCACCGCCACATTTATTTAGTGTGTGTGAGAGAGATCGAGAGTGAGAGCAGGCAAGAGCGAGAATGAGAGTGAAAGTGAGCATGTGTATGTCAAGTATCTTGCAGAGTAAGTTCAGCTCTTCCACCAAGTATGTGAATCTCAGGGATCCAACTCAGGTCATCAGGCTTGGTGGCCAGTGCCCTTACCCAGTAAGTCATTTTGTCAGTCCTCAACAGTATGTTTTTATAGGATTCTATAACTTAGATTTGCCCTCTTCTACAATCTTCCAGACTCCTCTTTGAGAATATATTCTGCCACCCACTCTTTACCAGGGTTGGGGGCAGAACTGTCATTTGACTGATGGGTAGCAAAAGGCCCCTGTGTCCTATCAGATACTCCCAAGGTCTGAAGCTATGTGTCCCCTCCCCCGGAAGCCTGGGGCAGGTGAACTCTGGAGGTTGTTCCCTTCTCCACACTTGATTATTAAGGCAACTGCTGGCTGGAAGACAGTCATCTTGCTGATTGCTTTCAAGGCTGCCAAGCCTCCAGGCCAGCAGAGCCATTTGGAAAAGCAGCTCACAGAAAGCTCAGCTCACAGACTTAAGAAACCCCAAAACCACTAGCCCCAGGTCAGAATCCTGCAAAAGGAAGTCATCTCTGGTGAAAATGCACATCTAAAATCAGGCTTCACCAAAATAATCTTGAAGACAGAGCTTGGCTTTCTCTTATCTACTTTCACCGTTAGAAGCAGAGCTGACAGCACACAGGCAATCTTCCGCAGCATAAGGTTTATTTCTATGCTTCACCATGTTCTGTGTGTGTTCAGAAGTGATCAAAGAACTCCTGGAAACAGCTTATCAGCCACAATTTTAAAGAAAGAGGGAGAAAAGACACAGGAAGAGATTGGAAACATCCACACAAGTTTGCTTACTTATTCTCTGGTAAAACCAGTTTAAACAATTTAAATCTAAATAAGGTGACAGTGGAGAGGGACCTGCCCAGCCAACTTCTTTGCTTTTTATTTCCTAACACTGAGGTGACTGCAACGACTAAAGCCTCCACAATGGTTTTACTATTTGTGATGGAACTGAGGAGACGGTATTCAGTTTCAACCTGGTAGCTCGGTCTACTCTAAAGAGGGTGAATATTGAGAAGCTGACTCTGGTTTTTTTGTTTTTGTTTCTAAAGCATACAGGGTTTGGCTGGTGAGTACAGAGCACTTACGTATCAAGAGCAAGGCTCTAAGCAAATCTTCAGTAGCACAAAAAACAAAGAGAAAGAGCTAGGCACCACTAAGGGTGTACATTTAGCTCGTTAAGTCCAAGCTTTTCTGAAGGAGGTGGCAGAACATGAAGCTGCCAGCGGAGACCCAGGAACTGACTGCACGCAGCTCGGTTCACTTGGAAATGGAGAAGCAGAAGGACAAGGCAGCCTCTGCTCTGACTAACTTATCAAAGAGCAGCTCACGTGCCAAACTGGCCACTGGTTACCACTCTCCTGAAATCAGTGGACATGTGTCAAACCTCAACTCCATGATCCAACACTGTGTGAAGCACATCTGAGCACACAGAACAAAGGAGCCAGCAGACCAATAGTGCACTTACACTTAGCAAATGTTCAAAGGACCACACTGCGGCCACTGTCTGCCCGACACAATGCCCCCACAGCCTCTCTGGGGAACAGGCAGGTCAACCACTCCCCAAATGCCTGAAGGTGCCAGTCAGTCACTTGGCCTCCCTCTCCTGCTCACAATCAAGTCTGGGAAAGTTCTCCAGTTAACCAGGGGGGAGCTACTGAAAGAAAGGCAGGAGAAAAGCGATGTACAGAACAGCCGCAAAAGAGCCTGGACAAGTGATTCCCAGGAGAGACACAGCTGGCAAGCAAAGGGACTGTGCAACACAGACCAAGCTCGCTCCTCGGGTTCCGAAGATCTCCGTCCCAGGCAGGACTAGCTGCCAGACCAGACATGAAATCAATTAACCATCCCTCCCTCTCAACCCCCTGCTCTGTCCCAACAGCAAACAGTCCATATGTATTATGGGTCCATCATGACAGTAAACTCTGTCCTGATGCCTCTTTAGTTCCTTAGTGCCCAGGTATAGACAGCAAAAGAGTAAGAAGGCAGAAAAGTACAGGAAAGGAAAGAGAGATAAAGAGGGCTTCTCAGAAGGAAGTTGATGCTAAGCAAATACAGCAGCAGTGCTAGTCTACCTACAAAGAAGACAGGGCACAGGAGAACACAGAGGGTGCTGAGGAGTACACTATGCTCCTTTCCTAAAGGCTTGTGTTTAGTAAAATTCACCCAGAAACATGTGACAGGCAAGGACTGTCCAAACGTCAGGCAGCAAGGAACACTAGAGACAGTGAGACAAAGGACAGAAGTGTAAAGTGGCTCAGAGGTGAGAGGATGACAGAAAAGGCAAAAGCATGGGTGACAAAAAGCAGCGATTGCCAGGATGAAAGAGAGAGCATAGGGCCCAGCGGCTGACCGCAGCACATCGCTAGCATACACCCTGGGATGGCAAAGGCTAGCCAATAGGAAGGGAATGGATAAAGTACACAAGGTGTAACCACTGAGGGGAGTAGGAGACCCATTAGGACAGGAAAGGCAGCACTGATGAAGGAGGCGCAGTAAGGATGAGGGAAGGCTGAGCAGCAGGAAGTGGCAAAGATACTATGATACTATGAGAAGTGACAAGCTGCAAGTCTGGAAAGACAGTATCGGAATTGTGTTGCAGTGTGAGTAGGCAGTAAAGCAGTGACCGATGCAGCTGATGCAGCCCGCAGAAGACTGAGCAACAGGTTACGTTAATCCAGCGAGGCTAAAACACGGACTTTCCCACGGTGGAGGGAGAGCCCAGGGATAACCTGGAAGAGCATTCAGACAGGAAGCCCAGAGATTTTAATGCCAAAGCCCAGAGGGAAGAGAACAGGAGCGATCCAAAGACTCTGAAAGGAGCGCTGACTGGAACCCCAAAGGCAACCTGTGGGAAAACTATGCGCATGACAGCTGTATGGGAAACACGGAAGCGACACATGCCAGTGCCAGGAGCCTGGGAGCTCCTGCCGAAAGAAGAGAAAGTGACGAGCAAAGAGTAGGCGAACGATTTGGAAAGGTGACGAGGGTGGAGCTGGTGGGTTGCAAGCAACAGGGAGAGCCCAATTTGGAACGGGAAAGGAGGATAGAAAAAGCTGGGGAAGTGAAAGTGGACAGGGACCCAGAACACACTCCGAGGCACGGACTCTTGGGGGAGAAAGCCGAGGACTGTGAGAGCCGGTGCGGGTAGAGGGGGTACAAAGCAAGAGAGATGCTGAAAGAGGTGGGCAACAATCCGCGGCAAATCGCGGGGTGTTATTCAAGGAGCAGGAAGGTGGCTGCTTTAAGCGTGGGTGGAGGAAGACCAGAAAGGCCCCTGAGAGAAAAGGGAAGAGAAGGGGAAGCTGGGGAGATGGCACGGAAGAGCGCAGGAGGGCGGTGAGAGGCGAGGGGCATTTGGCAGAGATACAAGTGTGCAGCTCAGTCAGGACAAGGTGGGTCCCAGGTCAGGATTCGGAAGAGGGATGTGCAGGGCTGGAACCCAGGGCCAGATGACAGCCTAGACTTGCAGAAGAAAGCAGGAGCACGAGGAGAGCAGGAGGAGGGAGCTTCCGTAAGGTGCAGGGGCCCAGCCACAGAATTAGGGGAGCCCTGAGGGCTCCTTACCTGCTCCGTGTCCCTTTCGTTCAGCGTGGGTAGGGGGGTCCGAGCGCTGGACATGGCGCCGGTATCTCAGGGGAGGGAACGGAGAAGCTTGGAGGAAGGTAGGAAAGGGAAGGCTAGGAGCCCGGCCGGGCGGGGCTTCTCACAGCAGGAGCACCCGCTGCATGGGCCCCGGCCGGGGGTGCGGGGAGGCCGGGCGATGGCTCACGCCAGCCCGGTGATGCGCCGCTCGGGCTAGGCCTAGCCGGCTCCGAGCGGCTCCGGACCGCACCCCCCCGACCCCCGGCTGGGTTGTGCCGCCTTTAGGCCGGGCCGCGCCGCTCCGCCTACTCTCAACCGCCGCAGCCGGCCGCCTGCCTCGCTCCTCCCCTGCCCTCAGCCGCACTGCTCCGCGCCCGACACACAGGCAGCCGCCGCCGGACCTGCTGCTCCCAACATGGCCGCCACCACCGCCAGCCCTCGGCTCTTTCCGCCGGCAAGAGCCGGAAACATCCGAAACAACTAGGAACGGGAGGGGGAAGAGCCTTTTCCTCTCGGCCCAGACTATGGGTGAATTCCGGAAACTACCGAAGAAGGTAATCCCCGGGGACGCGCGCACCTCCTAGATTCCGAAGACCACGGTTCGGCTCTGTTTACGGAAATCCACGAAGAGACTCCCCGCACCTCCAGAGCCAACCAGCAGCCACGCCTACCGCCCTTTCTCCACCCACTTGGAGCAGGCTTTCGGCAGTTTCCGGAAACAGCCGAAGAGGCTCCGCGTGTGCTAAGCCAGCCACGCCCCCCCGTCCGTCGCTCTGCCGGGAGCGGTAGTCAGCTATTTCCGGCAACACCCGAGAGCTGCCGAGGTTAAGAGTCTCTCTCTTCGTTTCTTTCCGTCAGTTTTCGTCTATTTTCAAACCTTGAACAGGCGTGGGTCACCTGTACCTGTTGTTTGACTTAGAAAATACAGCTATTAGCTGTTCCTACAACTGGTGTCCTTTGAGCCTAACGTCAACTTCCCATCCGCATGTTTGTCTGTTAGCTCATAAAACCCACCTTATCACTCAACCTATCAACATGTGAGTCAACTGCCAAATGTAGTGTCACCCTATTGCCCATCTCCTGCTTTGCACACCCGCCCATCTTCCGATTATCTTGGCTTCTAGATATCCTCCGTCAGCCGGATATCGAGTGAGTCCTCTTATTCCTCTGTAAGGCCTGGGACAGGCACCGGGTCGGACAGGCACCGACCGGATCAGCGTCCGTAAAACTTAATAGTGGATAGTGGATAGGCACACACCTTTAGGATACAGCTCAGTATTGAGAAAATGCTTGTGTAATCTTGAGGGCGTGGGATCACATAATAAAGGTCAGCAAAACAACTCAGTTTGGTCCTTGGGGACCTACATAGTGAAAGGAAAGAACCAAGTCTAAAATGTTCCGTGGGCATGCTACCTTATACACTAAATAAAAATACAAATAAAATAGATTTTTTTACGAGTGGGAGAGATGGTTCAGAAATCAAGAGGAAGGACTGGTTGCTCTCCCAGAGGACCGAGGATTAGTACCCAGCACCCATATGGTGGTTAACAACTGTCTAACTAGTTTTAGTGATTTGACACCTTCTGACTTCCACTAGATTGCACAGACCTACATACAGGGTAACCACTCATATACACATAAGTTAAATAAATAAATATTATATAATGGGCTGGAATGATGGCTCATTAAAAGCATTTACTATTTTCCAGAAAACCTGGTGAGGTCCCAGCATCCATATCAGGTGGCTGACTACCCCCTGTAACTTCTTGTCCAGAAGAACCGAAGCCCTCTGACCTCTACCAGCACCTGCATGCAAGTGATACACATAAACTAATAAAAGCACAAGCATATACACAGACAAATAAATAGTTCTTTAAATTACACATGATATTTCCTTTTCTGCTGTTGGTTTTGGTTCTATGACAAAGTTTCACTCTGTAGACCAGACTGACCAAGAACTCCTAGAGTGTGCCGGGCGTGGTGGCACACGCCTGTAATCCCAGCACTTGGGAGGCAGAGGCAGGTAGATTTCTGAGTTCGAGGCCAGCCTGGTCTACAGTGTGAGTTCCAGGATAGCCAGGACTACACAGAGAAACCCTGTCTTGAAAAACCAAAAAAAAAAAAAAAAAAAAGAACTCCTAGAGCTGCTTCTGCTTCCCAAGTGCTGGGATTAAAGGCGTACACCACCAAGTATTTGTTGTTGTTTTTGTTTGTTTTTTTTTCTTTTGTTTCCAAGACAGGGTTTCTCTGTATAGCCCTGGCTGTCCTGGAACTCACTCTGTAAACCAGGCTGGCCTCGAACTCAGAAATCTGCCTGCCCCTGCCTCCCAAGTGCTGGGATTACAGGCGTGCGCCACCACTGCCTAGCTCTGTTGTTTTGTTTTTGTTCTTTTGGAAACAGGGTATTAAGTAGCCCAGGCTTGCCATGATATGTAACCAAGGATGGTTGAACTCCTGATCCCCCACCTTCATTTCCTAAGCACTCTGATTACAGGTGTGTACTACCTTACCCAGCCCTAAATTATCTTTTAAAATATTCTTCTACGCTGTTTAAGTCTTTTGAAACCATTTCATTTTCATTTTCATTTCAAATCTCCCAAGACAAGCTCATGACAAAAGAATAGGTACTCGGCCGGGCGGTGGTGGCACACGCCTGTAATCCCAGTACTTGGGAGGCAGAGGCAGGCGCATTTCTCAGTTCGAGGCCAGCCTGGTCTACAGAGGGAGTTCCAGGACCGCCAGGGCTATATAGAGAAACCCTGTCTCGAAAAACCACAAAAAAAAAAAAAAAAAAAAAAAAAAAAAAAAAAAGAATAGGTACTCACTGAAAATAAGGATTCCTGGGGTTATAGGATAGTAGGAGAGCATTAATTAATTCCCATACCATGCAGGATGCCCTGGGGTCAATCTCTAGCACTAAAAATAAAATACAGACAACCAAAACAAAAGGATGCCTCAAGCTGAATATGGTGGTCTGTCCCTGTAATCTTAGTACGAGAGAAGCAGAGGCAGAATAGATGGTTCAAGGCCAGCCTGGTCTACATATGAGTTCCAGCACAAGCAGGGCTACACAGTACACCCATCTCTAAAACAAAACAAAAACACCATGAGCCAGGTGGTGGTGGCGCACGCCTGTAATCTCAGCACTTGGGAGGCAGAGGCAGGCGCATTTCTGAGTTCAAGGCCACCCTGGTCTACAGAGTGAGTTCCAGGACAGCCAGGGCTACACAGAGAAACCCTGTCTCGAAAAACAAAAACAAAAACAAAAACAAAAACACCAAGACAAGTGGCTGGCCAGGTGGCCCAGCAGTTACAAGCCTGCTGCTCTTCAGAGGACACGGGTTTGGTGCCCTGGCGGCTCACACAGCTCTTCTGGCCTCCATGGGCACAGTGTGTATGAGTATGCAGACTAGCAGGTAAAACTCTAAAAATAACAAAATAAAAAAATAAAACAAAAATTTAAAACACATTCCCTAGCAGAGCAAGGTGCCATGCTTTTAATCCCAGCACTTGGGAGACAGAGGCAGGCAGGTTTCTTGGTTTGAGGCCAGCTTGCTCTGCAGAATGAGTTCCAGGACAGCCAGGGCTAGCTACACAGAGAAACTTTGTCTTGAAAAACCAAAAAAAGAAAAAAGAAAAAAGAAAAAAAGAAAGAATGACTGGACCAGATCCCTTGAAGGTGTCTCTTTCCTTTTCTGAGCCTCGATTTCCCTATTGATAAGTGAGTTTGCTGAATTTAACAACTCTGAGGTCCTTTTCAGCTTCGGAGAGCTCTCAGCTCTTAACAGGAAGTCCATGTAGGACTTGAGACCACTCTTCCCGTTCCTCTGGAGTCTGTCTACCAGATCTGTCCATTCTGTGCTCAACATAAAACCACAGACTTGCTTAAAACATTATGCAACTTTTGTACGTGTCATTTTTATCTGTATCTTGACTATAGTTTTCTTTTTTAATAAGAAAAACTATAGTTTTCCTTTTTATATACACACCATAGATGTTCAGACACACCAGAAGAGGGTATCAGATCCCATTACAGATGGTTGTGAGCCACCATGTGGTTGCTGGGAATTGAACTCAGGACCTCTGGAAGAGCAGACAGTGCTCTCCAGTCCCGATTATAGTTTTCAAACATGGACTTTGTAGATGACAACACTGTTGAAGTCCCACGAAGCAGAGGCGTACCTCAGGATGATTTCTATTTCAAGCTATCCCTGCCCATGGTGCCATAGAAGCTGGAACTAGACCTCTGACCCTCACCCTAAGCTCAACAGGAGGGACAGAACCTGGACCCATGAATGTCAGGAAGCTGAAAGAGCTCCTGGGGTCACTGGAAAAGGGCTGACCAAATCACTCAGTGGCACCCAAGGATTGATCACAGCAAGAGCTGCGCAGGTGCAGGGAGGAGGAAGGAAGCATTTTGTGAGGCAAAGAAACCCACAGGATTCCAGGAAGCCTCCCCAGGCCCTCCCTCCACCAGCCCCACACAAGCACACCACCTCTGAGAAGGAAGGGGGGGGGAGCAGAGCTGTAGAGTGGTGGGGAAAGAAAGGGAGGGAGGCCATACCAGCCCCCACCCCAAATTTAAACATGAGAATGATCTGCCCTCTGGTGGCCAAAAGGAGTCACATTGCCGATCCTGTGCTAGATGTCACTTGTAGGACCTAAGTCTGAAGAGCAGGGAGGAAAGAGGAAGCTATGGAAGGGTAAAGGCAGACCCGGTGAGGTGAGGGAGCTCCTCCTGATCTTCCTCTTGGCCACTTCTCCTCCTCCTCTCACAAGCTGTCAAACCAATCAGCCCACCCAGACTCCCGATCCAGCCTCTGGACACAGCAGAATATCAAGTCTAATTCCCTTGACATTTGCACTAGGCTAGAACACTGTCCTCATCTGCCCAGCAGGCTTAAGGCAGGGTCACTCTGTGGGCCATTTACCTATGTGGTCACATGCAGCCCTGTTCTAGGAAGACCTTTAGGCTTGATTTAATGTAAAGTTGTTGTTTGTTTGTTTGTTTTCCAGACAGAGTTTTTCTGTATAGCCCTGGCTGTCCTGGAACTCACTCTGTAGACCAGGCTGCCCTTAAACTCAGAAATCCGCCTGCCTCTGCCTCCCCAAGTGCTGGGATTAAAGGCGTGCGCCGCCGCCACCGCCGCCGCCACCACCACCACTGCCTGGCAAGTTTTCCAACTTCATTTTGTCTGTCTTTTGTTTGTTTGTTTGTTTTTGAGACAGAATATCACTATGCAGCCCAGGCTATGTTGGAACTCACTATACAGACCACAGGCTGGCCTCAAATTCACAACAATTTGCCTGCTGAAGGCTATGACCAAACCAACCAACCAACCAACCAACCACCTTGTCTTCTTGTTCTGATCCTTCTTTTTGAGATTTGTGTTTGCATGTACATCTGAGCACTCTGCATGCCTGGTGCCCTCTGAGATCGGGAGAGGGTATTAGAGCTCCTGGAGCCGATGCTATGGGTGTCACGTTATGGATGGTGTATATATCATTCGAATGCTTGGAGCTGAATTCAAGTCCTCCGAAAAAGCGGTCAGTGCTCTTAAGTACTGAGCACTCTGTCCAGCCCCTTGTTGTTTTTTGTTTGTGTGTATGTGTATGTGTGTTTCTGTTTTTCTTTTTTTTAATATTTATTTATTATTATATCTAAGTACACTGTAGCTGTCTTTAGACACACCAGAAGAGGGCATCAGATCTCATTACGGATGGTTGTGAGCCACCATGTGGTTGCTGGGATTTGAACTCAGGACCTCTGGAAGAGCAGTTGGTTCTCTTAACTGCTGAGCCATCTCTCCAGCCCTCTGTTTTTCTTTTGAGAGAAAGTCTCTCTCTGTAGCCCTGGCTGTCCTAGAATTCACTATGTAGACCAGGCTGGCCTCAAATTCATAGAGATTCTCCTGCTCCTAAATCCCAGTGCTGGGACTAAAGGGGAGCACCTTCCACGCCTGGCTTGAAGGACAAGGTCTTTCCCTGGAACTGGAGTTCACATTAGCTGAGCTAGCTGGCCAACAAGTTCTAGGGACCTGCCTGTCACCACATCCTGGTGCTAAGGTTACAGATATGCTACCACATACTAATTAATGAGGCTTTGTATGTGAGCAGTGGGGATCTGAACTCAGGTCCCCATGCTGATGTGGCAACATCTGGCTGAGTTATCACCTCCTCAATCCCCATGCTCCTCATTTTCATTCTTAAGCAGTCCTGGTGGTAGGAGAAAGCTTTGCCCTGCATACCAGACTTGATTCAATATGGCCTCAAACTGCCTGGCTAAAACCCACTCTAAGTAAGTATCCCTGGTAGAGAGGTCGGCCTCACTCCTACATGGCCGAGGGGAAGCTCTGGTGCCACAGCTCAGTCAGGGCCGATCTTCCCTCTTACACTCCCATCATCTTCCACAGTTATTGCAAGATGCAGATCAGATGTCACCAGGTGAGTGGCTGCCTGAAGCTACCTTGTTCTTATTAAAAGTCACTGTTGCCTCATCTCTCTAAATCTTCAAACTCACTTGACACATCTTTACTGTGCAACTACTAGGAGTCAGGCACTGTCCTGGGCTCCTCAAGTATGCCAATGAACAAATGAAACTAAGCTTTGTGCACCTTGGGGCAAACTTTCCAATGAGGAGAAGACACATCAGAAACAAGCAGCATTCAGTGCTGTAGAAAACAAATAGAGGGCCAGGTGGTGGTGGCGCACGCCTGTAATCCCAGCACTCGGGAGGCAGAGGCAGGTGGATTTCTGAGTTCGAGGCCAGCCTGGTCTACAGAGTGAGTTCCAGGACAGCAAGGCTACATAGAGAAACCCTGTCTCGAAAAAAGAAAAAAAGAAAGAAAGAAAGAAAGAAAGAAAGAAAACAGAAACCCACTACCACCATCACCAAAGACTCAGGGAGTTGCTCAAATGGATCCAGAAAACAATGGAAGAGCCAGAGGATGGGTGGGGGGAGCTGGGGATGCTGTCTTTAGGACCTGACAGGGCTGTGGCATTCATGAACGCACACAGGGCCTGTACAAGATCAAACGAATGACTCCAGGCTATACTATGGCAGGCAGCACTGACTGGAGTTATGGGGTTAAAAAAAAAAAAGGTTGGGCAGTGGTGGTGCACACCTTTAATCCCAGCACTTGGGAGGCAGGGGTAGGTGGATTTCTGAGTTCGAGGTCAGCCTGGTCCACAGAGTGAGTTCCAGGACAGCCAGAGCTACACAGAGAAACCCTGTCTCAAAAAACCAAACCAACCAACCAACCAACCAACCAACCAAACAAACAAACAAACAAAAAAGCTGGTCACATCGTGCGCTTTTAATCCCAACACTCCGGGAGGCAGAGGCAGGCTGATTTCCATGAGTTTTAGGCCTACCTGGTCTAGTCAGAGCAGTCAGAGCTGTACAGAAAACTCTCTCAAAAAAAGAAAGAAAGAGAGAAAGAAAAAGAAAGAAAGAAAGAAAGGAAGGAAGGAAGGAAGGAAGAAAAAAGAAGAAAGGGGAGGGAAAGGGAGGAAAAAGGAAAAGGGAGAGAGGGAAGGAGGCCTGTCAAAGATGCCAGGGGAATGGGAGGGGAGAAGGGGAGGTGTGATCATGATACACTGCACTCATGTAAGACACTGTCGAGGAATAAATATAAATTCAAAAGAAAAATAGAAAAATAAGAATGCAGAAAACCAATAGATGGCGAGGAGCCAGCTGGAGCTTAAGAGCGCCTGCAGCACAAGAGCTAGAGCCGCGAGCTCACCCGCCGGCCATGCGCTCACCTTCATCTGCAGGAGGGCAGAAACAGGTCCATAGGGCCGGCCACCTCCGCCAGCTCTGGTTCAGTGAGGAGAGACCCTATCTCAAAGGAATAAGGTCTAGAACTGATATCCTTTGGCCTTTGTGTGTGAGCCTAAGTTGACATGCCTCCGTAGTCAGGTGTATTTACTACACTCACACACACACACACACCCCACACTCACACACACATACCACACTCACACACACCAAAAATACACACACACCACACATCACATTCACACACACACACACCACACTCACATATACTACATTTACACACACCACACTCATACACACACACCACACTTACACATACTAAAAATACACATGCACACACACCACTTACACAACACACACACAACACACTCATCTATTCACACATACCACACTCATATACACCACACTCATACACTCACACACACCACACTCACACTACACACACACCACACACACACACACACACCACACTCACATCACACCACATACACCACACACACACACACACACACACCACACTCACACCACACCACACACACCACACTCACACCACACCACATATACCACACACACACACACACTACACTCACACATATCACATTCACACACACACACACACACACACACATACCGCACACACTCACCACACTCACACACACTACACACACACACCATTCACACATACCACACTCACACACCATACACAGACATAGACAGACAGACAGACACACACACACACACACACACCAAAACAAAACAGAAGCTGCATATGCGGCTCCATTGGCACAGGCTCAGGGTTCAGGCCCCAGCACGTCATAAACCCAGAACTGTGGTAGACTTCTATAATCCTAGGACTTGGGAAATAGAAACAGGAAGAGCAGGAAATTAAGGCTCCTTTACATAGGGAGCTTGAGGCCAACCTGGTGCTACATGACACTGTTTCAAATCTCCCCTTCAACACACACACCACCACCACCACCACCACCACCAACAGCAGCAGCAGCAGCAGCAACAAATCAACCAACCATAAAGAACCAACCAAGACGTGTCAGTGTTTCCGAGTGAGAATACAACGCAAGTTGCAAGACTGACATCTGTTTGTTTACAGTTTGATAGGGGATCTGCCGAGCTGCTAAACTCCAGTGTCCTTAGCCCCAAGTGGCAACACTGAAGTTACTGAAAGCTTCGCTGAGATGGTGACATTTGAAAAAAGACTTCAAAAAGCTGAGTGTGGGGGCTCATTCTTATAATCCTTATACTGGGGAGGGAGAGAGGCAGGAGGATCAGGAGTTCAATGCCATCCTTATCTACAAGGATTAGGGATCAGCCTGGGCTACTTGAGATCCTGCCTCAAAACAAAAACAAAATTAAACAAACAGATAAACAAAGAACAACAAACCCAAAGCAAACTTTAGGAAGCCGAGGTGCTGGGCGGTGATGGTGTATGCCTGTAATCCCAGCACTTGGGAGGCAGAGACAGGTGAATTTCTGAGTTCGAGGCCAGCCTGGTCTACTGAGTTATAGGACAGCCAGGGCTACACAGAGAAACCCTGTCTCGAAAAACAAAACAAAACAAAACAAAAAAAAAAAAAAAAAAAAAAGAGGGAACGCAGTACACAGGCCCTGGGGCAGGGGCGTGCCAGGCCATTGAAGAAGAGAAAGGCCAGTGAGCTTAGAGCCCAGTGTTGCTTAATTTTTGTCACTTTGACCCAAGTTAGGGTCATCTAGGAAGAGAAACCTCAATCGAGAAAATGCCTCTGTCATCAGAAGATTGCAGGCAATAGGACATTTTCTCGATCAATGGTTGATATAGGAGGGTCTAGCCCAGGGAACGGCGCTAAATCTACACGAGTGGTCCTGAGTTAGATTAGAAAAACAAGCCGGAACTGGGCAGGGTAGCGCACACCTTTAGTCCTAGCGCTCGAAGGCAGAGCAGGTGGATTTCTTTTTCTTTTTTTTTCTTTTTTCAAAAAAGATTGTTTTTATTGGATATATTCTATATTTACATTTCATTTCCCTTTTTTTGTTTCCCCACCCCCTAAGGTCCCACATGCCCTTTCCCCTCCCCCTGCTCCCTCATCCACCCCTTCCCACTTCCCAGCAGGTGGATTTCTATGAGTTCAAGGCCAGCCTGGTCTACAGAGGGAGTTCTATGACAACCAAGCTTTTACACAGAAAATCCCTGTCTCAAAAAGACAAAAGGAAGAAAAGGAGCTGAGCCAACCACAGGAGACAAGGCAGTAAGCCCTCCTCCGTGGCCTCTGCTTCAGTTCGGATCCGAGGTTCTTGCTTTGAATTCCTGACCTCCTTCATGACGGACTGTGATTAGGAGGAGATAAATAAGCCCTTTCCTTTTCTAGTTGCTTTCTTTTTCTTTTTCTTTCTTTCTTTTTTGTTTTTTGTTTTTTTTTTTTTGTTTTGTTTTTTTGTTTTGTTTTTCGAGACAGGGTTTCTCTATGTAGCCCTGGCTGTCCTGGAACTCACTCTGTAGACCAGGCTGGCCTCGAACTCAGAAATCCTCCTGCCTCTGCCTCCCAAGTGCTGGGATTAAAGGCATGTGCCACCACCGCCCGGGCTTCTAGTTGCTTTCTTTAATAAAAAAAAAACAAAACAATACACAGCAATAGAAAGCAAACTAAAGCCGGGTGTGGTGGCGCATGCCTGTAATCCCAGCACTTGGGAGGCAGAGGCAGGCGGATTTCTGAGTTTGAGGCCAGCCTGGTCTACAGAGTGAGTTCCAGGACAGCCAGGACTACACGGAGAAACCTTGTCTCAAAAAACCAAAAAAAAAAAAAAAAAAAAAAAGGAAGAAAGCAAACTAAGACACGCCCCGGGGCCAGGTACTTAACAGAAGAAGCCAGAAAGTGATGGGGAGCCAGGCTGGGGCCACCACTTTGCCTTAGTACTTGATGAGTAGTTGCCTAGTAACATGATCTGACTAGATTCTGGGTTGAGTCTAGGGGAAGGGACCCAGCAAGAGTAGCCACTTAGAGGGCAGGAGGCAGGAAGGAGGTTTTGACACTCACTCTGGGAACAGGACCATAGCTGGGAGCAGGCGTTGGCAGTGGGAGTGAAGCCAGGCAGATAAACAGACAAGAGAAAACAGGAGCCTGTCTCAGTGGGCATCTCTCGGGCTGGCTGTTAACTTCTAGTTAAACATCCTTGAAGCTACAGATAGATTGTTGCTGCTGTGTCAGAAACTGAGGCACCGGGGTGTTTCTCCACCTATGTGCACGAAGGGCCAGCATTCTCACGAGATCTGACATCACTTCTATTATGGCTTTGACCCCATATCCCTTTCATACACTTTTCTAGAGGATCATGAGTAAATATATATTTACACACACACACACACACACACACACACACACATTTTCTTTTTTGGTTTTTTTCGAGACAGGGTTTCTCTGTGTAGTCCTGGCTGTCCTGAAACTCACTCTGTAGACCAGGCTGGCCTCGAACTCAGAAATCCGCCTGCCTCTGCCTCCCAAGTACTGGGATTACAGGCGTGCGCCACCACGCCTGGCTCTACACACACATATATTAAAAAGGAGATCTGATCCACCATAATTTTAGAAGGAAAAGGGTTACCTTATCCAATGAATATGCCACCTACCTGTTGTGGATAGCCCTGGGCTAGTACTTTGATGTTAATTCCACTCCTCAGAGGGGCTGCAGATGAGGAGTTCCCTTGTGAACCATCTCCCCACCTTGACTTTTCAAATAAAGGCTTGATTGGGCAGGAGGAAAGTGGGAGGAGCAGAGTCTAGGGGAGGAGCTACGGGGTATAAAACAGGAGGAGGAGCAATGAGGAGGAAGAAGAGAAGAAAAGGGGAGAGAGAAACGGTTAAAGAGAACCGGAGAGGCGGCAGGGAGAGAAGCTCAGGACCTAGAGAAACTGCAAGTTATATGGGATAAAATAGATTGAAACAGAGTAGTAGAGTGGGAGGCCTGCCCAGTCTAGGCTTGTAGCTTGTTTTGTTAACCGCTGAGTTGAGCTTTCTTTCACCGGGGAACTGGGTTGGAAACTTAGTAGCAACACCTACCTCCTAAATATAAAATACCTCAAGAGGGCTACTGTGAAGTGGCTCACAGCCATTTGTAACAGGATCCGATACTCTGTTCTGGTGTGTCTGAAGACAGCTATATTGTACCTATATAAATAAAATTTAAAATAATTAAATTAAAAAAAAGAGGGCTAGTGTGATTGCTCAGTGGGTAAGGGTACTTCCTCCCGAGCTTGATGACCTACGTTTGAGTCATATGGTAGAAGGAGAGAATTGCCTCCCACAAGTTGTCCTTTAGCCTGCACATGCATATACAGAGCATGTGCATATACACACCACATGCACATATACACAGAGCATGCACATATACACACAGCATGTGCATATACACACAGCATGTGCACATACACACAGCATGTGCACATACACACAGCATGTGCACATAACACACAGCATGTGCATATGCACACAGCATGTGTTCAGGCACACACAGCATGTGCATATAACACAGAATGTACACACACAGTATGTGCACACACACAGTATGTGCACAGGCACACAGCACATGCACATATACACATAGCATGTGTACATACATACACATCGTGTGTACATACACACACAAATACATTTTATATTAAAAAAAAAAACCTTATGCCGGGCGTGGTGGCGCACGCCTGTAATCCCAGCACTTGGGAGGCAGAGGCAAGCAGATTTCTGAGTTCGAGGTCAGCCTGGTTTAGAGTGAGTTCCAGGACAGCCAGGGCTATACAGAGAAACCCTGTCTCGGAAACAAACAAACAAACAAAACAAAAAAACCCTTTAAGGCCCAGGTGTGGTGGCACTTGACATTAATCCCACACTCTGCAAAGGGAGGCAGATCTCAGTGCGTTCAAGGCTAGCTTGGTCTACATAACAAGTTCTAGCCCATCCAGGGCTATATAGTGGGATCCTTGTCTCAAAAAACAAACAAACAAAAAACAAAAAAAACCACACACACACACACACACACACACACACACACACACAAACAAACAAAAATGCCTTAATGATCCCTAACTGAGATATTAGAAAGGTGACTCAGCTGTTGAGAGCACTGGTGGCTCTACCTGAGGACCCAGGTTTGGTTCCCAGAATCTACATCATGGCTCACAACTGTCTCTAACTCCAGTCTTAGGAGATCCAACCCCTTTTTCTGTCCTCTGAAAATATATACTCATTCTCTATAGCAGAGCACCACTGGGTCCCCTCACTTTGGAGTAACCCACTCTTAACAGTGTTTGCTTCTTTAGCGTTGAGAAAGAAACGGTAGGTACAATGATCTATGTCTTTGCACGCCTTTAATTCCAACACTTGGCAGGGAGAGGCGAGCAAATCTCTGTGAGTTTGAAGCCAGCCCAGTCTACATACCGAGTTGCAGGACAGCCAGGGTTACATCGATGTATAAACAGTGAAGCCCTGTCTCAAAAAAAAAAAAAAAAAAAAAAAAAAAACCCAATAAACAAAAGCAACACCCCAAAAGAAACCCCTCCAATCATCTATGTCTCATGACTAAAGTCTTTTCTTCCCGGAGACAGGAACGGACTGGCGAGGCACCTTAGTCATGCACACCTTCCAGCTTATCAATTGGACACAAAACGATCAGAAATTTACCACCATTACTGGTAGTAAATGGAACCAGCCTGGGCTATGTAAGATTGTCTCAAAAGAATAAGGACCTAAGAGACATTTTTTTTTTTCGAGACAGGGTTTCTCTGTGTAGTCCTGGCTGTCCTGGAACTCACTCTGTAGACCAGACTGGTCTCGAACTCAGACATTCGCCTGCCTCTGCCTCCCAAGTGCTGGGATTGCAGGCATGTGCCACCACCGCCTGGCTTCTAAGAGACATTTTTAACAGGAAGAGCCAAGCCATGATGAGCTCCCCCTGGCCGATGCTGGAGAGGTAGTGCCACAGACTTTCTTGGTAGAGTAGCTGTGGGAATGTCCCAGCTTCCTCAACCAAATAAACAAAACGAAACAGGATGAATCTAACCGCATGCGCGCAGCTGCCTTTCACAGCAACTGTGCTGGGATCAAGAAATGGAGAGTCAGGCTATCCTAAGCTCAGGACAAGGCACCTAGGAACTGATCTGATCTGTCCCAGCCCCAGCTGGAAGGAGGCAAGAAGCCAAGGGTAGGCAAGGGTGCTGGAGTAGATGTGTTCTGTTGCATCTGCTACACTGCCACCCTCCTGGGCACTCTCAGAGGAGCAGGCGACAGTCCTGAATTAACCTCTCGTCAGCAGTCAGCTAGCTGCCAGGTATGGTGGCTCATGCCAGTAATTCTAGCCCTTAGGGAGGGTAAGACAAGAGGACCGACGGCTGTTAGCTTGAGGCTAGCCTAGGTTACATAGTAACACCTTGTCTCAATGAAAACTAGGTGGGAGGGAGCGTGCTGGGGACGTATAGCTCCGGCAGCTGAGCAGCCTGCGCAAAGCCTTGAGTTCCATCTCCAGAGCAGACAAGTGGGCATGGTGCTTTATGCCTGTGAGCCCAGCACTTGGGAAATGCACGGAGAAAGTTCAGAAATTAGAGGTCATCCTGGGCTATGTATCAAGTCGGAGACCAGCCTGAGTTATATAGGACCCTATCTCAAAAGGGGGCAGGAGGCTGGTAAGATGGCTCTGCTACCTGGTAAGACACCTGCTGCCAGGCCTGACAACCTGACATAGGGCACATACACAGACGCACACACAGTATGTAGACAGATTTTTGTTTGTGTGTGTGTTTGTTTTTGTTTTTTCTTTTATTTTTTGGATTTGGTTTTTTCGAGACAGGGTTTCTCTGTGTAGCCCTGGCTGTCCTGGAACTCACTCTGTAAACCAGGCTGGCCTCCAACTCAGAAATCTCCCTCCCTCTGCCTCCCAAGTGCTGAGATTAAAGGTGTGCGCCACCATGCCTGGCTCAATAAATCTTTTTTTTTTGTTTTGTTTTGTTTTGTTTTGTTTTTCGAGACAGGGTTTCTCTGTGTGGTCCTGGCTGTACTGAAACTCACTCTGTAGACCAGGCTGGTCTCGAACTCAGAAATCCGCCTGCCTCTGCCTCCCAAGTGCTGGGATTACAGGCGTGCGCCACCACGCCCAGCTTCAATAAATCTTTTTAAAAAATTAAATCTGGGGGGAGGGGGGGAAAGGACTTATGGGACATAGGGTGAAGGGGAAACTGGGAAAATGGGAATGCCTTCGAAATGTAAACAAAGAATATAGAAAATTAAAAAAAAAACGTAAATAAAGCCAGGCGGTGGTGGCGCACGCCTGTAATCCCAGCACTTGGGAGGCAGAGGCAGGTGCATTTCTCAGTTCGAGGCCAGCCTGGTCTACAGAGTGAGTTCCAGGACAGCCAGGGCTACACAGAGAAACCCTGTCTCGAAAAAACCAAAAAAAAAAAAAAAAAAAAGTAAATTAAAAAAAAATTAATTAATTAATTAACTCTGTTTCTGTTTATTTTATTTACTTTTTTGTTTTTTGTTTTGTTTTGTTTTGTTGAGAAAGGGCTTCTCTGAATAGTCCCGGCTGTCCTGGAGCTCACTCTGTAGGCCAGGCTGACCCCCCCTACTCACATCTGCTTGCATCTGCCTCCCCAGTGCTGGGATTAAAACCATGATCCACCACTACATTGCAAAAAATACCTTTTTTAAAAGTGTGAAAATTGTGATTTATTGAAGAATCAATCTCTTAGAGATGTAAACAGAAATACTTGCAGATGAAACCATGCTTGGTATACGCCTTAAAATATTCTAAAGAATCACAGTAGACAAGATATGGACCCAGCTTAGAGACACAGCCACAAATGGATGGATAAAGAAACTGGTTGGGTGCAGTGGCTTGCTGAAAGTAATCCCAGAATTCAGGGCACTGAGGCAGGAGGACTGTCATAGGCTGGAAGCCATCATGGACTACAGAGCAAGTTTCAGGCTAGCCTGGGCTACACAGTGAGTTCTAGTCTCAGCTACAGACAAGAATAAACAAGAAACCTAATTCTTTGTGTTAGGATTCTGTCTAAGCTCCACCCCACAGTTACCCGGCAACAGCCAGGTAGGCCCCTCCCCACAGTTACCCGGCAACAGCCAGGTAAGCCTGGCCCACTATAAAAGGGGATGCCTCTCTTACTCTCACACTCTCCCATCCTCTCTCTTGCCCCCTCTTGGGCTCTCCTTCTCTCCTCCCACCTGGTCATGGCCGGCCTCTGCTTCTCTACTCTCTCCCTCTCTGCCTTTCTCTGCCTCTACTACCCTCTTAACTCCCATCCCATGCCCTGAATAAACTATTCGATGCTATACGGCTGTGTGTCTGCTCCCTCAGGGGGAAGGGATACCTCAGCATGGGCCTGCTGAGGCACCACCTCCCCCACACCACCGCAGAACATATTTTCTAACCTCATTCTCTTTTTATGATCACAACACTTTGTATCTAACTCAAGAAAAAATAAGTTAATTAAAAATATCCAGGAGTTGGGCACGGTGGCCCAGGCCTTTTAGTGCCAGCACAGAGGAGGCAGAGGCAGGTGCATCTCTGTGAATGTGAGGCCAGCCTGGTCTACACAGTGAATTCTAGGCTAGCCAAGGCTACATAAAAAGATCCTGTCTCAACAAAACAAAACTTAGGATAAACAAAGCGCTCTTTGTTTTGTTTTGTTTTTTGTTTTTTCGAGACAGGGTTTCTCTGTGTAGCCTTGGCTGTCCTGGAACTCACTCTGAAGACCAGGCTGGTCTCGAACTCAGAAATCTGCCTGCCTCTGCCTCCCAAGTACTGGAAATAAAGCGCTCTTTCTTCAAGCTGGTTTCCTACCTAGCGTGCATTCGTTTCCCCGGTCTCCCCCAGGAAGTCACACCTGACACCAGGCTTTGTCTGGCTCCTTCCTGGTTCTGCTCTGTAGAACCCTGTGGCATAAACGGTTACTCAGCAGAGGGTCTGGAGAGCTTTGATTTCAACCAGCTCAGAAGGAACCCAGTTGTGTGAGTGTGAACTGGGAGCACTGTCAATATGCAGCGATTCCTACCAACTATCCCACCCTGGTGAGGGGCTGTGAGTGAGTCTGTGGGTACTTTTCTCAGAGATAAGTTGCTCCCCCAGGAGAATGTGGGTGTCGTGGTGACTGAACAGTAGAGAGAGTACAGAGGGGCAGGTGGGAGTCTGAGACGGGAACCCCATCTTTATGTCCTGCCCTGTGTGAGGTGATTCCACCGGTTAGCCACTGTGTACCCTCCAGAGCTACTGAATGGAGGCAGAGATCGCAGAGGGAGCTAGAGCTGGAGGGCAAGGCTACCCCGGCCCCAGGAGCCACCTCTGAAGAAAGGGTTGGGGGAGTAGGAGACTGTCCCCTGACGTCCTGGGCTTGGCTGCCAACCACTGTCACCTGGTCACCTTCCTACACCTACAGTGAGCCCCTCCAGCTGGCCCTGACAGGTAGAGTACGATTGATCGAATGCCAGGACGAGGAAGCAACAGTGCAGGTGCTGGAGACGGAGGCGGGGGATCTGAGCTTGGGGTTCTGATCCTTTCACTTGCCTTGGCAGACAAGTCCCCATGCCCCTCTCCCTTTACTCCGTTTCCTAGCCTGTACAATGGGCACAATATAGGGTGACTCATGACAAAACCAGGGTAGGTGTTCAGTGTCCCAAGATCCTAGCAGTTGTCTGTTCCTGGAATCCCTCACTAGTATTTGTGGAATCTCAACCCCACAGAGTGGTCATCCTGTCACCTGCTGTGACTGGGGGTAGGGAGGGATTCCAAGACTTGAGGTATTGATTCTGGCGACAAGAAGGCCAGAGGTCTATTCTTTCTTTGGAGGCTGGTACATCTGTTTCCATGCAGAGCATTTGGCATTGTGAAGGCCTTGGGCTGAGTAACCCCATGCTCCCTAGTTTATGTGGCCTTTGGGAGGTGAGCTGGTGAATGTTTCCAAAGGGTTGGTGGACACAGGGAATTCAAAAGCCCTTCAGAGACCCTCTCTCATCCCAGTCCTATCTTCTGTGAGAAATTTTTGTTTTTGTTTTTGTTTTTTTTGAGACAGAGTCTTTACATAGCCTTGACTGGTCAGGACTCACTATGTAGACCAACCTGCCTCCACCTCCCCAGTCCTGGGATTAAAGTTTTCCTTAACAAAGTTAGGCAAGCACTTCCTCTTCCCCATGGTACTTTCTAGCCAGTCACTTCAGACTGTGAAGTGGAGCTCCAGACTGAGGTAGGTGAACACTGCCTCCCTCAAACACTACCCTGGGGAAGTTTGGGTGGGATGAGAAGGCAGTGTTGTGGCGGCAGGACAAAGGGCAGGAAAGCACTCAGCGGGAGGCTTTCCATTCAAGGTGGGTCCTCTTTTCCCCTTTGTTGACCTCCTGGGGCTAGTTATAAACCTTACTCTTCTCAAGCTTAAACCTGCTTGCTGGTTATTCTGTGCAGTTGTGTCCTTGACACAGAGAATAGAGAGAAATATCAGTCACTCTCAGTAAATTCCAGGCTCTGTGTGTAAAGAAATACTATCTAGGGGTTGGAAGAACGCTCACTGGGTAAGAGCACTGACTAGCTCTTCCAGAATTTCTGGGCCCAGTCTCTCTCCCTCCCATGTCTGCTCACAACTCCAGATCTGATACCCTCTCCCGGTTTCCTCAGGTACCAAACACCTATGTAGTACATACATTTATACGCATTAAAAATGTTTTAAGAAAGATTATTTAGCAGTCAACAACTTTATTATTTAGGAGTGGCTGGTAAGAATTTAAGGGTCAGGCGTAGTGACTCAATCTGCAATCTCAGCAGTGGAGGCAGGAGAGTTGGCAAACAAGTTTGAGGCCAGCCTGGGCTACCTATGAACACCCCCCCACCCCCCACCCCCACCCCGAACTCAGAACTGAGAAATGGCAGAGAAAGACAGTAGCTTAGCCAAGGCAGCTGTGACTGACAGGACACCAGAACTGTCAACCCCACAGCTGGGGGACCCACAGGCTCTAATGAGTCCTTCAGCCACTCTCTCCAGTTTCCCCAGGGAGCCCACTTGCCAACAGGGCAGCCTATCCCAGGTCTGAAAGAACAGACGCTCCCACACTACTCATAGTCTGGATAGCATATGCCATCATAAACTCAGCAAGCAAGGTAGCAACATCCTTGCATTATGTGAGAGCTCGCAGCCAAGCCCAGAGAGTGGCGTGTATATATATGTATACCATGCATGCAAGTG
Organism: Apodemus agrarius; assembly: GCA_964023405.1. Taxonomy (NCBI): domain Eukaryota; kingdom Metazoa; phylum Chordata; class Mammalia; order Rodentia; family Muridae; genus Apodemus; species Apodemus agrarius. The sequence goes on from OZ030005.1 coordinate 144,513,960, forward strand.
CTCAGGAGGCCAGAAGGCTATCCGGTCCCCGCAGAGCTGGACTTACAGGTGGTTGTGAACCACCTGATGTGGTACCGGACATCAAACTTAGATCCTCTGGAAGAGCAGCCAGTGCTTTTAATTAATTAACCAGAGCCATCTCTCTAGCCCAGTTTTTCAATTTTTTTTTTTTTTTTTTTTTTTTTTTTTTTTGAGACAGGGTTTCTCTGTGTAGTCCTGGCTGTCCTGGAACTCACTCTGTAGACCAAGCTGACCTCGAACTCAGAAATCCGCCTGCCTCTGCCTCCCAAGTGCTGGGATTATAGGCCTGTTTTTCAATTTTAAAAATCACTTTTATTTCTGTCTGTCTTGTGTATGCGGTGGCCAAGAGTGTCAGATCCCCTAGCGCTTGAGTTACAGGCATAAAGGATCACTTAATGTGAGTTTCAATGTTTTTTTTTTTTTTTCGAGACAGGGTTTCTCTGTGTAGTCCTGACTGTCCTGGAACTCACTCTGTAGACCAGGCTGGCCTCGAACTCAGAAATCCGCCTGCCTCTGCCTCCCAAGTACTGGGATTAAAGGCGTGTGCCACCAATGTGAGTTCCAATGTTAAAAAGCAGTACTTTTTTTTTTAAGATTTATTTAAAAAAAAAAAAGATTTATTTTACATACATGAATACACTGTTGCTGTCTTCAGACACACCAGAAGAGGGCATTGGAGCCCATTACAGATGGTTGTGAACCACATTTGTGGTTACTGGGAATTGAACTCAGGACCTCTGGAAGAGCAGTCTGTGCTCTTAACCAGAGCCATCTCTGCAGCCTGGTTTTTTATTTTTTGTTTTAAAGATAGGGTTTTTCTGCATAGTTCTGGTCATTTTTAGACCAGGCTGGCCTCAGACTCACGAGATCCACCTGTCTCTGCCTCCCAAGTGCTGGGATTAAAGGAGTGCACCACCACGGCCAGCTGCCAGCATCCTTAACCATAAGCCAAGCCATCTCTCTCTCTCTTTTTAAGATTTATTTATTATTTAATGTAAGTACACTGTAGCTGTCTTCAGAAGAGGGCATTGGATCTCATTATGGATGGTTGTGAGCAACCATGTGGTTACTGGGAATTGAACTCTGGACCTCTGGAAGAACAGTCAGGGCTCTTAACCGCTGAGCCATCTCACCAGCCCTGCCATCTCTTTAGCTCCCTCACTCCCCATGGCTTTGTGAGACTCTGAAGACTGGGCTGGTCTCAGAACTCTGTCTGCCTCCTGAGTACTGGACTGAGGTGTGTGCCACAGTACCTGTGTCTGAATACAAATGCAGGAGTACCACTGTGCCGGTATGCCAGGCACACAGAGCTCAGAGGACGCCTTCCACACATCTCCTTCCACCATATGAGTTCTGGAAAGGGAACAAACTTTTGGGAAGGTCATCAGATTTGTACACCATGAGCCATCTTACCAGCCCTCTTACATCAGATCACCAACCAGAAAGGACCATGAGAACTCTCAATTTGAAGCTAGTTGACTTAAATACAAGACAACCTCAAAGTCACTGAGCCCCTTACCCTGAAGGGTGTTAATTCTATTTTTTCCTGTTGTAACTGAACTGTCAGGCTGTGCATGGTGGAGAACACCTAGAATCCCAGCACTTGGGAGGATGATCATGAGTCTGAAACAGCCAGAGAATCTCAAAAAGAAAAAAAAAAAAAAGCCAAAATTGAGTCATTAACTAAATGAGAAAAAGGTCACACAGAATGGACACCTAGAGACCAACATGGCATTTGACATTTATTGAGCACTTATGTGCCAAGCCCTATGCAGGGCACCAGAAATATCAAGTCAATGCAATCTGGTCCCTGCCCCACAAAATTCACAGTCTAGGACAAATCTGGTTCATACAACAACAAAGGGACATTTGGATAATCATTTTACAACACAATCTTTTATGAGTTTCCTCACTACTTTGTGAGAGATACAACATCTTAAAAACAAGTTGGCTAAATGTAAAGTCACACAATTACAGGGACAGAAACCACCCGCAATGTCAACACAGTGCTTTCAGAGACAGTTTACATCTACAGTCTCTTTAGGGAGCATACAGATTGTGCCGACCTGCAGAAACAGGTATAGACTCAGGTGTCCTGTGGCCCACACAATGGCTGGGACATTCTGGACATGAGGGACCTTGCACCTTTATCTCCTGCATCTACTTCATTTCTGTCTCTTCTCCAGGGGAAAGGACCTTCTCCATTCTTGGGCTCCTCCTGAGAATATCAGATGACTTAAAAGGCTCAATTCTCAGCACTCTAGTATGAGATCTCTGGCCTACGAAATAGTAGTGTAAGCAAGCATATAGCATACCCTAACTCTTCCTGATGGAGGTGAGGCTTCCACTTTACCTTCCCTTAAGTCTCCATAATTACCAGGAACAGTCAGCAGTGTGGGTGGGGTGGTCTCACCTCACTATACCTCCTGGGGATTCTGAACAGGACAATGGAATCTAGGATTTGAGAGTGAGCAATATGGGATGTTCATTTTCACCCCAAGTGCAAAAGCCCACAGATTAGGTCTATGCAGAGATAGACCTAATCAGGACACCTCAAGCTCAGGACACCTAAAATCTGCAGAGCCCAGGCAGACTTGGGTTGAGGCTGGGGAATAGGGGTGAATTGTGTAGTGTAGGGTACAGCCCTTTGAAAAAGCAGGGATGTGCCACCATCATATTACAGAGGAGGTGTCTATGCAGGCTGGCCAGGATTAGGCCCCAATAACTCTAAGCTCTTTGGGTATGAGTGTCCCCAGCCCCATAGTAACTTTGCTTGGACAGAGGCCTACCAGGTGAATCAGTAGGTCAAGTAAAGAAAATGGGTCTCTCAGGTGACTGATACCAAGTTAAAACAGATCCTGAGTCCAAGCACGCTCTGAGTCCAAGCACGCTCTCCTCTGGGCTCATTGCTGCTTCGCCCTGGACAGGGGTCTCTGGCTTCCACCTGGGACTACTTTTCAGTTTCCTGTCCCTTGAGCTGCTCTAAGAAGCCTCCCTTTTCCCCAATGACAGCCCACACAGAACTTTTAATAAAAAAAAAATAATTTATTGTCAACAAAGGCAATATATACAACAGGACAATGGATGCAACAGGACGACAGGTAAAAGGGACAGTAACGGGAGCCCTCGGCAGGGGGAGGTGGTAAGAGGTAATGGAGGCCTCCTGTTGTAGGAGCCAGAAGTGGGGGAGGAAAGGTGTCCCCCGAGGTAGTGGGACTCAGTTCAAACCCCATCATGACCACCTCTGCATAAGGCACTATGCCAGGGGAGAATGGTGGGGTGCTTAGAGGAAGGAGGAGGCATGGGGTCAGAAGACAGGTCAGCGAAGGATTGGGGAAGGTGTTCTCCCCAGGCCCAATGCCTTACACCCAACAACCTGAGCCACCTCTGCCTACCTCAGGCTGGGCCAAGGGCAGGCATTTTCTAGTACCCCGATGTGACAGTGATTTCCCCCTCCCCCCTCCACATTGTCCTGGCACCTGGTTTTAAAAACTCTCTATCAGGTGGCCAAGCTGGGCAGATCTGAGATTTAAGCCAATGGGGAATAACTACCTCCTCCCGCCCACCTTTCCTTCTTCCCACCCCTCCCTCTCTAGAAAACTGAATACCTATACTCCACTTCCTGCCTCTGGTTGTCCCTTAACAGTGGCACTGGATTCTGACAGAACTGTGGGCCAGTCTGGGTTGTCACCTGGTCCCACCCGCTTGGTGCCCTGGGGGTGCTTGGACCAGTCCTGTAAGAGGCTGACGGCTGGTGGTTCCTCCATCCGAACACGGATAACCTGGAGATCCAGTGTCCCACGGAGCCCCGGAGGGGAGGCTGGGAAGGGATGGGAGCAGAGAGCACAGTCAGACCTTCCAACAGGCCCCAAAACTGCAAACCATACCAGACTAACAGGGCTTTTCGCTTTTCCATAGCCCAGTGTCTTATCCTGGGAAAAGTCCAAGGAAAGCACAAGGCTTGCTCTTAATCAACCAGGAGTGTCTGGCCTTACAGCTCCTTAGGCACAGAGCAAGCATTGAATGCAGATTCTGCCCTGTGTATCTAGCATATGGGTTCACAGGGCCCATGATGTCGCTCACTCTCCAACGTCTATCTTCAAGACTGCACATAGAAGTGATACGGTAGGGAACGCCCAAAGAAGTCTAGACCTGGCTTTGGCTGCAGAGCACAGAGAGATAAGGCAGAGCATATACAGCACAGTCACCCTGAGTTAGTGCCGCCCCGGCTTTGCTGAGGCCTTCATCCAGGGTCCACATCCTTTGAGTTGATAGGTCTCACAGTCAAGTATCTTAGTAAGTGGTGAAGGTACTGAGAATGGCAAAGCTAGGCCTCCAACTAGGGCACGGTAGAGACACAAAAATGGCCTTGACTTTGGGCCCATGCAAGTGATATATGGCAAAGCAGTCCCAGCACTTGGGAGGCAGAGGCAGGCCACCTCTGGCCTCATCAAGGCCGTGGCCCATTGGTTAAGGGTACTGGCTGCTCCTCCAGAGGACTCCAGATCAACTCCCAGAACCTACGTGACAGCTCATACCTTTCTATAACTCCAGTTTCAGAGTTTCTAATACCCTTACACAGATACACATGCAGCCAAAACACCAATAAACATTAAATAAAAATAATTAAGAGACCAGTCTGATCTTAGAAAAAAGAAAAAGAGACTTCAAGTTCAACTACTGAAAAGAAGGGGGAAAAAGCCAGACAGTGCTGACAGAAGCCTTTAATCCCAGCATGAAACGAGAGGCAGACAATTTCTGATTTTTTTTTTTCAAGAAAAAAATTTCCCCTATACAATTTAAGACAGGTATGATTTTGATGTTTTGTTTTGTTTCTTTTCCTGGAGTTTAAAATTATTCATGAGAAAACAAGATAAGCATGGTGACCCACACCTTGAATGTCAGCACTTGGGAAGCAGAGGCAGAAGAATCTCTGAGTTTGAGGCCAGCTTATCAATGCTTCACAGTGAGTTTCCCAACAGCCAAATCTATGTAGAGACCCTGTCTCAAGAACAAAACAGAACTGAGAATACAGGAAGTGCCGTGGTAGAGCACTTGCCTGGACAATTTTAAGTTCTGGGTTCAGTCCACATAGAGGGACTCATCAACCAGGTGTGGACGACATACACACTCTTAACTCCAGCCATGGGAAGGTGGAGAAGGAAAACAGTAACCCAAAGTTCAAGGCCTGTATGGGCAACTGAGTGAGACGCTGTGTCGTCTCTCACAATGAAAAGTAAAGACAGCCGGGCGGTGGTGGCGCACGCCTTTAATCCCAGCACTCGGGAGGCAGAGGCAGGCAGATTTCTGAGTTCGAGGCCAGCCTGGTCTACAGAGTGAGTTCCAGGACAGCCAGGGCTACACAGAGAAACCCTGTCTCGAAAAACAAACAAAACAAAACAAAACAAAACAAAACAAAACAAAACAAAAAAAAAAAGAATAAATAAGAAAGGGACACGGGAAATGCCAGGTATGATGGTATACATCTGTAATCACAACACTTGGTAATAAGTGGGTGTGAGGGTCTACAAGGGCATGTATAATCTGTTGCAGACTATAACAGAAGGTGGAAATGGAGGGAGAATACAGGGGCCTAAGTACTGGCTTTAACCTTAAGGCAGGAATGGAAGTTGACAAAGAAGAAACTTCAGTGTAGAATGTTGTGGATAAAGTCAGCCCAATGTACTCCAGAGACAGGTAAAAGGTCGTTGACAGAGTAAAGACTCCAGTTTAGGAATAAGTGGTAGAGTAGCCAGAGGGATAAAGGAGTCAAGCAAGAAGAAATAACAGCTGTGTTGGCTGACAGAAGATCTGGAAGAGATGATTGCTGAAGACAGGAGAAAATCAATTGCTTTTGCAATGGGAGAAGCGCTAACCCCTGCTAAGGTCAGTCCAGCCTTCTACTGTAGGTACACATAAACCCAGATACTAAAACAGAGACTGCCTTGTGTAATAATTTTCTCTGAGATTGAAACATTCTACCCTTAAGCTCCTTAAGTAGGAAGGTAAACAACTCAAAATAGCTCCAGGAAGTCCCCCAAATTGACTAAAATTCACGAAGCCCCTCCCTACAAGAGGAAACAATAAAAACTGAAGAGTAGCTCTCAGAGAAATAAAGCTGAGCTTCAAAGACAACAGAAGGACAGCTGCCTGGAAGAGGGAGAAACCAACTTGGAAGAGGTTGCACGGAAGAGGTTTAGCCTACCTAACCTGAAAGGACACTCTCCAGCTGTGGAGCAGTCTATAGGCTGTGTGATGTGCACCAAATTTCCACCTTTGTGAGTGACATGTCACCCATGACTTTGGTAACGCAGCTGTCTTTGAATAATTTCTGTTCCTATAAGTAACCCCTCATCCATATTCCTGTAAGTAACCACAATAAAACTCACTGATTCACCACACTGGACTTTGGTGGCATGCATACTTTTGGTCTATTGTTGGTTCCATAACTGGGGTGTGGGGTGGGACCTGGGGGGGTTGGGGAAGGGATAGACTTTTGTGAATTGCATCTCCTGAAGAAAAGTTTTGCCACACAACAAGGCTGTGCATCAGCTTGCAACTGGGTGTCTGATAGAAGCATGATAAGTTACAGCCTGTTGGGTGAGAGGCCCTGGATAAGAAACCTTACAAGCCTGTGGTGGTGGAATATGCTTGGCCCATGGGAAGTGGCACTAGTAGGAGGGGACTTGTGACAATGCGTAAGCAGGCTTTGAGATCTTACGCTCAAGCTCCACCTAGCACAGAAGAGACCCTCCTCCTGGCTGCCTGCATCCTTCTGGTCAAGATGTCCAACTCTCCTCCCCGTATATACTATGTCTAGAATCACCAGGGCACAGAACAATTGTTTAGCTTTTTGAGGAACTGCTAAATTGCTTTTACATAGTGGCTATATCATCTTATAATCTAACCAGAAATATATCTGTTCTTAAAACAACAACAACAACAACAACAACAACAACAAAGTAAAACTCCCCACCATGCTTGCCTGGACACTGCCATGCTTGTTTTGGTTTTGGTTTTCAAGACAGGGTTTCTCTGTGTAGTCCTGGCTGTCCTGGAACTCACTCTGTAGACCAGGCTGGCCTCGAACTCAGAAATCTGTCTGCCTCTGCCTCCCAAGTGCTAGGATTACAGGCGTGCGCCACCACGCCCGGCACCACACTTGTTTTGATGATGCAAGAGTAAACCTCTGAACCTGTAAGCCAGCCCTATTAGATGCTGTCCTTTATTAAGAGTTGCCTTAGCTGGACAGTGGTGGCGCACACCTTTAATCCCAGCACTTGGAAGGCAGAGGCAGGTGGATTTCTGAGTTCCAAGGCCAGCCTGGTTTACAGAGTGAGTTCCAGGACAGCCAGGGCTACACAGAGAAACCCTGTCTCGAAAAACCAAAAAACCAAAAAACAAAACAAACAAAGAAACAAAAAAGAGTCGCCTTGGTCATGGTGTCTTGTTACAGCAATAAGACCTAAACTAAGGCAATGCCCAGGGCCTAGCTTCTACCCCATAGCACTTTACTTTTGCTGGACACAGAAATTTATGCTTATAATCTTAGCCTCAAGGGCTGAGGCTGGAGAACTGAGAGATCAAGGTTAACCTGGCCTACAAAATGGACTCTGTAAGAGCACTGACTACTCTTGTTGTCCCACACTAGTAACCTCCTTTTCTGGTTTTTATTTTACTTTTTTTTTTTAAACTTTTGGTTCTTTGTGAGTTTTACGTGATGCACTCCAGTCCCACTCATCCCCTTGACCTCGCGTATCTGCCCCTCTGCCCTTGAAACCTCCTTCCTAAACACACACACACACACACACACACACACACGGCACAGAGAACATCTCATCATGGAAGCTGTAGTATGTCAGTGTGCCCTGCAGTACGCCTGTGTCCACACACACCCCTTCATTTGCAGATGTTCAGGGTTTTTAACTCTGTGGTTCTATAGAAGAGCTATGAATGAAGCAAGGTAGCATGGTATGGTGTGTGAGACTGTAGGGAAGAGAAAACTTTCACAGTTGGTGGTTTTTTGTTTGTTTGTTTTGCTTTTTTGGTTTCTGAAGGCAGGGTTTCTCCATGTAACTCTGCTTGTCCTGGAACTCTAGACCAGTTGGGCCTCCAACTCATTGAGATCCACCTGCCTCTGCCTCCCAAGTGCTGGGATTAAAGTTGTGCACTACCACACCCAGCTTGGTGTTTTCCTAATGAGAACCAGGCATCACACTGACATCTTGTTCGTACAGCAAGTTTGTTTGGTTTTTTTTTCAAGACAGGGTTTCTCAGTGTAGCCCTGGCTGTCCTGAACTCACTCTGTAGACCAGGCTGGCCTCGAACTCAGAAATCCGCCTGCCTCTGCCTCCCAAGTGCTGGGATTACAGGCGTGCGCCACCACGCCGGCTCTTTTTTTTCTTTTTAAAGATTTATTTATTTATTTATTATATATAAGTACACTGAAGCTGTCTTCATACACCAGAAGAGGGCTTCAGATCTCTTTATGGTTGGTTGTGAGCCACCATGTGGGCACTGGGATTTGAACTCATGACCTTTGGAAGAGCAGTCAGTGCTCTTACCCGCTGAGCCATCTCTCCAGCCCCAAAACTAGGTCTTCTTATACCATGCGTTTTAATTTCATGTTCGAATATTAAGACTGTAGATATATCATCTTGGACATTAACTTTTGAGTTTTCTTCTTAATTAAAAAGGGTATTTTTGTTGTTTGGTATTAGAAACACAGTAAAGGTATTTAAAATGTTTTAAGTAAATTCAAAGGGGTTTTTTGTTGTTGTTGTTGTTGTTGTTGTTGTTTTTTTGATTTTTCAAGACAGGTTTTCTCTGTGTATCCCTGGCTGTCCTGGAACTCACTCTGTAGACCAGGCTGGCCTCGAACTCAGAAATCCACCTGCCTCTGCCTCCCAAGTGCTGGGATTACAGGCGTGCGCCACCATGCCTGGCCTCAAAGGGTTTTACTAAAGTTCAAATTTGTTTTCTAAGTCTCTAAGAGAGTGATTGATTTAGAGCTAAGATAAAATATTTCAGCAGGCCTGTGGTAGCCCATGCCTACAAAGCCAGCAGAGAGGTGGATCTCTAGAAATTAAGTTATTTTCTAAATTCTAGCATTTATAGTGAGGAGGAGGAGGAGGTGGTGGTGGTGGTGGTGGTGGTGGTGGTGGTGGTGGTGGTGGTGGTGCTCAAACCTTTCTGAGATCTGCTTAAAATGTTTAAGTTGCTACCATTCCTAACAGTAATCTTTGAAGCCTCCAAGAAGGTGATGAGACCCTGTATCACAGGGAAAAACTGTCCCTTGCCTCTTCTGCCACCAGGTTCTGCAAATAATGAACACCTTTGGGCTGGTGGCTGTGTTCTACCTAGCCAGCCCAAAGGTGGCTGAGTTCTGACAAACATCACCCAAAGATCAACTTGGGATTATAGATTATAGATTATAGACTGCTCCAGACACCCAAACTGCTGAGTTCATAGGACACGGACATGAACCTTTTGAATACAAAGACCTTTTGAATACAAAATACTTAATCTTTTTGTTGTTGTTGTTGTTTTTTGTTTGTTTGTTTTGCTTTTTTGAGACAGGGTTTCTCTGTGTAGTTAGGGCTGTCCTGGAACTCACTTTGTAGACCAGGTTGGCCAGTGCTGGGATTAAAGGCGTGCGCCACCACTGCCCAGCAAAATATTTAATCTTAAGACTCCCAAGTATAATCAAACTGGACATTGTGGAATGCCTGGCAAAATAGCTTCAATACTGTAAACAGTTTTTACTGTGCTAGAGTTAAATTCTTTCCTTTTTATTTAGACAAAAAGGGAAATGTTGCAGGGTCATGCTCTGAACCCTGAGATTGTATTATTTACAGGAAAAAAATATCTGTCTAATAGTAGTGTGGCTCAGCCCTAGCACAAATCTTTAGTCCAAAAGCTTTCTGTTTATTATAAACAAGATTAAATAAAACCAACCATAGGTCAAGAGGGGGAGCAAGCAACCAATTGACAGGGAGTAAATATAGGAAAAAAAACCCAAAACCCTAGAGTAAGAAGTCAGGAGGATGGACAGAGACACACAGGAAGCAGAAGGGAGGGGCATTCATTGCGGGAAGGGGTTGAAACCATGTGGAGACAGAGCTTTTCTTTTGGGACGTACTTTCTCTCTCTGTCTCTGTCTCTCTCTGATCTAGCAGGCTTTTGCCCCAGCAAAATCAAGTCTGAATTGGTAAAATCAAACGAGTTGTTAAAAACAACATATTGGGGCTGGGGAGATGGCTCAGCGGTTAAGAGCACTAACTGCTCTTCCAAAGGTCCTGATTTCAAATCCCAGCAACCAAATGGTGGCTAACAACCATTTGTAGAGATCTGATGCCCTCTTCTGGATTGTCTGAAGACAGCTATAGTGTACTTACATATAATAAATAGATAAATCTAAAAGAAAAAAAAAAAAAAAAAAAGCTGGGCGGTAGTGGCGCACACCTGTAATCCCAGCACTTGGGAGGCAGAGGCAGGTGGATTTCTGAGTTCCGAGGCCAGCCTGGTCTACAGAGTGAGTTCCAGGACAGCCAGGGCTACACAGAGAAACCATGTCTCAAAAAAACAAAACAAAACAAAACAAAAACAAAAACAAAAAACAAAATAAAACAACATATTGGGGGCTGGAGAGATGGCTCAGCATTTAAGAGCACTGACTGCTCTTCCAGAGGTCCTGAGTTCAATACCCAGAAACCACACAGTGGCCCACAACCATCTATAATGGGATCTGACGCCCTCTTCTGGTGTGCCTGAAGGCAGATAGTGTATTCACATATATAAAATAAATAAATCTTAAAACAAACAAACAAACAAACAACCCACCCACCATACTGTTGTAGGTGCTGAGGACAGAAAGTTCGGAAAAGCACAGAGCCTCCCGAGGCTCACTCACACTTCCTGCGCAGGCACTCACTTTCTCACTGACTCCCTGCTCAGCTCAGCTCAGCTTGGATAAACCTTGCCTGTGGCTCTGGGGACCAGATTCCTGTTAGCACTTGGAAAGTAGAGACAGGAGGATCAAGAATTCAATACCAGTCTTGGTTACATAGTTTGAGGCCAGCCTGGGCTATAGGAGACCCAATTTAAAAAAAAAAAAAAAAAAAAAAAAACAAAGCCAGGTATCATACAGTGGCTACAACTGTATCTTAGCACTTGGGAAGCTGAGCAAAGAAACTCATCCATCATGTGTTTTATGCAAACTGGGTCAACAGAGTAAAAACCCCTTACCACCCCTCTTCCCTGAAAGGACTTGCCAACAGATCAGTTTACCTTCTCTACTGCTTTGTAAACTCCTTTATCCCCATGTTGCAAACAGGGTTCTTGGAAAGTTCCAGAAAGTTCCCAGGCAGCCTCATATGCACATCCATTAGTTCAGCAAAGCCGACGACAGTTTTTTACTCCTTTCCTCTTGGTGGGGTAGGAACTTTACTTATATGGAAGTGTATACCCTGGACCTGTCAAACCTCTGGGTTCCCAAAACAAGAAACTATCAGAGGCTGTGCCCTGACAAGGCTCTGTATATCATGGTAATACCAGGACACACTGCTACTCCCTCAGTCCCATTCTTTCCCTTTGCCATCACTTGTGGTTCCCTGACCCTTCCAGTTTGCCTCACCTCACCACCCAAGGTAGTCTGGTCACAGGACACCCCAAGACTCAAGATGAGGGAATCCTTCACACATGAAGGGAGAAGATCCCAGGCTGATCAAGAAGGCCCAGAAGCCTGCAAGTCCAAGGAGGCTATGCCTGCCCAGGAATTAACTCTGGAATGACTCAGGCTGAATCTTGAAAGCATTAAAACAAGTACATGAGTGAGGCCTGTATAAGAGTGAAGACCAGTCAGGTAAACAGAGGCACGTAATGCACTCCTTTATAGACTTCAAATAAGGAAGAAAGATATGACCAAACTAGTAAAAGTGGGCACTACTGGGGCCCTGCAAGGGAAATGACACGTTTGCTTGCCTCCATACCAAAAGCTTACCTCCTCTTTGCAAGCCCCATGTCTGGGGCCTGCAGCTGCCTATTAGCTGTCTTACTTGCCCCAGCACCAAAAGCACATTAATGACACATTTCTAACTTTGTGGAATGAAGGTCTAAGCGCTCCCTGGCAACAACCAATCCTTCATTCACAAGTTGCTCATCCTGAGATGTTGTAATAGGAATTCAACAAGACAATGTGAGGATCCAGCCTCAGCCTCTGCTCCCTGGAGGACATAGCAGTCTTGACTGCGCCATTGTGGTAACAGGACTATAGGTTAGCAATAAGACCCTGGAGCTGTAGAGATGGCTCAGCGTTTAAAAGCATAATGAGTTGGATTCTCGTTATGCACACTGGAGGTTCACAAACATCTGTAATTCCATCTCCAAGGCATTCTACACCTCCAGCCTCCACTACCTCCATGGGGACTGGCACGCTCATGCACTTACCCACAAACTCATACACATAATTTAAAATATAATAAAAAAATTCGTTTTGAGACAGGGTTTCTTTGTATAGCCTTGGCTGTTCTAGAACTAGCTCTTTAGAGCAGGCTGGCCTTAAACTCATGGAGATCCATCCATTCTGCCTCTGGAATGCTAAGATTAAGCATGTGCCATCACTACCTAGTTATAAAAATAAATCTTTTGCTAGGTGGTGGTGGTGCACGTCTTTAATCCCAGCACTTGGGAGGCAGAGACAAGTGGATTTCTGAGTTCGAGGCCAGCCTGGTCTACAGAGTGAGTTCCAGGACAGCCAGGGCTACACAGAGAAACCCTGCCTTGAAAAAAACCAACCAACCAACCAACCAACAAATCTTTTAAAAAGCTTATAAAATAAAACTAAATTAATTAAAGAGTTGGACAGGATAGCAAATGCCTTTAATCCCAGCAGTCAGGAAGGAGGCAGAGGCGGGAGGTCTCAAGCAGCCTGAAGCCAGCTTGGTCTACAACATGAGTTCCAGGACAGTCAAAGTTACATAGTGAAAGTCTTTCTCAAAATAAAAAAAAAAAAAAAAATAATAATAATAATAACAACCAAAATGTGTGTTTATTTGTTGTGTTCATTTATTTGGGGAGGGGAAGCAGAGGTCAGTCAGAGGACACCTTCTGACAGCCTGTTTTCTCCTTCTGCCCTATGAAGGCTGGGGACTGAAGGCAAGTCATCAGCCTGGCAGCAAGTGCCTCAACCTGACGAGCCATAGCTCCCCGCTCCCCGTGTCTAGCTCATGTGTGGAGCTTTTTTTTGTTTTTTGTTTTTTTGTTTTTTTTGTTTTTTTAATTTTTTTTGTTTTTTTTGGATTTTGGTTTTTTAGAGACAGGGTTTCTCTGTGTAACCCTGGCTGTCCTGGAACTCACTCTGTATACCAGGCTGGCCTTGAACTCAGAAATCCACCTGCCTCTGCCTCCCATAGTGCTGGGATTACAGGTGAGCGCCACCACCGCCCGGCGGGTTTTTTTTTTTTTTAAGATTGGTTCTCACTCTGTAGCCTCCACTACTTCCAACCTGTGGCAAACCTGTCTCAGACTTTTTTGGGTTTTTTTTTGTTGTTTTTTTTTGTTGTTTTTTTTTGAGACAGGGTTTCTCTGTATAGCCTTGGCTGTCCTGGAACTCACTCTGTAGACCAGGCTGGCCTCGAACTCAGAAATCCGCCTGCCTCTGCCTCCCAAGTGCTGGGATTACAGGCGTGTGTGCCACCACGCCCGGCTCTGTCTCAGACTTTTAAGTGTTGGATTATGCTTGGTTTATAAGGTATTTTTATAAGGATCAAATGAATTATATTCAAGAGTTTCTCAGTCAGTAGGACAGGTTATAAACACACACCAGCTGTCAACGAAGTTCACTTGTACTATGGAATATCCTTCTGATGTTCACTACCCACCCATGGTCTCTATACCGTTTAAATAGTTGAGTACTTACCTCACTTGGACCCGTCTCACCACGGTGAGGTAAGTCCTTCCAGGGCTCCAGCTGGAACCAGCCTCACGGTCTAAACTGAGCACCTAGCTTTGGGAGGCCTAGCAAAACTTAATGACCACGGCCGGAGATGCTCAGCTTAGAGGCCAGCTTCCTCAACATTCAAACCCCTGTCCTTGGCCTTCTCTAGGGGGCCTAAACACCCTGCACCTCTATCTGGGCCCTGGCTGTGACTCAGGGACTCACTCAGCTTTCCTCACCAGCGGCTCCCAGGAGGGCTCACCTGAAGAAGGACTTTGTGGCTGGGGCGGGCCCTCTGCTGCTTTGCCATCTTTAGAGGAGTCCTTGCTGTCAGTGGTCCTGAGCTGTGTGTGGGAGAAGAGCTGGAGGACGAAACCAGGAGGGAAGCTGCCATCAGTGAAGTGTCGGACCTCAGCTGGTGCTGCGAACGTCTCTGTGGGTGACTCAGGAGACGGGGGGTCTGGAAGAAGGCCATGCACAAGTGTGAGTAGAAGAGGATAGACCCCAAAGGCTCAAGCCCTAAGCTTCATGCTGAGCTCACGCAGAGGCTCTCTGATGTCCACTTTCTGATGGGCTTCATGCTCCAGCGTTACAGCCAGGCTCAGCACCCTGAGTCCCCTCACCTGGGTCAGGGTCCAGGTGTTTGGTCATATGCCTGCTTCTCTTCTTTCTAGCAGGCTCATCCTCAGGGGATTCTTTCCATCTCTGACCACGGGGCCTTTTATTTCCTTGCTCTATGACAGGGGCAACTGCAAAAGAAAAAACTTTAGCACTTTAAGGCCACTGTACCAGAGCTCTTTAACCTCAGGTTCCTGAGAACGCCTGCCCACCCCAGCCCTTAGCACAGGATGTCCCACTAAGCCAAAGCTTCCCTGTTGACTGACCAGGCAGCTCAAGGGGGCGGAGTCCTCTGGGCCGGAGCCTCTTAGGGAGGGATGGGTTGTCCTCAGAGTCCAAGAGGACCACGATCTCTGCTGGCATCCTGACAGGATCCGGGTTGGAGATGGGGTCTGGCTGGCCATCCTGGCCTGACTCTGAGGGGGCAAAAGCCCACTGAGCTCGAAGGCCCCCACAGGCCCCACTTCTCCCTCAGCCCTCACCCTTACTACCTAGACTGGGCAGGGATGGCTGGTCAGCTTGGATGTCTTGCAGAAGGGCAACCCCTTCACTCCAGGCTTCCAGGATGTTGCTCTTCTCAGAGGGGCTCAGGTCCAGAGTGTGAGGATGCTGCTCCAGGATGTGTGCGCGAGCGGTGTCTGCTGACGGGGACCGGATCTCAGCCCCACACACCATGCACAGCGCCCGTCCACTGCCTCCTGGGCTGTTCCCCACCAGGAACTCCTGCTCCCATGACACTTGCTGCTTGAGCTCCTCACAGCCTTCGACACCTGCCTCCAGCAGGTTAGGCCGGGGTGGCGGCGTCTTTTCCTGTTGGGTTACTGTAGAAAGGGGAATGTGCTGTGAAGATGCCGGGGCTGGTGATGCTGTGTGGGATGGGTGAGTCCTTCGCGATGGTCCATCTCCCCATCAGACCCTAACAAGCCCGCCTGAGGCAACAGCTAGGGTGCCTGAAACTGCGCTTTCACCCTTTACCTCTTATCTAGTCATGAGTCCCACTCACTCCATGTTTCCAGAGCTGAAAGGCATCATATGCCTGCCTTGACCTCTTCGATCATCTGGCAGACATCATTCCTGTGAGGCTTCTAGGTTTCCTCACCCAATAGTCAACTCTGCCCATATCCAATTTGTAGGCCACAATGCATACTCCAGTCTCAGCATTCAGTCTAGCCTCAAATTTACTATGTAGCCAGAGTCAATTTTTAATTCCTAATCCTCTTGCTCTCACCATGCCTGGTATTTGAAGTGATAGGAATCAAACCCAGGGCTTCATGTATGCTACACAAGCGCTCTACCAACTGAGACATAACTTTAACCACCTGCCCCCCCTTTTTTTTTTGGTTTTTGGTTTTTCGAGACAGGGTTTCTCTGTGTAGCCCTGGCTGTCCTGGAACTCACTCTGTAGACCAGGCTGGCCCTGAACTCAGAAATCCGCCTGCCTCTGCCTCCCAAAGGCTGGGATTAAAGGCGTGCGCCACCACCGCCCTGCGCCACCTGCCTTTAAAGTATTAATTAGTGTATGTATAATATAGGGAGGAGGGAATGGAGTGGAGGTGGGGATATGACCCCCCCCCATGTGCTGAGGAGTACACGGAAGACAAAGGACTATGTTGTAGGATTGTAGGATGAAGTTCTATTCATCCACCCTTACATGGGCTCAGAGGATCCAACTTAGGGTCATGCTTAGTTACCCAGGACGGCCTTAAACTAGTAGTTCTCCTGCCTTGGCCTTCTTATAAAGATTACAGGGTTTTATCAGACTCTTACTTTTTAGTTGTTCTAGTTTACTTTTGTTTCAACTGCTTTTTCTGTTGTTGTAATAAAACACTAAGATCAAAGCAACTTGGGGGGTAAAGGGGTTACAGGTCATAATCTATCACTGAACACTGCCAAAGTAGAAGACTCAAGGTAGGAGCTTGAAAGCATGCTCCCTCAGCTGGAAGGGGGTGTACATGCCTTTACTCCTAGAACTTGGGAGGCAGAGACAGGCGGATCTCTTGTGTTGGAGTCCAGCCTGGTCTACAGAACAAGTTCCAGGACAGCCAGGGCTATACAGAAAAGTTTTGTCTCAAAAAACAAAAACCAAAACCAAGTTCCTTTTCCTCAGACCAGACCTATCAGCCTAAAAATGGTGCCACCTATAGTGTGCTGGGCCCTCCCTCCCACATCAGTCAGTCAAGACCATTTCCCACAGATATGCCCACAGGCCAAACCTGATGGAAGCAATTGCTCAACTAAGGTTCACCTTTCAAGGTGACACTAGTTTTTTTTGTCAAGGTGAAAATAAAATTGAACATTAATTCATCCCTTCATGCCTTCAAAATCGGTACCACAGGAGAGATGACTTTTATACATCCCTTTTTTCAGTTTTCAGTTTGAGATGCAGCCCTGGTTCCCTCTGGACCACCAGTTTATGTGCTGACCCTAAGAAAATACGTTCCAGAAAAATTTATCTCCATGATGCTATGGTAGTCTTTTAATAATTACGGTCTCCTTTTAGCACCAGCTAACAAACATCCATTCTCCCAACAAAGCAAGGTTTCACTTGTATATTTTCTTTATTTTTATTTCATGTGCATTAGTGTTTTGCCTGCATGTGTGAACTCCTGTGGCCATGAGCTCTTTACTGAACCATCTGAACCATCTCTTCAGCCCAACAACCTGCAGATTCTTAAAACTTAAACATAACCCACACACGGCCCTGATATGAGTCTTTACTTCTGTCAGAAAGTTCACAAACTAACCCTTGATCAACTACATTTCTCTCATTTTTCCCTACTGAGACAGGGTTTCCTTGATAGCCTTTGTTGTTCCTAGAACTCTTTTGTTTGTTTGTTTGTTTGTTTTTTGTTTTTCAAGACAGGGTTTCTCTGTGTAGCCCTGGCTGGCCATGAACTCAGAAATCTGCCTGCCTCTACCTCCCAAGTGCTGAGATCAAAGGTGTGCATCACCACTGCCCGGCAAGAAATTTTGGGAAAGGGAGAACCAGGAGTTGAACTCAGGTCCTTAGGAGCCGTAGTCGGTGCTCTTAACCGCTAAGCTACAGCTCCAGTACCCTAGAACTCTTCCCTTTGCCTCTCCCTCCCAAATTCCTGCACCCCCAAGTCTGGCACTTCTCTTAGCATTTTTATCTTTTAAGCTTCAACTACAGCTCATTAAACTCTTGAGCACTTCCTGGGTAAGTTCTAAAGGCTTCCACAATTTCAGCCAAGTTTGGTTCTGATGCTGTGATAAACACAACCAAAAGCAACTAGGAAAGTATGCTGACTAGTTTTTATGTCAACTTGACACAGCCATAGCTAACAGAAGGCGCTTGACTGAGAAAATGCTTCCATAGGTTCAGACTACCCAAGCCTGTAGAACATTCTCTTAATTAGTGATTCATGTGGAAAGGCCCAGCCCATTATGGATGGTGCCATTCCTGGGTTGGTGGTCCTGGTTCTATAAGAAAGCAGGTTTAACAAATATGACAGCAAATCAGTAAGCAGGCCCCATGACATCTACATCAGCTCATGCCTCTAGGTTCCTGCCCTCACTTCTTTTGAAAAGTAAATGGAACTATGAATAAATAAATCCTTTCTTCCCTGTATTTAAAAAAAAAAAAAAAACCCAACAAACTGATGAATTAGATCAACCTGTATACGTTAAAGGTGTTTTAACATCAGGGAATGTGCAGCATTGGGGAAGAGGTTTTGTCTGTATTTCCATAGGTGAAAGACTATGGATTCTATCAAAATTGATAAAGATATGACCTGAATAAAAGCAGCTCTCACATGAAAAGGAGGAGTCACCAGGCATTGGTGGCGCACGCCTGTAATCCCAGCACTTGGGAGGCAGAGGCAGGCGGATTTCTGAGTTCGAGGCCAGCCTGGTCTACAGAGTAAGTTCCAGGACAGCCAGGACTACACAGAAAAACCCTGACTCAAAAAACCAAAAAGGAGGCTGGGCGTGGTGGCGCACGCCTGTAATCCCAGCAGCTGGGAGGCAGAGGCAGGTGGATTTCTGAGTTCAAGGCCAGCCTGGTCTACAGAGTGAGTTCCAGGACAGCCAGGACTACACAGAGAAACCCTGTCTCGAAAAAAACAAAACAAAACAAAACAACAACAACAAAAAAAACCAAAAAAGGAAAAAAAAGAAAAGAAAAGAAAAGCAAGAGTCAAGGAAAGGAGAGATGCAGAAAGACAGCAACATAGACAACACGAAAGCTGCTTCGCCCTGCATGAGGACAGCTCAACAAACTTGCTGAAAGAAGATCATCAATTCATTCGTAGACTGGAAACTTTATGATGTGCAATGGACATTTGCTGAAGGACAGATATCAGGGCTACAGCTATGAAGGATCATCATACCAGCAGTCCTTCATAAGGACATTCAGACTGTTAAGTATCACACACATCTCTTAAACACCATAATTTCACGCAGCCAAGCTGCAATCCAGACAAAAGCTGTCTGATATTTACTGGAAAAAGCCTTGTTTGGCAGGGCTGTTCAAGGTGAATGCCGCTGTGGGCCTCATTGGCTACAGATAGGGCTGAGCTAAAATTTCTCATGGCAAGCTGTGTGACCCTTTTTCTGACCTGTTCTTTTACTTACAAGATGTCCCTGCCAGCCGGAGGTGCGAGCATCCAGGCGTGATGGTTCACTGAAAGTTTATTCTTTGAGCTACAACACTGGCCATGATTTATCTTCTAAAGATCCATTGCTTTGCTTTTAATCAGCTGTACAGTTATTACCTAGATACATTAAAAAATTAACCTCCCAACAATTTATATTATTTATATGGTTAGCTGGCTTTGGCACTCTGACATAAAAACCTTCAGTTAAATAAAGTTTCAAAGTTAGCCTAAGAGAGTCTCACAAAAAAATAACAAACATAGTGTTTCCAAGGACTCTTAAATTACTAATTTATCATTGACTACAGAGGGACGCGATGACCTTGTGTATAATCTCTAACTCTTAAATTACTAATTTATCATTGACTACAGAGGGTCGCGATGACCTTGTGTGTAATCTCTAACGTTCATACCTAATTGATTTTATATTTCCTTGTGCCAGATACTCATGGTAACCATTCTTTGTAAACATTTCACTGGATACATTTTTTCTTTAATAATATAATACCAACTTGTGTGTATATAAAAGTTCCTGCCTCAAAACAATAAAGTACATTCAGACACATTCAGATCTTGTGTGTGTCTGTCTGTCATTCGCCGGACCTATACCTTCCTGCATACCAAAGACCCTAATTTCCCCACGGGTGTGTGTGTTCCGACTGAGTCGGTCCGTGGCAGTTAAGTCTGTGTGATTGATAACTGTTTCTTATAAAAGCAGACCTTCATAAGGACATTCAGACTGTTAAATTTCTGTGATAACTGTTTCTGTTGTAAAAGTTAAGCTGTGTGCAATTTTTAGTTTAACCAGAAAGTGGAAATTACAGAGAAATTTTAATCCAGCAATTTGGATTCAACTGGAAAGACACACCTTTAATCCCTCAGGCTAAAATACAGACACAGCCTTAATACCAAACAATGAAAGTTAATTTGAGAAGGAAACTGCCATTTTTGAAACTGACCTCTAGTTGAGGGGCACACAGAGTGAAGGAGCAGAGAAAAGATGTGATAAACAAGTCAGAGATAGGATATGCTCAACTCTAATGAGAACAGATAGGAAGGAGAGGATATAAGAGAAACTTACAAACAGCACAGAGAGACTGAGAAAACAGTTTTATCAAGACTGTTTTACAGAGCCAGGTTGCAGGTGAAGACAGAATGAAAAGGAGCTAGAAGATTAGAACAGATTGCCAGAGTTAGTTTGAGGCTAAGCACAGCAATTCAGTCAGAAGCTGAGAGAAGCCATTTTGAATCAGCTTGGAGAGTAGTTCAGGCTAGAATATCTGAGTTGAACCAGCCAACCAGAGTTCAGAAAGAGCTAGAAAGTATGAGTTTAATCATCAGTAAGCCTCCAAGATGAGAATTACACTAAGAGGACAATTGCATCTGGTGAGTAAGCCTCAGAGGCTGAGACATTCTAGGCCTACATTAGATTGTATGGAGGCTGGAAACTTCTAGGCCTAAGCCTACGGATAAATAGAAAAGAGAAAGAAATGCTCTGGGCTCAGCCCAAGCCATCTATTTGCACAGCTTGGGTTCAGTTCCTATCATCCCTTCATCTGAGAAAGTAAGTTACTTTTACATTTCCCCAAGTTGCTTTTTATAGTGGGAAATGATTAAAATATAGTACCACCCCACCAGGCCTCTGCTCCAAATACCGGCGAATCTCTCTTTCCTGCCCATCACCCACTCCTTCCAAGTATACGGCAAAGCATGACTCTTAAACTTGAGTAGTTAATCAAATATATTTATGTATATGAAACTCCCAATTACATAACGCCAAACCACACTAAGGTTTTATCCCAATATTTCTAATCTCTCAGCATGCCAGAGACCCATCTGACATCATCTGGACCCGCGTGTCACCTCCCCTGCTCCGATCGACCGTGCAGCTCCCAGGCTCCCTCTCTCTCCGCCCCTCCTCCTCTTATCTCTTCCTCCTCTCTCCCCTTCAATCACTGGCCTCTCACCGCCTCAATGTGAATGGATAGGAAATATCTTGCAACAGCTCTTGGTAATGGTCATCACAGCAATAGGAACCCCAAAAAAGAAAGAAAAGAAAGGGTTTACTTAAAGGTTATAATTCATCATCTAGTGACACCAAGGCAAAGCTTGAAGCAGAAACTAGAGAAGGAAAAGGGGTTTAATATTTTTCTCCCAAGTTCCTTTCACCTACCTTTCTATATACACAGCTCAGGCCCAATTAGCAATCAAGAAAATGCATTACAAATCAGGCACTGGTGGTGCATGCCTTTAATCCCAGCACTTGGGAGGCAGAGGCAGGTGGATTTAGTTTGAGGCCAGCCTGGTCTACAGAGTGAGTTTCAGGACAGCCAGGGCTACACAGAGAAACCCTTGTCTCAAAAACAAAACGAAACGAAACAAAACAAAACAAAAAAAAAAAAAAAAAAAAAAAAGGAAAAGAAAGGAAAGAAAGAAAGAAAAAAAGAAAAGAAAAAGATCTACAGATAGACCCACAAAGTAATCTGACAGAGGCAACTCTTTGGTTGAGGTTTCATCTTCCCAGATGGCAACCAAGATTAACCACAATAGTATATATTCTTTTGGGAGTGAAAATACCTACTTACATCTGAACCTTTCCTGCCTGGAAGCTGCCATGCTCCCACCGTGGTGATAATGGACTGAACCTCTGAACCTGCACGCTAGTCACAATTGAATGTCTACAGTTGTCTTGGTCTGTTCACAGTAGTCAAACCCTAACTAAGACAATAATCTTACTGTTACCAAAAGAACTGGCATGCAGGAATGGCTGCCCCGCCTATTTCTTTATAGGTTATGGTCTCTCCCAAAGGCCAAGCGCCTCTTACAATCAGCCGTCCTTTTCTAGGTGCTCCAGAAGTATGTGCAGTGATAGCCATGCCTCTTTGGTTTGTGTTTTCAGAACTCTGCAGATGAGAAAAGCTCCCTCGGTGCAGGAGTGCTCTATTCAGAGGCAGCCTGGTTCTCCGTCAGTGATCCCTAAGTACTATACCTCCTCCCCTACCAACGGGACCTAGGGAAAGAGATTCAGGAACAGTCTAGGTTCCATGTGACAGGACCCCAAGTTTCAACTGGTCTTCTTCCCCTAATTCTCCTAAACCAGGCTCATGAGGTCAACTGGCCCAGCCAGCACTTCTTCCATGTAATCACCGTTTCGATTTTGACTTCTGCTACTCAAAAGCATTGTCACACTGAAGACTATTTTCTCAACTCCCCAAAGAAGCTGCAACCCCAAGCTGACCATCTCATTCCCCTCTGTAGCAAGCTTCCTCCACAGCACAGTACAGGCCCTCAATAGATGTCTGTGTCTAACTCTCAAGCACCAACAGCACTAGACATCAATGACAAGGGACTGACCTCAGCTCTGATCCCTTTGGCTGCCTCCTTTGGGTAATTCTCACCTGCTGCCTTCCGATGCCTCCCGTACTTTATTTCAGTAGCAGGGCACTGAGGAAGGGCCATACGCTTGTCCTTGGGAGCTAGCTGAGCATTCCGTCAATGGACTCTATTTCCGGCTTATCTTTTTTACTTTTTGAGACAAGATCTAGTATCCAGGCTGGCTGAGAATTTGTGATCCTCCTGCATCAGCCTCCTGAGTAACTCAAATTACAAGCCTGCTCATCAGGCCTGGCAACTCATTATTTATACCCTGGCAAGGCACCCGAGAGAATTCCAGAGGTAGATATCCAACCACTTAGCTAATCACTCTCCTAGAGCCTTTTAGAGACACTGATCTTAACAGTATTCAAAGCCAATTCCTATCTTCTAAGTCTACAGCGCAGCAGTCAGTCTCAGTGAACTGGCAGATAATCCTTCCACTTTCAAATAACAAAACTGTGGCAATTTGAATGAGAATGGCCTCCCAAAGACAGACCCTCAAGAATGCCTGGTCCTGGGTTAGTGGGAAGGTTGGAGGAGAATTAGAAGGTGTGGTCGGTAAGAGGTGCCGGATCTCTAGCGGGAGGCTTGGAACTTTTAATGCCTAATGCCATGCCCAGTTAGCCTGTTAGCCTCTCTCGGCCTCCCCCAGGTAGCTCCGGTTCTCTCTGCCTTTGTGCTGTGGAACAAGCTAAGCTCTCAGCTGCTGCCCCAGCACCAGGCCTGCCTCCTGCATGCTCACTGCCATGATGGTCATGGACTCTAACCCTAAACACCGAACTTTAAAAAACCTAGTTCTGGCTGGGCGTGGTGGCGCATGCCTGTAATCCCAGCACTTGGGAGGCAGAGGCAGGCGGATTTCTGAGTTCGAGGCCAACCTGGTCTACAGAGTGAGTTCCAGGACAGCCAGGACTACAGGAAGAAACCCTGTCTCGAAAAACAAAAAACAAACAAACAAACAAAAAAAAAAACCTAGTTCTGGTGTTTTGAGACTGGGTTTTCCTATGTAACCCTGGCTGTACTTGGGGTCCAGGTGCTAAGATGTAAAGGTTTATGCCAGGAAGTCCCGCAAACACCTTTTGTTTACACTTTGCCCTGGTCATGGTGTTTGTCATAATAGAAAAGTAACTGAGACATACATACATACACAAAACCACCTTGTTTTTCTTTTAAAAACACTATCTCAAAAAAACAAAAAAAGAAAGAAAGAAAAAGAAAAAAGAAAAAAGCTGGGTGGTGGTGGCGCACACCTGTAATCCCAGCACTCTGGGAGGCAGAGGCAGGCGGATTTCTGAGTTCGAGGCCAGCCTGGTCTACAGGGTGAGTTCCAGGACTGCCAGGGCTATACAGAGAAACCCTGTCTGGGAAAAACAAAACAAAACACTATCTCACTATAGCTTTGGTTGACCTGCAACTATATAGATTAGGATGACCTGAAACTCCTAAGTCTGCCCGCCTCTGCCTCCTGAGTGATAGAATCAAAGATGTGCACCACTGTGCTGAGCCCAAAGAATAAATACTTTGAACTCATCCACTTTCTCATACTCCAGATCTTCCTAGAACCTTGTGCCTAGGCCAAGAGGCCTCTAGAATCTTTCCAGTTGGTCTTCTAGGTTCTCTCCCATTCGTACTAGAGACACTTTTCCTAACAACTTAAGAGAAACAAATTCTAACTAGACCCTCATTTCTCTTTATCCCGCTTCTGTAGTCTCTAAAAGAACTGATTACTGGGGCAGGGAGAAGGCTGGGCTAGTATAGTAAAAGCTCTTACTGCCAAACCTGATGAGCCAAATTTAACGCCACATGTGAGAACTGACTCCCAAAATTTGTCCTAACTTCTTCGTACTTGCCGTAACTGACAGACACACAAAATAAAACAGAACTTGCTGCCACCTAATATGCCATTTGCCTGCTGGCTGCCACTGGGGTGCATAGTGAGGAGCAGGGTCTCACTTATCCGGTTCCCTGCTGTTACCACTCCCACCTCTGCCTGAAAAATGCTTGGCATATAGCTGCCCTGTAAAGCTGTAGATGTCTATTTCCTTCTAACGGTGATGCAGCCATCCTGGTAAGCACTCTATAAACCAGCACAAGTAAAAAATAACCTGTGCGATGCACCAAACATTGAGAGGAATGCGGCCCTTTTTTTTCCTCTCCCAAATTTTCTAACCTTTTCTCCCATCTCCAAAAAAGAGTTAAGTTAAAGAAACACAATGACCAACTTCGTTCGCAATCGCTTTTGGGTACTGTCATGCTTAAGGGAAACAGGTATTCCATCATAAGGAAATATTTGCGTTTTTCATGACTAATTGTCTTCCACAAAGGTAGCTCTTTGTTTTCTCCTTTGGACCAGAGAGGCTGGGGAAGGAGGAAGGGAGGGGAGGGCAATGTATTCCCAGACTGTCCCTTAGACACCTCCTTTAGTGACCAATCTCCACGTAGATGGCTTGTTACCCACCCCCCAAGCAAGTCCCACTTTTCTCAAAACTGGGTGCTTCTAGCAATTCCAAATTCCATTCAAATGTCGGGTTCTAGAATTGACACCTGTGGCTCCTGAGACAGAAGGCCTAGAGGACTGAGGAAGGGAGGACGGTTCTACTTACTGGGCTCTTACTTCCCCTCTCTGGAGGTCGCCAGCCGCGCCAGCCTTCACCTCCGTTATCACTCCGGGCGACTAGCCTGGGGCCTAGAGGCCTGGTCGCCCCTCGGCCTAGGAAATAGACCGGAACAGGGAGACAACAGCCGCGCACAAACCACCGTACTGGGAATCCGGCTTCTACTCTGGGCCCGAGGGGGCGCAGGGAACCGGAAGACCCGAAGCGCTCCTTCGGTATGGATGGAAGGCTCTAGACCCCGAGAGGGGGAGGGGCGGCGGAGGAAGGGGGGCTCCGAGAGGCCTGGGATTCCAAACCCGGTGGGGGAGGAGCGAGGGCGCCCTAGCCGCGGACCGGACCGGGAAGGGCCCTCTGGGGCTGCAGACGCCGGCCCAGGGAAGCGCCTGGGGACCCGGGACCAAAACCTGGAGATTTAGTCTCCGACCACCAAGCGGAAGTGAGGTTCCCCCCACCTCACCTCGGAGCATCGGCTCGGGCCGCGGGATCACGGCCACCACCACGGCCTCCTCGTCATCATCCCCGTCTTCACACTTGAGCGTCACCTCGAAGCAATCCAGCGCCGCGGCGCCCTCGGCTCTCAGGGCCATGGCGAGGCGAAGAAGAACGACCCGATAACCGAGGACGGTCGCACAGACCTCGGCGCGCCGCTTGTGGCGGCCGCCTCCCGCCCCGGACCACGCCGGGCCGGCGGCTCGCTTAGCTCGCCCGCCGCTTGCTTGCCCGGCCGCCTCGCCAGCCACGGGCTTCAACGCGTCACGACCCCGGGCGGGGAGGGTTCGATCCGGGGCCCCCAACCCCGCCGCTCCCTTTTATGGAGGCTCATTGTCAGCGTCCGTCCGGCAGTCCCGCCTCCAGACCAGGCTGGCCAATCACGTGAGGACACGCCCCTCAGTCCCGCCCCAGCCACAGGTCTGGGCCAGAACCCGGTGCGGCGCGTTGTCTCTGGCCGGTTTGTTCCGCGGCGAAGCCTGGAGTCTTCCTGCTAGTGGCGCCCGCAGCCTGAGGGACCCCGGTAGAGCAGCCCCACCAATGGCTGGCAGAAGCGTGCTGCGGGCATCTTGCTTCTTGGCTTTCACTTGACTAGCCGCCTGGAAGGCATCACAGAGGAGAAAAGACCGGCGGGGATGTGGGAAGGATACATAGGCTCAAAAGTGTGGAGACGGCTTCCTTTCGGGCCTCGTTCCTTTCTACTAGCACATACGCTTTAGGGAAAAAAAAAATCACTTCGAATCATCCTAAACAAAGATTCTAGAAGATGAAGAGGACTGGAGTGGCGTGTGGATGTGTGCAAACCGCTTCCAAGATGGATATCATTTACGTTGTTTAAAAAAAAAACAAACAAACAAACAAACAAACAAACAAAAAAAAAACGTGAGTCCAGAGAGTGTGGCCTTTTCCCAGGACACCCAGGACACAGCAAATCCTCTGAGAGCCTCCAAGACCAGGATCCGGTTGCCATGGCGCTGCTGCTGGCATTCGTGCCTGACTGAAGGCTGTCACAATGGGCACTTGCACTTCTACAGAACACTCCCCTCCCACACACACACACACACACACACACACAGAGAGAGAGAGAGAGAGAGAGAGAGAGAGAGAGAGAGAGAGAGAGAGAGACTAGATTTCAGCTGAGAAACAGCAAAAATGATGTCTGGCACTAAAAATTCTGATTTTAAGTGCTACCAACAGTAATTATCATTCCAGAAACAGACATGCGCGCGCATGTCTGGGCATGTCCAACAACCACCACTGCATCACCAGCTTTTATTTTGTTGAGATAAGGAGTCACTTCGATGTCAGTCTGACCTGGAATTTGTGTAACCCTGGTTCCCCTAAACCTCTTCCTCCCTCCCTTTCCCAGGTACAAGGATTAAAGGTCTGAGCTAAAGCCACAAACAGTGGCTACAATATAAGGAATTAAGGAAATTTCTGTTACTTTGAAATGTGTCCAGTACTTCAAAGATATTCCAAATGAAGCTATTTCCTAGGCCTGGCTAGTTCCCACCTAAAGGCTATTTGCTTTTTTTTGCCCAAAGCCTCTGGGTAGTGTCTGCTCTGTTTTTGCAGTGGGCTGGCTACAGGAAGCAAGCTTTAGAGAGAGAGTGACAAAGGCCTGAAAGGTAAGAAAAAAAGAAAAGCCTGCTATCTCCCCTCCCTCTGTACCTCCTCCCTTCTTTCTAGCTCCTCCTGAGCAGGTGAGGCTGTGGCTCGGTGTCTCTATGAGTCCTTGGTTTGTGTCAGGGCTTCCAGCCCTTCTGTCACTCTGTCACTTGGGTCACCCTGTGGTTCCTATTTCTTATTTGATTCCAAAGCCATGGGTAGCCCTAGTATTTTGCACCAGATTTTTATGTAATTTTTTGAAGATTTGTTTTTATTTTATGTATATGAGTACACTGTAGCTGTACAGATGGTTGTGAACCATCATGTGGTTGCAAGGAATTGAACTCAGGACCTCTGCTTGCCCCAGGCCCACTTGCTCCAGCCCCAAGATTATTTATTATTATATGTAAGTACACTGTAGCTGTCTTCAGACACACCAGAAGAGGGCTTCAGATCTCATTACCAATGGTTGTTAGCTACCATTGAAAGGATAAGGTTGGCTGGGCGGTGGTGGCGCACGCCTGTAATCCCAGCACTTGGGAGGCAGAGGCAGGCGGATTTCTGAGTTCGAGGCCAGCCTGGTCTACCGAGTGAGTTCCAGGACAGCCAGGGCTATACAGAGAAACCCTGTCTCGAAAAACCAAAAAAAAAAAAAAAAAAAAGAAAGAAAGAAAGGATAAGGTTATAAGCTAGGAATCACCTGTGCCTGGGCACGTGGGAGACACCTGGATCCCCAACGCCAGTGGGGGAGGGTGGTCGCGACACTGCGTGGCGGCCATGTAAGCGGAAATGACTTAACTAGTTCTTCCGGCCTCTGTGAGAGGCTGGTAGGTCGTCAGAGAGCGCGAGTTCGGATGGTTTGAACTGATTGGCTTAGAAGCTTGTGGTAGGCGGGTTCTGTTATAAGTCTATAAAAGACCAAGGCAAGCCACCTCGGGCGGGCTTACTTCTTTACCCTGCTGGGGAGGCTGTAACCCCCCAGCGCTCTGGAAATTAAAATCCTCTTGCAAAATTGCATCAGGTCTGTCTCTCGTGAGTGTTTTGGGGTGCCGGTTTCCGAGGCATGGGGTACAGGAGTACCCCTGTTTTTTCTTTCGGGTCTTACATTATGTGGTTGCTGGGATTTGAACTCAGGACCTTTGGAAGAGCAGTCAGTGCTCTTACCCGCTGAGCCATCTCCCCAGCCCTATTTTTATGTAATTACATGTATTTATTTTCTTATGGCTTGTGTGCCAGAGTACCTGTCTGAAGGTTAGAGCAACAGCTTTGTGTGGGTCCTGAGGATTTACTCAGGTTTGTTACTAGCTCTCTACCACATACTTAGTACACTAGTTCTCTGGCCATCACAAGTGTAAGTGACGATTTTGGAGTTTTGGTTTCTTTGAAGAAAAAACGCCCAAAAATATAAGAATATGTTTTTATTTTAATCCCAGGTGGGAGATATGGGACTGCTTCAGTTTGCCCATAGCAGATGACTATAATTTGCCTCATGCTCTAGCAGGGGTGTGATTTTGCCAGCTGCAAACAGTTTAGTTTCTACATTTATGTGACATTTGGAATTCTGAGGACTTTTGAGAGGGTATATAAATGGTAAGGTGAGATTACTGGTGGTGGTGGTGGTGATGGAGGTGGATAATTGGGGAGTTATTGGTTGGTCTTGGTCAGTTTAAATAGTCCCACACAAAGAAGAAACAAAAAATTAGATATCCTGGTGGTAAAGATTAAACTTGCCCCCAAGGAACCTGACACCCCCAGTCAGCAGGAAGTAGTCTAATGATAACATCACCCCCTTTCCAACCCCCCACTTTGTTCAGGGGTCTCTTTCCTTTCTCTGCTATTATTTTCTCTCCTCTGTTGTCCTTCTTGCTCAGATGGAAAGGCATCCTGGGACTCAAAAGCCACACATCTATGAGGGGAGAAGGTATCCCAGTGGAAGGGCATTCTGGGACAGGGAACCCAGAAACCACACAGCCCTGAGGGGAAGCCGCTTCAGCAGAGGTGTCACAGTGAAAGGATAAAGGCTGCAGGCTGGAAAAGGTCCCTAGCATCCTCTCCCACCTCCCCTCCTGCAGAGAAGCTGAGGCAGGGGTGGACATCGCTGCGCCAGCCCCGTATGCAGGCACGCACGCAACCCTGGCTCGACCCTGTGCGTGGGGCCATGTAAGCGGAAATGACTTAACCAGGTCCCATCCGACCTCTGTGGGAGGCTGATTTGTTCTCAGAGAGCGGGGGCTTGGATGGTTTGAACTGATTGGCTTAGAAGCTATGGAGTGGCTTGTATAGGCGGGCTTTCCTCAAAATTATATAAGCAGTCACGATTCTGCCCCCGGTGTTCACTGTTCTCTACCCTGCGTGGGAGAGGGCTCTGGAATTAAAACCTCTTGCACTTGCATCAAGACTGTTTCTCGTGAGTGATTGGGGTGCCGGCTTCCGAGGTGTGGGGTACCGTGAGTTCCCAGAGGAGGGAACCCCCAGCTGAGCCGAGGAGCCTCAGTCCTGCTTCAGTTCATTTCTTCTCATTGCTGCTTCTGATGAGTCACCAGGCAGTAAATTCCATTACAAGAGATTTATTGGGAGGGTCAAGGGTGTGGAGGGTCCAATCCAAGGGTGTTCCTGAGAGCAAACAGCAGGGAACGGACGCAGCTTCTTAGTGGGCAGAGCTTTCTAGGGCAGATATTTCCAGGGTGAAATTGGTGGGATTTTTAAATCCTGAATTTGGAAGCTCAGGGATTGGTGGGTTTTTTTTCAGACTTTTCAAATTACAAAATAATTGTATTTTCATTAAACTAGTTATTTAGAATTTGTTTCAGTTAAGGCAAGTGCACCACCTATGAAATCATGGCTTTTAAAAAAAGATGTATTTACTTATTTGTTTTATGTATGTGAGTACACTATAGCTGACGAGACACACCAGAAGAGGGCGTCAGATCCACACCAGCAGAGGGCGTCAGATCCACACCAGCAGAGGGCGTCAGATCCACACCAGCAGAGGGCGTCAGATCCTGGTACAGATGGCTGTGAGCCAGAGCAGTCAGTGCTCTTTTTTTTTTTATTTTTCGAGACAGGGTTTCTCTGTGTAGCCCTGGCTGTCCTGGAACTCACTCTGTAGACCAGGCTGGCCTCGAACTCAGAAATCCACCTGCCTCTGCCTCCCAAGTGCTGGGATTACAGGCGTGCGCCACCATGCCCGGCTTTTCTTTTCCTTTTTATATTCAGTTTCAAAAAAGGTTGAAAGAATGGCTGGGCAGTTGGAAAAATTGTGGGTGGAAGTGGAGGATCCTGAGAAACAAAAAAAGGCAGTTTTTAAAAGCCATGATTTTGGTATTTTGACTAGAGATGGCTCAGTGGTTAAGAGCACTGACTGCTTGCTGGGCGGTGGTGGCACATGCCTGTAATCCCAGCACTTGGGAGGCAGAGGCAGGCGGATTTCTGAGTTCGAGGCCAGCCTGGTCTACAGAAGGAGTTCCAGGTCAGCCAGGGTTATAAAGAGAAACCCTGTTTCGAAAAAAACGACCCCCCACCCATAAAGTCTTGCCCCATAGACATTCAGGGCTCTCCCACCACCAAAACCGTCCTGCATGACAGTGGTGCAATGAGGGCATCCCAGACATAGCTTGAATAGAATGAAGACCCTGCTGTGAGTTGCATCAGATTGGCTCCTGTCTGTTTTTTGGAGGATCACTAACATTTCCCTGGCATTACAGTAGCAGCTGCAATAATTTCTTTGCTTGTGTCTTTTTAAAAAAAAGATTTATTTTATATGTAAAATTTATATAATTATAATTTATTTATTTTATATATATGAGGACATTGTAGCTGTCTTCAGACACCCAGCAGAGGGCTGTCTGATCACATTACAGATGGTTGTAAGCCACCATGTGGTTACTGGGATTTGAACTCAGGACCTCTGGAAGAGTCATCTCTCCAGCCCCTGTTTGTGTCTTGAAAACAAACAAACTACTCTTTTGTTCCCTGCCATTTCCTCTATGGTATTTGAAATAAGATTCATTCTCTCTCTCTCTCTCTCTCTCTCTCTCTCTCTCTCTCTCTCCCCCCCTCTCTCTTTTGTTTTCTGTTTCTGTTTTTTTGAGACAGGGTTTCTCTGTGTAGCCCTAGCTGTCCTGGAACTCACTCTGTAGACCAGGCTGGCTTTGAACTCAGAAATCCACCTGCCTCTGTCTCCCAAGTGCTGGGATTAAAGCCGTGCACCACCACTGCCTGGCTCCATTCTTTCTTTATTGAGCTCCATGTTGGATGCCACTTATACCTGGTCTTTGTTACTTTGTGTGTTCTTTTTCTCTTGCTGTTTATCCCTTCAGTTTCACCCCCTAACAGTAGTTAGCGAAGGGACAAGGATAGAGGAGAAAGAAAAGAAAGGGAGAGGAATTAGAAAAACTCTGAAATTTAACGAATTTCCTTTTTTTGCTTCTTTGACTATGGCTAATAACACAAACCACAAATAATCTCCCTAAATGACCAGCAACCACCAAACCACCTATTGGGGCTTTAGCATTTATGTACTCTTTGAAAAGTTCCCAGAATTCCTAACATCACACAATCTTAGAAACTATCTGCAGCTGGCAAAGACCATGCTTCTGCTAGAGCCTGAGGCAGATCGAGGTTAGCTCCTGTGGACACAGCCCACATCCCATGCCTGGACCAAAAGGAAAACACATTCTAATGATATTTCTATGTTTTTTAAAGAAACTAAATTCTAAAATTATCAATATAAGTTCCTATTGTAACACATAATATTCTAGACTTAATAAGCTAAAGTTGATTAATTCCAATAGAACATGACTGTTGCCACGGCAGGACTCACTAGTTCTTTTTAGCCTCTTCTTTGCCCTTAACACCATAGGATTACATTGCCTATTGGAAACGTTAAAGATGTTTCTGCCGGGCGTTGGTGGCGCACGCCTTTAATCCCAGCACTTGGGAGGCAGAGGCAGGCGGATTTCTGAGTTCGAGGCCAGCCTGGTCTTCAGAGTGAGCTCCAGGACAGCCAGGACTACACAGAGAAACCCTGTCTCGAAAAACCAAAAAAAAAAAAAAAGATGTTTCTGGATTTATTTAGTTTACATGTAGGAGTGTTTTTTTTTGTTGTTGTTGTTGTTTTTGCCTACATGTGTGTATGTGTGTCCCAGTTCCAACAGAGAAGAAGACACTGACATCCCTTGGAACTAGAGAGTTCCAGATGATTATGAGCCACCTTGTGGGTGCTGGGACTAGAACCGTGGTCCTTTGCAAAATCAAGTGCTCTAAAACTACTGATCCATCCATCTCTTAGCCCGTCTTAGAACTTTAAATAGCTGTTCAGTGAATGAAAGAGTCTATAACACTAATCCCAACATATTCTTGAAGAAACCAAATCAAGCAGCATAAAAGTCACAGAGGGAAAAGTCTAGCCCATCTTCCGTGGAGCAGGCAACACCACTTTGTACTCAGTGCTGAGGGGGATACCCCAAAGAAATGGGAATGCCAGTGATCGACTCCGGCGCTGAGACTGGGTGAAGCCTGGCTAGGGACAGAAAGTTCTGCACTTAAGGAATCTGTCCTTGAAATATGAGACCCCTAAAGGAGGAGCGGGGTGCACTGGAGATTACAGACGTGGAAACGAATTGTTTTTCTTCAGTGACTGGCACTAGGCCACTCTCATGTGTGCTTAGCTGGAGGTCTACGTTGGAAGAAAACATTTCTTTTGAGCACAGGTTTGTTTTTTTTTTTTTTTTTCTCTCCAGTTACATCTTTACTGTTAAGGAGAGGATCTTCTCTTTTTTCCTAATCCTTGGTTCTTTTTTTGTTTTTCAAAGATTTATTTTATGGCCGGGCGTTGGTGGCGCATGCCTTTAATCCCAGCACTTGGGAGGCAGAGGCAGGCGGATTTCTGAGTTCGAGGCCAGCCTGGTCTACGGAGTGAGTTCCAGGACAGCCAGGACTACACAGAGAAACCCTGTCTTGAAAAACCAAAAAAAAAAAAAAAAAAAAAAAAAAGATTTATTTTATGTATGAGTACACTGTTGCTACCTTCAGACACACCAGAAGAGGGCATCATATCCCATTATTGATGGTTATGAGCCGCCAGGTAGTTGCTGGGATTTGAACTCAGGACCGCTGAAAAAAACAGCCAGTGCTCTTAACCTAACCGCTGAGCCATCTCTGCAGCCTCCTTTTTTTGTTGTTGTTTTTTTGTTTTTGTTTTTTGTTATTTGTTTTGTTTGTTTGTTTTTCGAGACAGGGTTTCTCTGTATAGCCTGGCTGTCCTGGAACTCACTCTGTAGACCCGACTGACCTCGAACTCAGAGATCTGCCTGCCTCTGCCTCCCAAGTGCTGGGATGAAAGGCATGCACCACCACTGCCTGATCTCCAGCCTCCTTGAGCACAGTTTTTATTGTTGGTATTTTCAGGCTCCGGATGAAGATTTAAAGTTGATTCATCAAAACTCTAGAAGTCAGGGGCTGGACTGAGGTGGTAGTAACCTTATTCACGTCTAAGGCACTGAGTTCAGCAAAAGCGCATGTGGTGGTTTGACTAGGACTTGATCCCATATACGCATGTGTTTGATTGCTTGTGCCACAGGGGATGGCACTATTAGGAGGTGTGTCACTGTGGTCACAGGCTTTCTGGTCTCATCTATTCTACACCCAGTGTGGCAGTGTCCTGCTGCCCGTGGATCACGATGCAGAGCTCTCGGCTTCTCCAGCACCCTGTTGGCCTGCAGCTGCCAGGCTTCCCGCCATGACAATAATGCACTGAACCTCTGAGACTAAGCCAGCCCCAGTTAAATGCTGTCCTTTATAAGAGTTGCTGTGGTTATGGTCTCTTCACAGCGATAAAACCCTAACTAAGAGAAGCCATAAGCCCTACTTTGTGACTCAGGTCTACTGCCCCAGTTACTTAGGTGAAATTTCTTCAATTGGAATATGTCAATGGTCTTTGGATCCAGGGGCTGGAGAGATGGCTTAGCTATTATGGGACTTTGTTGTTTTTCCAAAGGCCCCTGGTTCGGTTCCCAGCACCCACATGGTGACTCGCAGCTATCTGCAACTTCAGTTGTGGGAGATATGATACCTTCCTTGCTGCCTCAGGCATCAGGAACTTATGGTGCACAGACATACATGCAGACAAAACACCCATATGCACTCCACATACACCTCTATACTCCCACACACCTACACACACACACACACACACACACACACACACACAATTTTTTTTTAAATAATTTAAATACAAATGAATAGCAAGAGTCCTGATGAACTGTGAACGATCATCTAATGGCAGGTTTTTAAAGGTTAGTTTTTTGTTTTTTGTTTTGTTTTGTCTTTTTATTTTGAGACAGGATTTCTCTGTATAGCTCTCTAGCTGTCCTGGAACTCATTCTGTAGACCAGGCTAGCCTTGAATTCTGCCTGCCTTTGCCTCCTGAATGATGGGATTAAAGGCATGTGCTACCACCAGCTAGCCATTTAAAAGTTGTTTGTTTGCTTTTTCACAATCTGGTATTTTTATTTTTTAATTTTTTTTTTTTTTTGGTTTTTTCGAGACAGGGTTTCCCTGTATAGCCCTGGCTGTCCTGGAACTCACTCTGTAGACCAGGCTGGCCTCGAACTCAGAGATCCGCCTGCCTCTGCCTCCCAAGTGCTGGGATTAAAGGCGTGCGCCACCACCGCCCGGCTAGGTATTTTTATTTTTATTATT
Source organism: Apodemus agrarius (assembly GCA_964023405.1). NCBI lineage: Eukaryota > Metazoa > Chordata > Mammalia > Rodentia > Muridae > Apodemus > Apodemus agrarius. The sequence continues at coordinate 144,548,936 of OZ030005.1, forward strand.
TATTATTTATTTTGGTTTTTCTTTTTTTCTTTTTTTTTTTTTTTTTTTTGTTTTGTTTTGTTTTGTTTTTCGTGACAGGGTTTCTCTGTATAGCCCTGGCTGTTCTGGAACTCCCTCTGTAGACCAGGCTGGCCTTGAACTCAGAAATCTGCCTGCCTCTGCCTCCCAAGTGCTGGGATTAAAGGCATGTGCCATCACCGCCCGGCTAACCTGGCATTTTTATGATTAGATCTCATTTATTTGTTTATTTTGTGACCTGGTCCTGTTATAGAGTCCAGGCTGACTCAAACTCAAGGCAATATTCCTGTGTCAGCTTTCCAAATGTTAAGATATGCACTACCGGGGGCTGGGGAGATGGCTCAGCGGTTAAGAGCACTGACTGCTCTTCTAAAGGTCCTGAGTTCAAATCCCAGCAACCACATGGTGGCTCACAACCATCCGTAATGAGATCTGATGCCCTCTTCTGGAGTGTCTGAAGACAGCTACAGTGTACTTACATATAATAAATGAATAAATCTTAAAAAAAAAAAATGCACTACCATGCCTCACTAATTGAACTGTTTGCTTGTTTGTTTTTTATTTTGTTTTTGTTTTGGTAGTACTACATCTAAAACCTAAGGCACCATACATGTTAATGCAACACTAAAACAACTTTATTGCTGAGCAGTGAGAGCACAGACCTTTAATTCTAGGAGTCAGGAGGCAGAGGCAGGTGAATCTCTGAGTTTGAGAGATCAGCCAGGTCTATAGAGATAAGTTCCAGGACAGCTGGGGCTACACAGGGACCCTCCCCCCCAGAAAAGCCCAGCAAAGAACAAACAGAAACTTTATACATGGTGGCTTCCTTTCATTAGTGTCATTGTAATCCCCCGCCCCGCAGCTAGGCAGGTAGCCCTGGCTGTTCTGGAACTGGCTGTGTAGACCAGACTGGGGAGCTCCTCCTGTCTCTGCCTCCTGAGTGCTGGCATTAAAGGTGTGTTGTTTTTTTTCCACGCAGGTTGTTTGCCTGCATGCCATGGAGGTCACCTGTTTGCCCACCTCGCAGGCTGCAGGGACACAGCTGAGATGCAGGCCGCAATGAGGGGCCACACCAGACCACACAGTTCCACGTGGGGCTTTACTTAAGATGGGATAAAGGAGCAGCAGGCGGGAAGAAAGAAGGAAAGGAAAGAGAGAGGGGAGATGCTACTCGATTATATACGAACTATGACGAACTATGACGTAAATTACAGGTGAAGGTAGGCCAATTGAATTCTGGGTATATGGCGGCTGTTGCCTTGACAACAGGCCTATAGGTCGAGTTGTGCTTATTGTCACAGGTCTCCGTACTAACATTCCTCCATTTCTGTTATTAAAAAGAAAAGGAAAACAGGAGACGGGGGGGGGGGTGGTGGTGATGGTGAAAAGGAATGAGGGTGCTGTGTCTCTGGTTTTGTTTTGTTTTGTTTTGTTTTGTTTTGTTTTGTTTTATTTTGGTTTGGTTTTTCAAGACAGGTCTGTGTAGTCTTGGCTGTCCTGGAACTTACTCTATAGACCAGGCTGGCCTCAAACTCAGAAATCCACCTGTCTCTGCCTCCCAAGTGCTGGGATTACAGGCGTGTGCCACCATGCCCGGCTTGTGCCATGTCTCTTAAACTGCTTCCTGTTGTCTAGGGGCGTTGTCAATTTGGGGGTGCAGCTGACTTTCACCATTGGGGTCCACGTTGGCATCAGGTACCTCTGTGGACAGTGGCTCTTCTGTGGGCAGCAGCTGGTAATTCTGTAACAGAAGCTGATTAATAGTTTGGTTAGAAATTTTTTGTATTTGCCATTGGAGGAATATAGAAACAAGATTAATGAGGCAGGGCGCAAACAATAACACCATGAAGATGACTAGAAAAGGCGTTACAAGCCGGGTGTGGTGGTGCACGCCTTTAATCCCAGCACTTGGGAGGCAGAGGCAGGCGGATTTCTGTGTTTGAGGCCAGCCTGGTCTACAGAGTGAGTTCCAGGACAGCCAGGGCTGCACAGAGAAACCCTGTCTCGAAAAACCACAAAAAAAAAAAAAGAAAAGAAAAAGAAAGAAAAAGAAAAAAGAAAGAAAGAAAGAAAGAAAGAAAGAAAGAAGGAAGGAAGGAAGGAAAGAAGAAAAGGCGTTACAAAAGGCAGTATCCACTTCCACATAGGGTTTTCGAAAGACCACCTTCTTCAGCTGTCAGGACATCTAGGTTCCGTCGGTTTTGAAGCACCACAGCTGCCAAAGAATCGATCTGCTTCTGAATAGTAAGCACAGTTTCAGTCATTCCCTGGAGATCGCTTTTAAACTGGGAAGTGAATGTATTGTATTAGGACAGAGAAGTCGTTATTCCTGCCACACCAGTACCAACACCTATGGCTATTCCTGTAGTGACCGAGAGTGGCACAATCTGAACTGCCCTCATGTCGAGCAGCTATCATATCTACAACTGGCATTGGCAGGGGCTCATTTCCCTGGATTACTCCCAGTTCAGGGAAAAGGAGTACCAACGTGCAAACTCCTGACCTGCTGGCAGGTAGCCCATGATATACCTGAGTGCCACAAAGAATTGACTTGCTCTGGATCACAGGGCATTGTGGCAGAGATGATATATCAAGGCCTACAGTTTTATTACAGTCTAGAGAGCTTAGTGTTCCTACAGAACGTGTCCCAGAGGTCTTGAAACAATTTGCCATGCCAAAGACAGGGACAGAGGTAAGGTGCGGAGTCATGGCAACATCGGAGTCAGGACAGCTGATAAAAGGCGAGGTAAGGTTATTTGGCAGTATTACTGGAGAAGCTGTAAGTGACAGTTTTGAGTCAATTCCTGGGGGTATTGACTCAGAGGTACCCAAAGGTACATAACCAACAATCTTTAAAGCGACCAGGCCTGGTGACATTAAGGAGCTGGTATGCTGAGGTCAAGGTTTGAAGCAACAGGCACAATGACAAGTTAGTGCCATTTATGAGGGGTGCCGTCAGAGTCAAGGACCTTGGAGGAGTGTTTCATTATCTCCCTGCCTTTCTGATATCTAGGGGTTGGGCGATTGAGATATACTTTCTCTGAATATGGATGGTACTTACTGGGGAACTGGGCTGATTTTTACGGTAGAGCTTACCAACAACTCCTGACTCCCACCTGGAATTCCACGGATCTTGTATGAAGAAGAAAAGTGTCTTGCGGTGTTGATAGAAGAAATGATTGATCCATGATCCCAGCATATGTATCTGAAAAGACCAATATGGGCAGCCCCCATATTTGTCTGACCATTTTTTTTTTTTTTTTTTTTTTTGGTTTTTCGAGACAGGGTTTCTCTGTGTAGTCCTGGCTGTCCTGGAGCTCACTCTGAAGACCAGGCTGGCCTTGAACTCAGAAATCCGCCTGCCTCTGCCTCCCAAGTGCTGGGATTAAAGGCGTGCGCCACCAACGCCCGGCTTGTCTGACCATTTTTTACAATAATCTTTTGTCTGGCCAAAGAGAAAGCAAGTATAGAGGTCATAATATTTAGATGGGATAACAGATATAGGGATGATCGCGATTTGGATCGGTTCTTGGCATCCGTCTATGGAGCAGTTTTCTAACCCAATTTGGAAAGATTGTTTGTTTTCTGTGGGGGTTTCTTGAACCCCGAGTCTCCAGATGTAAGGACTGCCCTGGATGGAAATGAAGAACAGCAGGGAGAGGACAAGAAACCCATGTCTAATCCAGTGAGGTCGAGCTCAGCTGCCGGAGTGGAGTCTCATGTTCTGGAATTGGGGACAAGGTGGATGGTCTCAATGTCCTCCGGAGCTTAATAGAGCACGGTCCTGTTAGGGTTGACATGTATGAAGAAGAGACATTTTTAGGTGGAGGGATGAAAGGTTTAAGGTGAGACAGGTGGATCCAATGAGAGAATCCTTCAAGTTTAGCAGCTGTAGGGGGTCACAAGAATCACCTTAAAAGGACCCTGCCATTTGTGTGAGGGGTAAGGACTGATGATCTGGAGGGGATAGGACTTGATCTCCAATGTTGACAGGAAGTGGACAAGAGACAGTCTGTTGCCGCGGTAGATGGAGGTCAGCAAAGTTCCATAGGAGAGAGCGGCGGTGGCAAAGAAATGGGGTGCGTAGGTGGCCTGGGAGGGGGAGCATTTAGGTGAAAGACCAGGAGTTAAAACTGGACATCCAGCCGGGCGTGGTGGCGCACGCCTGTAATCCCCGCACTTGGGAGGCAGAGGCAGGCGGATTTCTGAGTTCGAGGCCAGCCTGGTCTACAGAGTGAGTTCCAGGACAGCCAGGACTACACAGAGAAACCCTGTCTCGAAAAAAACCAAAAAAAAAAAACAAAAACAAAAAACTGGACATCCATACATAAGTTCAAAGGGAGAGATGAGAAGAGGTCGTTTGGGGAGAGCTTGTAGCCAGAAAAGAGCCAGAGGTAGGAGTTTTACCCAGTCAAGGTGAAGTTTCTGTGACAGCAAGAGTGGTATTTAAAGAGTGATTAGTCCTTTCTACCTTACCTGAAGATTGAGGATGGTAGGGAATGTGAAAATGCCAAGGGATGTTTAAGGCCTTAGATAGACCCTGAGAAATCTGGGAAGTAAATTCAGGACCATTGTCTGATTGAAGGGAGGCTGGGTCACCAAATCAGAGGAGATCAGAGACTGCCTGAGCCCTTTGGTTAGTTGTGGGAAATGCTTCTACCCACCCTGAGAAGGTGTCCACTAAGACCAGGAGGTACTTGACATGCTTGACAGTGGGCATGTGGGTAAGTCAAGTTGCCAGTCGGTTCCAGGAAGGGAACCTCTAGCCTGATGGGTAGGGAAAGGGGTGCTACAGTATCTCAAGTTGGAGTCTGACATCTGATAGATTTTACAAGAAACAGTGATAGATTTTAAGAAACTTAAGTCCTAAGCCGGGCGTGGTGGTGCACACCTGTAATCCCAGCACTTGGGAGGCAGTGGCAAGCGGATTTCTGAGTTCAAGGCCAGCCTGGTCTACAGAGTTAGTTCCAGGACAGCCAGGACTACACAGAGAAACCCTGTCTCGAAAAACCAAAAAAAAAAAAAAGAAGAAACTTAAGTCCTCAGGAGTAGGCTGTAAGTGGACCTTAACAAAAGAAGATAATGCTCGGCTGTTAGGATGAAAGAGTTGGTGAAGATAGGATAGAGTTTGGCGAGTGTCAGGGGGTGAAGGTAGAGATGTGGGTTGCAGTGTAAGGATGTCCTGGGGAAGGTGAGATGAGTCCAGGCCCCCTCAGGCCACAGCTCCAGCTGCCTCATCAGCTCGGTTGTTTCCCTTGGAGACAATAGAGTCATCTGTCTGGTGGGATCTGCAGTGGACAATCCCAATAGCTGTGGTATCACACGCATCTCTTGGACACCGTAATTTCACGCAGCCAAGCTGTAATCCCGGCGGAAGCTGTGTGATATTTACTGGGAAAAGTCTTGTATGGCAGGGCTGTCCAAGATGAATGTCGCTGTGGGCCTCCTTGGCCGGAGATAGGGCTGAGCTGAATTTCTCATGGCAAGCTTTGTTTGTGTAACCCTTTTTTCTGACTTGTTCCTTTACTTACAAGATGTCCCTGCTAGCCGGAGGTGTGAGCATCCAGGCATGATGGTTCACTGAGAGTTTATTCTTTGAGCTACAGCACTGGCCATGATTTATCTTCTAGAGATCCATTGCTTTGCTTTTGATCAGCTGCACAGTTATTACCTAGATACATTAAAGAATTAACCTCCCAACAATATATATTATTTGTATAGTTAGGTGGCTTTGACACTGTGACATGGAAAGCATCAGTTAAGTAAAATTTCAGGGTAAACTTGAGGGACTCTTACAAGAAGGAAGCAAGATATTAAACAAAGACTACACTAACAATACACCTAGTGGTGTTGGAGTCCTTGGAGTCCAGGAGTCCTTGGAAACATAGTGTTTCCAAGGACTCTTGAACTACTAGTTTATCATTAACTACAGAGGGACACGATGGCTTTGTATGTATTCTCTAAAGTTCATACCTGATTGATTTTGTATTTCCTTGTGCCAGATACTCATGGTAACCATTCTTTGTAAACATTTCACTGGATACATTTTTTCTTCAGTAATGTAATACCAACTTGTGTGTATAAAAGTTCCTGCCTCAGAACAGTAAAGTGCATTCAGACGCATTCAGATCTTGTGTCTGTCTGTCTGTCATTCGCCAGACCTGTACCTTCCTGCATACCAAAGACCCTGATTCCCCACGGATGTGTGTGTTCCGACTGAGTCAGTCCATGGCACTGTGGGGAGATGGGAGGCTTTTAGCATGGCTAAAATGTGGTTTGCGTTAGTTACTGATCCTCCTTTTGTGGTAAGTAACCCACGCTCTTTCCAGATAGCAGCATGGGACAGGAGGATATGGAAAGCATATTGAGAATCTGTATAGACATTGAGGGATTGTCCCTGTGCCAGTTGAAAGGCACAGGTGAGAGCTATTAACTCAGTCTGTTTAGTGATATGTACAGGGCGGTCCTGTGCCTCTACATCCTCGGTGTTTGACACTATGGCATAGCCAGCTTTTCTAGTCCCTTCATATAGAAAGGAGCTTCCATCTGTGTACCAGGTATAAATGATTTGAGGCAATGTGCCTTCCTGTATGTGTGGAGGATGAGGTAGTAGTTGCTCTAAAATCTCAGTGCAGGAATGAGACAGGGAGTGGTTAGTATTAGGGAAGAAGATTAGAAATATTAAGAGGAGGACATGATTGGAAGGTGAGCGTGGAATCCTCTATTAGCTCTATGTGAAGAGAAAGAACTCTGGAGGGAGGTAGAGTCTGCAAGCCTTTGTAAGTTAGGAGCTATGGCAAGTTATGAGAAGAGAGAACAGTTATGGGCAACCCCAAGGTTAGTTTCTCTGACTCTTGAATAAGGAGTTCAGTGGCTGCTAAGGCACAAATACAAGGTGCCCATTCCTGGATGGTTAAATCTAGGCTTTTTGACAAATATGCTACAGGTGCAAAAGAAGGTCCCAGCTGGTGACCTAAGACTCCAAGGGCAAATCCCTCCTTTTCAGTTACATAGAGGGAAAAAGGGCGAGTCAGATCAGGGAGATGTAAGGCTGGGGCCTTAAGGAGAGCCTGTTGGAGCCTCTGAAAGGGTTTGGTAACAGGTTTGAGAAGAGGTTCGTGGGTGGGGCCTAACACTGCCTCATATAAGGGCGGAGAAAGGAGGGAAAGGGAAAGAACCCAGGAACGTAAAAAGCAAGGCATTTCTAGGAATGATAAACTCTTGTCCTTTGTAGAAGGAACAGTTAAAGACTGAACCCGATTCTTTCTATCTAAGGTAATAGTCTTGTGGGCTGGGGTAATTGTTAATCCCAAATAGGTAACCTGTGGAGTGGACAGTTGGACTTTAGAAGGTGAGACCCTGTGACTTTGACTGGAAAGGAAATTTAGAAGAGCAGAGGTGTCTGCTTGGCTAATCTCTAGAGATGGGTTACAGACAAGGACCATCTGCATAAAGAAGAATTTTAGATCTGGGGAGAGATAAAGAGAGTAAGTCAGAAGCCTGAGGGGATAGTAGAAAGAAGTGTGTAAGGATTGGCTACGACAGGATGGAGGGGAACCACTGCAGCATTAATGCGCCTGAGGTCTTGAACCAGGTGATAGTTACCATTAGGTTTTTTGACTGCTAGTATAGGGGTGTTGAAAGGAGAAGAAGTAGGGCGGAGAAGTTTCTTTCTTAAGAGGTCAGAGATGATAGGCTTAAGTCCCCTGAGGCTCTGGAGAGAGAGGGGGTATTGAGCTTGGGTAATGTACCTGGTAGGGTTCAGTTACTGGATGACAACAGGAGAATAATGTCTAGCAACAGAGGGGTTCTGGACGTTGTAGAGAGCGGGTGTGGCAGTAGCCTCAAGCCTGGAGGCCTGCCAAGTCGGAGGACTAAGCACCTGACTTCTTCCTGCTCCTGAGTAGGCCACACCTTTCTTGGGCACTGCGCAGGCATAGCCAATGATGTGTGATCAGACCATTCTATGTGGACCAATCAGAGAAGACTATGTGATGTGGACTGATGGGTCGGACTTGGGGAGGATATAAAAGGACTGCACAAGGGGAGTGGGTAGCCTTTTCCCTGCATTCATGTCTCAAGGTTCCTGATTAAACTGCTCTGAGAAGGACTTGCGTTTGTCGTCCCTCTGCTGGTTGGATAGGGTTGCGACAGGATGTCCCAAACTCTCGGGTCCGCCCGAGAAGCTGGTAGAGGAAATAATGTGTTGGTGTTAGTAGGTTGACTGGCTAAAGGAGACGTAAGGGAACTGCTGGCGAGCTTGGGTTCAGGCGAGGGGGGGGAGCAAAGGAAATTGAAACCCCCAACTTAACTAAAAGATCTCTTCCTAATGGAATGGAAGAAGTTGGCACTACCAAAAAGGAATGAGTGAGGGTTATATTTCTAAAAATGCAGCTAAGTGGTGGGGTCTGATGAGGCTGTCTTCCTATCCCGACTATGGGAAGACACGAGGATGAGATGGGTCCCCAAAACTCCATCAGGACTCGTGCCTCAGACTGCCACCCTAGTCCTCCGTTTGTCTAGATAACCAGACGACCTCTAAGATCACCACAGTGCCTGGATTTGGAGGCTCAGGTGACTGCCTTGATTTCCTTAGGGTTTCTTTTAAAACTGAGGGCAGCCGAGCGGTGGTGGCACATGCCTTTAATCCCAGCACTTGGGAAGCAGAGGCAGGCAGATTTCTGAGTTTGAGGCCAGCCTGGTCTGCAGAGTGAGTTCCAGGACAGCCAGGGCTATACAGAGAAACCCTGTCTCGAAAAAAACCAAATCCAAAAAAACAAAACAAAACAAAACAAAACAAAAACAAAAACAAAGAAAAAACCCAAATCCAAAAAAAAACCCAAAACAAAAAACAAAAAAAAAAAAAACAAAAACAAAAACAAACAAACAAAAAAAAACCCCTCCAGCCGGGCGTGGTGGCACATGCCTGTAATCCCAGCACTTGGGAGGCAGAGGCAGGCGGATTTCTGAGTTCAAGGCCAGCCCGGTCTACAGAGTGAGTTCCAGGACAGCCAGGACTACACGGAGAAACCCTGTCTCAAAAAACCAAAAAATAAAAAAACAAACCTCCATCAGGACCGAGTAAGTGGCCCCAATGTACCAAAGGAAGGAGATGGGCTGCCCACATACCATGATAGCTATGATAGCTACCGGGGGCTCCCTACTGGTGATGGGCGTTGTTGGGTCGAGGGAGCTTCGGCTCCTTCAGTCATCCATAGCCAAGCCTAGGAGGTCAGCTGGAGGGGTATCTGGACGGGTTGGCCCTCTGTTCTGCATGACACGAGGGCATAGTCCTCTTGGCTTGCGGGGGGTTGGGGCAAACCTTCGTCCAGTGACCTTGTTGACCACATCTATAGCAGGGAGCTGGTGGTACCTGAGCCTTACAAGGCCAGGGACCCGAGGTGGTGGCTGGAGCTGGTCAGATAGCCTTTGCCAGCATGTGGTATTTTTGTTTTCGGGCTTTTTCATCTCTCCCATGGTACACCTTGAAGGCCAGCACCAAGACTTCTGCCTGTGGAGTTAGGGGCCCCCTCTCCAAGCACCTAAGTTTAGCTCTTATGTCGGGGTAGCTCTGGGAAAAGAAATAAGTCATTAAAAGTTGCTTACCAACGGACGGTGGTGGCGCACGCCTGTAATCCCAGCACTTGGGAGGCAGAGGCAGGTGGATTTCTGAGTTCAAGGCCAGCCTGGTCTACAGAGTGAGTTCCAGGACAGCCAGGGCTATACAGAGAAACCCTGTCTCGAAAAAAACAATCAAAAAAAAAAAAAAAAAAGGAGGCTGAGCAAGCCAGTAAGCACCTTTTCTCCATGGCCTCTGCATCAGCTCCTGCCTCCAGGTTCCTGCTCTAATTCCTCTCCTGATTTTCTTCAGCGATAAACTGATTTTTTTTCCTGTTTTTTCCCTTTCCTACTCCCTCTAGCTCTGCCCTCCCTGAATCTGCCCTCCCTGCACCCCACTCTCACTCCAGGCCTGTAAACCGATTTTGAAGTGAAAGTCAAATTAATCCTTTCCCCACCAAGTGGCTCTGCTCATGGTGTTTCGCGTCATAACAGAAACCTAACTAGGAGACTCCAAAAGGCGCAGGTTGTTCTAAAGGGAGGCAGACACTCCACTTCCGGTTTACTTCCATTCCAGAAAGTAAACAGCTCAACTGTCCTCCAAGGATCCAGGGGTTCTGTGGGTCTCTGGTCTGGCCAGAAACAGTTAAAGTGTTATATCTCTCAGAAGGGAAGCCCTTGCAGGACAGGTAGCAGGGGTCACCCCCGGCCATGGCAGCATCAATGCCAGCTGCGGGGGCAGTGGCAGCAGTGGCGGAGTGGCAGGAACGTCAGAGACCTGAGTCCAGCCTGCAAGGCAGGCCTAAAGTCCAGAGATGAATGCTTTGCGGGAGAAAACTCTTTCCCAAAATGTTGCAGCTCAGTAAAACAGCAACTCTCGGACGATCCTCCGTGAAATAACCTGTGCACTTTATTCCGTGTGGACAGAGATTATAAACAGTGAGGGGTGGGGCGGGGTCCAGGGTCGGAGCCTCCCACTGGCTCAGACTGAGTGATGGTGATGCCAATGATGCCTGGGGAAGGACTCCTGGTGTGGCTGACTGCCACCGCCCTCTCAGTGCGTGTCATGGTTACAGGTTCTAGGGCTGGTAAAGTTAGGCAGGGAGCTGGCCACACCCCTGCCATTCTCAATTCTGAGTTTCATGGGGTTTGGGCTCATTCAACCTTACTAGTTCTTCTGTCTGGTAGCAGGGTCCACTTGCCCCACCCCACACTCAAAAACTCCAGAAAGTTCCAGAAACTGACCAGATTCACTAGGCCCTCCTCTCCTCATTCTTCTATAGGAGTAAGGACTGTTGAGAAATACTCTCAGTCCCATAGGAAAGGAAAACCAGAGAGAAATACTCTCAGAGCAGCCAAGCTGCCTAGAAGACTCTGAGCAGCAGCTAACATGCCTGGAATAAGCAAAACTCGGCCTCACTATCTAGACCTGATAGTCTGCTGGGCACTTACCCCCCATATGCCAAGAGGCCTGCAGGCTGGACGTGCACTGCAGATTTCGTGAGCCATCACCTATACTGTCATATTGCTGTGATAGAGCACCATGGCCAGGACAACTTATAGAGACATTAAGCTTATGTTTTCAGAAGGATCAAAGTCCACCAGCAGTGCAGCAGGCAAACATGGCAGCAGGCAGGAACAGCTGAGCTCGCAGCTCCGGCTGCAAGCAGCAAGCAGAGTCAACTGGGAGGGCAGGAGGCTCCGAAAGCCAATGCCTGTCGCTAGTGGTGTGCTTGTTCCAGAAGCGTCACTCCTCTCTCTCTCTCTCTCTCTCTCTCTCTCTCTCTCTCTCTCTCTCTCTCTCTCTTAAAGAATTATTTATTTTATGCATATGAGTACACTGTAGCTGTCTTCAGACACACCAGAAGAGGGCATCAGATCCCATTACAGATGGCTGTGAGCCACCATGTGGGTGCTGGGAATTGAACTCAGGACCTCTGGAAGAGCAGTTGGTGCTCTTAACTGCTGAGCCATCTTTCCAGCCTGAGGTCACTTCCTCTTAACCTCCCTAAAAGTGTCTGCGGACCAAATATTCAAATGCCCAAGACTATACGTGTCATATCATACAAACCACTACGGTTGTTCTTCACCCACGCTCCTGGACTGAGCCATGACAGTCTGGGCAATTCAGGAGACTAGGCCTGGGATTCTGTTTTCTATAACTAAATAAGTCTAAAGCAAGTCAATTCCAGGAAAAAAAAAATCACCCCTCATGGGCAACCAATCAGGAGCTGCATGGCCACCTAGCCTTAGGTAAGTACAGTTAAATTCCCCAGAGCCTTAACCAATCACAAAGGCGGATCTCTGTCCACAAAAAGAGTTCCAGGAAAGCCAGGGCTACACGGAGAAACCCTCTCTGGGAAAAATAAAATAAGCATTTTACTCATGATTCCACAGGGTCTGCCCATGGTTGTTTGGTCCTGTGCACTTAGCAAGAATGTTGCAGTTGGGGCTGGAGAGATGGCTCAGCCATTATGAGCATTGACTGCTCTTCCAGAGGTCCTGAGTTCAATTCCCAGCAACCACATGGTGGCTCACCACCATCTGTAATGGGATCTGTCGCCCTCTTCTGGTCTGTCTGAAGACATCTACAGTGTACTCATAAAAATAAATAAATTTTTAAAAAAATGTAGCAGTTCGAGTGTGGTAGAAGCAATGCTTTTGGGGGCTGGGAGGTTGAGACAAGGTTTCTCTGTGTAGCCCAACTCTGGAACTCCAACCCACAGAGATCCACCTGCATCTGCCTCCCAAGTGCTGGGATTAAAGGTGTGCGCCACCATGCCCGGCCGAGGTGCTCACTCTTTGACTGACAGGAAGCAGTGAGCTGTGAATCTGATCTTAGAACATTTTCTCCTTTCCTAAAGGAACCCCACAGCCATGGTAGTCACATGTGGAACCCCACCCATGGCCATCACCATCTTGAAATCAGAACAGCTGCGTGTGCTTACTTGTAGGAGGCCCTCCCAAGATCAGACCTCTCGACATTTCCTCATAGAAAGGCAGGCTGCACAGGCTTTAAGCCCCTTCCCTGAGACCCCAGCCGCTCACGTGATCCTGAACCAGCCAGTTGCTTGTATTCCTATGCCAGAGTCATGGGCTCTCTGGTGGTGCTAGGGTATGCATTGGAGTTGAGAGGGTAGTTGAGAGGTTGAGAGTCCATCCCTGCAGTTTTCCAGACGCCATCACCAGTGCTGGCGTGGATTTTTTCCTGTGATGTAAACTGTTTTGGAGGTCACCTACATCGCTATAAGTATCCCTTCATCTACACTCCTTTTAGGATTCCCTCATAAGCTCATTGGTCACAGTGGATCTGAATGGAACTGTTCCTTTGGTTGCTCTCAGAGTCCTCCCTGGGTCTGTGGTAGTTTGAGAATGGCCCCCATACACTCATATTCTCTCAGAGTGCTCCCTGGGTTTGTGGTGGTTTGAGCATGGCCCCCATACACTCATATTCTCTCAGAGTCCTCCCTGGGTCTGTGGTGGTTTGAGAATGGCCCCCATACACTTATATTCTCTCAGAGTCCTCCCTGGGTCTGTGGTG